>JYDO01000003.1:241321-792349 GCA_001447755.1 Trichinella papuae | reverse complement strand
TATGCAAAAATTTTGAGAAGTAAACTTTCTGCAAGCATCAGAATATGGGCACCTTCTGATAAAAGATCAAAGTCAATTTGTAAAGGGCAATATCATCTTCGAAAAATTGTTTCTCCAATGCAATTTGATGGTGTTCAAGTGAGTCGTGAAGCTGATAGCGCAAAATGGGCATTAGTTGAAGGAAAGAACACTGTTTGTTTTACAACAAATGATTATAAAGTAAATTGTTGATATAAAATTATTTCATAATATATTTTGAAATATTTCTACAATTTATATCTTTCCAATATTTTAGGTTACTGAAAAACAGACTCCCGGAGCGGCTATTTGTTTAGAAAATGCTGGTGTATATAATGCTTTCCTTACAGCAGCAATTAATGTTGAAGCATGCAATAATTGATTCTTAATGATTCTAACTTTCATTCTCTTTTATTGTTTGTTAAAATTATTTTGAATTTTATTTTTCTTTTATTTTTATTATTTGAAAATATGAAATTTAATTTAAAATTGTAATGGCTTTTTAAATGTATGGGATTTTAAAATTTTAATGAACTTCTGAATTAAAATTAACTGTGTTGCTACTACGGAAGTTTAAAGATAATCAAAAAAGAATACCACGGTGCAGTTATTATTCTGCCAAGTAGTTTTGCAGCAGCTGGTGCATAATTTACTAGTAAAAATGCTGCTTTTAGCAGCTTCTTGACCGTTTTTTTATTTTCCGTCCTCATTCCAAGATTAGCCGCATTCTTCAGCACTGCTTTTTAGCAATGAAAGTAGCAGCCTTGCAAATGAATGCCTAGAAAAGATTCTTGCACTTCAGGGATCAAATCCGTTTTAAAATCAGTCATTATTTTTTCTGGATGAATAACAACCCTAGCTGTACTGTTTTCAATATGAAATTATCAAAAATATCACAATGTGGCAATCTTTTTTATGGTTAAACAATATACTAGAGGGACTAATTTTGCATTCTACAAAGGCATGGATAATAAGCAGCTGCTTAGTCAGAAATAATCTAGAAAGATCAACCATCAACATATGCAGATCAAGAAAACTTGATTCTTACTTCTGGCTTCTTCTCAATTCTATTTAGCTAGTTATTGCGAGAAATAAAAACATATATCTTTAAGTGTCGATTATGAATAAACATGACTGATAAAACATCTCATCATATTCACAGTAAATACAAATAGTTACGATGAGCATCTAAAACATGAGAATATAAAAATGGGAGAATTTTTTCAGCAAACAGTGAAAAGCAACAACAATCAGTAAGAAGAAGATTAAATGGAATCGAAAAGAAGATGGAGGTAAAAATCAGGACTTTCATGAAACTCTCCTGAGACTCGTTACTTTTTAATTTTTCTTCTAATAACGTTCTTATCTCGCTCTTACAGTTAGGATTACAAATTTAAAACAAATATCTGACTTGCAATTCAAACAAATTTTGATTTTTGATTTTTTTTAAATTTATGATGAAACAGTCAGATAAAATATTTTTTAGATAACTTTATTCTAATAATGGCATCCAGATATTTCAAAATACTTTTAAAAAATATTAATTTTATTTAATATAAAGAATTATGTGAATTTCAATTTTATACAAAGATTCATTCGTAGCTTTGTTTTATTATTTTGCTTTTATGTTTAACAGTCTCAAAAGTTGAAAATCAAAGTCAATGCAATAGTCACCTGCGGCGATTGACTTTGAAACAAATTTAGAGAATAAGTTCTATTAAACATTGGACGAATGTCGTTTTCCTACTTAATAATTTCAGATATTACATTTTGTTGCAAAAAATTACTTTTTATGATTGACATCAAAGTGAGGTAGTGTTTTCACAGACGCAACATAACACCAAAAAGCGTAAAACAAATAAACTGATAAAAGGAAACTTTTGGAAAAGTTATTCAATTGTTGAGCAGTACATTGAACAAGGTCAGTGCATAGAATTAGTTCAATGCAAAAAAAATTTCTTAGGGTTGACCAGGAAATGCAGTATTATTAATTATACGCAAAAATGTAAGTTGATTAACGAAGAGAAATGCTTTCTTTTAAGATTATAATTAATTGCAAAATGCTATTAGTTTTCACGTTGCAGTTTCTTGACTAAAACGGTCATCAATCAAAAATGAATGATTAGCTTGCTTCTAATTCAAGCTATTTCCGGAAAGTAAAACTAAAAGATGAAGTGAATAAATAGCAAAAACTAAATGATCAGTATTCTAAATAAAAACTGTTTTAAATATATGAAATCATAAATTTTATATATTAAATATCAATATATTAGACAGAAATGTATGTATTCCATTTCAGCTGCATACTTCGTAATCATTTTTTCCACCAGTGTCCACTCTTCGCTGTCAATATCACGCTTTACTTGACTGTCAGCAAACTGCATTTTTAAAGTTTACATTTTCTATTTCAAATTGATTTCGATGCTAAATCAGAAGATGCCTATATTTTAACGCCGTCAGAAAATTTATTTCTAAAATCCCTTATATTTTTGATAATTGCATTTCTACAATTTAACTGTTTGGTTTATCTAAAACATGCTCGCTAATATAAAAATAAATTTCAGTGGTCAATGCTTCAATTTACATTTCCGCTGGCATGGCCTTTGTAAGTTGCAGCCCGTACGTAGAGCATTTTAACAAGATCAGGACAGGAGTTATTGCAGTGAACATTATTTTAATCAACTTTGTGTATTTCAGTAATTGATATTTGTATGCATTTATTATCATTAATGCTGCGCATTTATATGTATCTATATATATCGCTGCGTTTATGCTTGAGATATTTGCACCCATTTATTTATTTTCATTACAGTGACGCAACAATTAATTGAGATAGCGAATGTTTATTTAAATAGCAAACAATGAATAAAGCAGTTACTTATTTAATTATATTGGTGCTTGCATTACGTGAATATTGCGTGCTACATTTATATACCTTTGTATTAATATTAACTTTTTCATGTGTTTGAATTTTAATTAAAAATAGCTTATTAAAAACTCGAGAACAAAATAATTGAAAATAAGGCATGTGGAAAATACTCTTTGATAGTAATTCTAACTTTTGAATATTTTCAGACTTCTTTGACAAAAATGTGCATCCTGTTTGTTATCATCAAGATTGACAGCCATGCCTGTTAATTCGAACTTTCTTATATTTAATTAGCATATACTCTTAAATATATCACAATAATTCAAATTCATTTCAATATTAATTGTTTACATTTATTATTACTTATTCTTATTTTATATTTTTAGATGAATTATAACATGCTTCTGCATTTGAAATTAGTAATAAAAAACTTATATTGCACTAAGCAATAAAAACTTAGAGTAATATAGCAAAAATACGACTTTTGTTTCTTGGGGTTAAAATTACTTTAGAAGTGTTATATGCTATTTAATATTTGCATATTCAATTTAATATAATAGCACAGTGATTCTCAAACTTTTCTGGGCTGCGACCCACTGTAGAAAACTGTAATTTTTTGCGGCATAATTTATAAGTTTATTAGTTAAATGCGTAATGAGGTGTATGCAAACAATGGGCTTGCTTTCTGTTTTGACTGATGACTTTTTTGACGTTTACACTAATACTGTATTAGTTTTAGACGAAAGATGTTGGATAATTGTAGCTTATTTCGAAATTTGCTTTTAATTCCAATAATGCTGAAAATCCAATTTTGCGCATGTACGATGAAGTAAAAGGAAGCAACACTTTTAATGCTGTGGTTGAAACAGTTGGATATGTGTTTTAAACTGATAGTCAAAACTGTGTTAATCTTTTACGATCAAAACTAATTTTAAACGAAGAAATTTCAGACAAATCGATTAATTATTCATCCGCCTTTGTGGATATGCCAGTAGCCACAACATAGAGGTGCTGTCTGAAATCGGACAGAAATAGTGATTCTCAGGGCATCCGTAACTGAATCAAAGTTTAATTGCTCACCCAACAATTTTCGATGAATAAAACTCTCCTAATGAACATAAAGATCACCCTCCCCCCTTACTTTAATGTTTTACGCGATCCACACTTTGAGAACCACTGTAATAGCACATTCAATTCAGCATAATCATTTATTCTCAAATATTAAATTCAGTAAAACATAAATCCCCTAAATATGAAATCACAACAAAGTTTTGCATATTGCGTTGCACTTCAATTTTTATTATTACAAGGCATGTCTCATTGTTATAAAAGAATACATTTTTGAACAAATTGACAAAACAAGAATTGTTCCTACAACCATGAAGCGTATTACGTAAGTAAAGCTTAACATACAAAGTTGTGTCAGGATCAAAATTATGACCGCTTCGTAACACAGCGCTTTTTGGTAGAATATATTACAAATAATGCACATCCTTCAAAATAATGTTTGTAAAATTTCATTATTATATCTAAACAGTAAGAGGGATATTTCTGCAACTTCTTAGTGAATTATTTACTGGTTCAAACAAATACTGAACGCATAAACCAAACTTAAGATGAGTAAGATGAAAATAGATAGGCAGCATTTATAATTATTTCATAGATGCTAAATAAAATCATAAAAGAAGCTGCATTAATTTACCTAAAATATATGAATTTCAATTTGTATTGAAACTTTAAACAGATGATATAGTATCAAACACATCAATACAAGTTTCCAACTCTTTTGGTAGTAACAGTTAATTTATAAACTTGCTGGATATTTTATTTTAAAAAGTTTATAAAAATTTGCAAACCACATACATTTTAAAAGCCATTATAATTTAAAATAAAATTCATATTTTCAAATAATAAAAATAAAAGAAAATTAAAATGCTAAATAATTTTTACAAATCATAAAAGAGAATAAAAGTTAGAATCATTAAGAATCAATTGCATGGTTCAACATTAGATGCTGCTGTAAGGAAAGCGTTATAAACACCAGCATTTTCTAAACAAACAGCCGCTCCGGGAGTCTGTTTTTCAGTAGCCTAAAATATTGGAAAGATATGAAGTGTGAAAATATTTTAAAAATATATTATGAAATGATTTTATATCAACAATTTACTTTATAATCATTTGTTGTGAAACAAACAGTGTTCTTTCCTTCAACTAATGCCCATTTTGCGCTATCAGCTTCACGACTCACTTGAACACCATCAAACTGCATTGGAGAAGCAATTTTTCGAAGTTGATATTGTCCTTTACAAATTGATTTCGATCTTGCATCAGCAGGTGCCCATATTCTGATGCTTGCAGCAAATCTATTTCTCAAAACTCTTGCATACATATCTAAATAATTGGATTTCATATAGTGACATTCGATGTTTAAATAGAAAAGTAATAACCTGCAAATGATTTTGAATGTTTCCCAAAAGCTTGAATATTTGTTTCCACTTGTTCTCTTTTTGATACAAATTTTTCATGTCCCAGAAAAGGTGTTACTCGAACGTCAACACCGTTTACCAAATTAGACAGTTCCATATGTTGATTCAAAATTGCGGCAGGTAAATTATTTACATATATGTATGGTTCTTGGTGTCGAATTGCTTTACCTTAAAATTTAAAATTTTCGATTAATTGAATGCTAATGCATACATAGAATTCGAACAGTTGATGGACATTCGAAATCACAGTTACAAAACTGTAACATAATATTTTATGAAGATGAAAAAATTTATTTTCATACCGACAGAATTCAATTGAGCTTTGCTAAAAGAAACACACAGAAACATATGCCCTTTTGCCGTTTCCTCTGGTGGCCAAGAATAAGCACTAAGGTATGCCAGGAAATTAGGAACTGTGTGTACAAACCACGCAGCTTCATCCGCTGCACTGTGTACTAAAAGGACTCCTGAAAACAGTACACAGATTTAATTAATTTTTTCAGTTATTTATCAAATCTAAAATCACAGTGACCTTTGGTTTTGCTTTTTTCATTTCTGGGAGGCAAATTTGGTGGATCGTCACTATATGCAAGAACATTAATTTGTGGATGATGTTGTACAAAATTTGCCATTGTTGTAATTATGGAATGGCGTGCATTTTGATTGATGTTTGCCCCAGAAGCAGCCCAAGTTGGATTTACTGCTGATTTCAAAAGTTTGGAACTTAATACATTTGGAGGCTTATATACAAAATACCTAAAATAGAACTATTCTATAGCAGATAAGCATTGCGATGACGAGAAATTTTAATTCAAAATTCTATGAATATGGATAACGTTTTTTCGACAATTTTATATTTTTCCAAATGGTACTAATCAGTTAAATTCTTAATCTATCAATTTTGTTTCCAATCCATAAAGTTTTTTAACTGATGATTTCTTTTACATAAATTGCTTTGACAGAAATATGAATTTTATCAGACAGTAGTTCAATGGGCTTACCAATCTACATTGGCGTTACCATCGTCTTTGCATATTGCGACCTGTGCAATACAAGTTTACAGTAAAATGAAGATAACAATTATTGATGTGAACATCATTTTAATAAAATTTGAATATTATCATAATTTCCTTCTTTTCTGTGTTTGCTTTCACTTGTGTTACTCATTTATATATAGCAGCATATCTTTATGTTTATGCTTGATAATGTTAACTGCTATTTATTTATTTTATATTAATCACAGTGCTACAGCAATTATCTAAAACATTAAATGTTTATCTAAATTAACATAATAAGTTTAGCAATTTGTTCTGTGCTTCCTGTTTACCTATTTAGTTACATTTGCGATTGCATGATGTGCAACTGCATAACCTCTGCTGATGTTGACATAGCTGCGTATATATAAATTTTAATTAAAAGTATCCTATTTCCATAATAAAATTATTGACGTTGGAATATGTGGGTGATATTTTCTACAATTTTTCTTCTTTTGAAATCTTTAAACTTATGTTAAATATCTTTGCTTATTGTCAGCACTATCCACACTGCGTTTTGCACATATTTTTTCAAATGTAAAGCAAATAATTGCTTGTTAAGCATGATTGAAAAGTAACAGTCATAACGAAACGACAGTTATGTAATTATTTAGCAAACACTTTTAGTTTTGCATTTCAATAATTTAATAAACTTTTTTTTTATGTCTACGCTTATTCTAACTGTTCGGTTTAAAATAAAATTGCGCTATTTCAGTTTAGAAGAACTTTTATGCCAAGTGGTTGATCTATTATTTAATAAGAAGGTGAAGAAATGTATTTCTTTTTGCAATAATCATAATTGAAAATTTATTGTATATATAGATATTTTAGTATTCAGTAAGAGTCAGGTAAGTGTTTGTTTCATGATTTAATTTATATGAAGACATAAATCATCTATACTTTTCGGTAGCTGTTCAATACATGTGAAATGTTATTTTAATTTAGTAGATACCTAAATACTTTTCATAGATTTCAAATAATAATGAAAATATCATACTTCGCAGCAAAACTTTCACTGAAACATTTTAAATGCCATCTTATATTTCAAAGAGCAAGTGCGCAACTTCCGTCTAATTATTTCAATAATTGCAATGCAAAAAAAGCGGAATTTATTTAATTTCACTTTAGTTATTAAATTACTGTGAAATTGTCATTTGTTTGATAAACAACACAACGGCTGAAAATGCTCTTCATCTATTTCAGAGTGTCTGAAAACGGGAACGGGACAAGCCTGACGAAGATGGGGGAGTGTAAAATCTTGATGTAGCTGGACGTTTGGGCGAAGGCAACGGAGTCATAAATCTGCTACCAGGAAAGGCGGGCTGGCTTGGCACGTTTGATACTTTTGGAGTTAAATTCATTTGACCATAAGGAGGAACTGCAAAGTCATCTTTCGCTTTATTTGGCTTTGAAACTTCAGAACCTCCTAAATGTAAAATGGCGAAGCGTTAAATGACAATCATCACACGAGTAAAATCTGCATTGTTAATTTCACAAACAAATCTTATGCACAAAGTTATTAATGTTACCACTAACCTCCAATTGAGCTTCCACTTTCACTTATGTCACCAGCATTTTTTGAACTTTCCGCCAACCAATCCAAATAGAATGTCACTCTTGTATAAAGAGATGGTTTATTCAATTGGCCACAAAAACCTGCAATCGAACTAGACACACCGAATATTACCATCCTGTTATTATATTCACAAAGAAGAGGTCCGCCAGAATCACCCTTCAAATAAATTAATAAAAGATAATTCAAAAAACATAAAAATTAATATTTACTTGGCATGACCCACTTCTATCTTTTTTACCACCGATACATATGCTAACAGTTGAATTTGTTGGACAGCTTTCATTAGACCAAACATCCACCTTAGCCACATTCAAAATTGGAGATGGAGGACCATAAGCTAAAATATAATTCATATAATACTGAAACATGGTATATAATGAACTCTTACACATCTCAGCTCCCCATCCGACCACCCAACACAAAGTAGTTGGTAAGGGCTCTTCTCCAGGCTTAGGTAAACAAGCAGGTCTTGTGGTCGTTGTGTAAAAAACAGTTTCTTTCAGTTGCAGCAATGCCATATCATTTTTAAGTGTCTTGTCATTATATTGTTGTTGCATTATAACATTTTTAACGGGGACTTTTTTTTGGGTTTCTTCATCCGGGTTGTATACATTATGGGCCCCTAAGAAGACCTCTATTTTCTGAGGTACCACCACCCTTCTTCGACTAAAAGTGCAATGTTGTATTAATAAGATTTTTACTTTGAATTCCTTGATATTTATTATTGAATAAGCTGATCAAGTTGCACTGACTGAATTTCTACTTACTTGGTGTCATAAATACAGTGGGCTGCTGTTAATACCCACGTTGTCCCATTTCCTGGTTTAAACTGAATTAATGTTCCGCCACATCCAGCTTCCATATCAGATTTTGAAACTATCAATTTCACTTGATATGGCACTGAATTTGGTCTTGTTTCCCATCCACCACTAACTTTATTTGATGGAATGCCTTTTTTTTTCATAGGAAATGCTGAAAGTCCGCAAGGAAATGGTTCTGTAACTTTGCCTGTCTGTTTAGCATCAGTAGTTTCATCAGAATCTGAAGAATATTGAATTAATTATAAGCAGAATAAATATTGGCTGATATGAATTCTTTGTTAAGATATAAAATTGTTATTAATAGTGAAAAATGATGTATACGTGCTGATCTTACCAAGTGGCTGACCAAGGTTTACTGCTACTTTTCCATTGCTCATATCTTTTGCAGTATCTAGTTCTTTATCAGTTTTTCTAATCCAATCCAAAAAGGCTGACACTTTTGTGAAAGTACCTACTTTCTTAAATTGACCACAGAAGCCTGTAATTGCACTTGACAGGCCAAATACAACCAATCTTCCATTTCTTTCGCATGTCAATGGTCCTCCTGAATCACCCTACAACAGCAAACAAAAATAATGAAATTATTCATCAGCAGCTTTTGTATTGTTTGCATACTTGACATGTCCCATGTCCTCCAGGGCCTCCTCCAGCGCAAAATTTGGTTTCAAGTCCACCTTCCAAGTGACATTTGTCGTCAGGTTGAATGGGTATCGCTGCCATTTTCAGAACTGTGCCCATATCTCCTCCAGCTATGCAATACAGCTTTTGTCAAAATGGGTAGTGGTGATGATGATTTACTTACAGAAGTGAGCTCCCCATCCGGATGCATAACACAACTCTTTAGGAATCGGCTCGTCATCTTTGTTAGGTAGACATGCTGGTCGAGTTTTGTCTGTGTATGGTATTTTTTCCTTTAGTTTTAACAGTGCTATATCACCAGTTAAAGTTCTTGTATCATAATCCGGATGGACTAAAAAATTTTTAACCGGAATTTTCCTTTGACTTTCTTCAAAGTGGTTTTCAAGATCGTGGGCCCCACTTACAACATCAATTTTATCCGCGGTCACAGGTCTTCGTAATCTAAATTTATGATTCAGTTTGAAACAATTAGCATGACTTTACCGTAGAAATTATAAATGGTTAATTTTGTTAGTTTACGTTTTCTCATAAACGCAATGTGCTGCAGTGAGGATTATGTCTGAACCGTTTCCAGGTTTCAGTTGAACGATAACACCGCCGCATCCATTAGATCCGTCTTGTTTTTCAATGTATAATTTTACTTGAAATGGTAGAGAGTGTGGAGCTGCATTCCAGCCACCTGCAATTTTATTGCCTGCTGGATCAGTTTTTCTTATTTCATATGCAGTTAATCCACATTCGATATCTGCTATTGCAGTCTGAAATTTTTAATTTTTTCAAATGGAAGAAGCATTTTCAAAATCGTTTCATGTTCCTGTTTGCACTGTAGCATTCCATTCCAACTGTTTTATTAGAACTTTTAGTGTATGTATTTCCCGTATAAATCAATCAAATAATACTAAATAATGTTTTGATTTCTAAATTGAGTGTCTGAAATGTAAATTCTGTGTTGTGTTTTGAACAGTATGTTGCTCACATTGTGTTTTGTGATAACTATTAAGCAATATTTAATGAAAGATTTGTAAGCTTGTTCTTTTGCAGCATTGGATAAAAACTTTCTTATTTACTAATGCTACTTAATTATGAAACATATTATTATTTGATGAAAGTGAGAAGTATCTTACTGTCGCGTAGTGAAAAGTTTCATCAAATGTCTTTCATTTAATTTAAATGTGCAATATTTCATTTCACAGATGTTGTTTTGTGAACAATTTATAAAGCTTTTCCATAACAATTAACCTCAAATGTGGTGGGTCATTTTATCTTCAAATTTTAAATCTTCAAGGCGTTTTATAAAAATTTGTATTTATTAACTTTTAGAATCGCTAAATTTTCTGAATGTGCTTACAGGTTTTTGCCTATTTTATTGTTTTAGCTTGAAAATAAATTCTTTTAAAAAATTTATATTAGTTTTATGAAAAAATCAAAATTAATAACATGAATTGTAATATTACTTACCGTAGTTAATGAAAGAAATAAAATGCATATTATGGTTTTCATGATTTGCGATTATCCAATTGAGGATGTTTGTTTCTTTCTGAAAAATTTCCTATATAAATAGTTTTACATTATTTGCTGATTTTGAAATGTCAATAATAATCCCACTGATAATTTAATTTGAAAATATGAAATTCCTTCTTCTGTGATTTATTCAAATATTTGTTTCTTAAATTAGATTGGCAAACCGTGCTGAGCAGTTTTTTGCACGGTTCAATCTGTTTTCTTTTGTGCAGTGTCAATATTCCATGCATTGAATGTTGATTTAATTTTCCTGTACTTAGATGTTTGAATGGTATGACATAAAACGTAATTTATGCATTTTAAAATTTCATTTTGTTCTATTACCCTTTATTGGTTGTGCGACAAGATTGTTTAGTAATTACTAAGTGATGCAGAAATAAAAACTAAATATGTAGGCTGTAATACAATAATTGACCTTTGAATAATAATAATAAGAATATTCATCTAATAATAATAATAATAATAATAATGTATGAATGCATAATTCAAAAATAATAAATGTATAAATGTATAGTTAAAAAGTGAGTTGAAAAATGATAAAAGATGATGCATGGCAAGGTGCATATGAGATAATTGGGCTTATTTATTCTACTTTTTTTGGCTTCGGGTCAATTTGATCAGAAGAATCTGACAGAGGGCTAACAGATGTTTCCATTCGTCAGACAAAATACGTGTTTGCTTGCAATTTTACGAGTTTTATATATAAGGTGCGTACGCCTTTGTCAGAAATTGTTCGCGTTTCTTGTCACATCGGATGAGTTGGTAATGGTAATTTTACTACAAAGGGAACAACTGACAAATTGTCTACAGCTGCAATTGTTCAGATAGCTAAAACTAGGAGTGGCAACTTCAAAATGTTAGCATCTGAAGATTTTTCTAATTTTAATGTGATTGCTCTGTTAAATTGGGAAAGATTTTTTCTGTTTGCAATCAGAGAGTTCTACTTTAATGTTTACAAAGTTTACTTTGCTTTCTTGACCATTGTTATTGCATTTATTTCCCAGTTAGCGGTAGTTTTATTCTTTAGTAATGATAATTTTTATTTAAAATAAATAAAGATATAGAATTTCATTTATAAAAAAAGAAACAGATTTATTTTTACCTTTTGTGTAAATTTTAAAATTTGTTTTTCAAGATTTACATATTTATTTATTCTTCATCTAATGAAAAATAGTACTGTGTTTCTTTCTACTCGTTCAGGTCGTTAGTTTTGCAGTCCAATTTGATAGAACAACAGTTAAAATATTCTTTATTTTAAAAATTTTTTAAAAGATAAATGTTAGTCCATTATAATCATAATAATTCATACATTGTATAGAATGAATTAAAATTTGAAAAAGAAGTTATAAACAAACAGGAATCATGATATTGGCAAAACAACTTTAAAAAACAAAAATGAAAATGTATAATACAGTTAATATTAGTAATTTTGAAATCAACCTTTGTGCAGCTATTTCTTACTGCCTTTTGATCCTTTTGGATCCTTTTTTGATTGCTTCTTCTTTTGATCTTTACTCCCCGTAGAAGCCTGCTTTCCTGACACTTTCTTTTTCATTTGATCCGACTTCTTGACAATTTTATCTTTACCTGATTTACTTCCTTTTGACTTCTTTTGTTTTTCATGCGTCGGTTTCTTCTTTTCTTTACTTGAACTTGGTTTTTTATTACTACTAGCTTTCGGTTTAGCCTTGGTATCCGGTGAGCTGACTTTCTTCAAAGCTTTCTTGTCTTTAGACAACGGTTTAGCGTCAATATTTTTACCAGCTTTACCACTGCTCTTTGCCTTTGCACTCTTCTTTTTACTTGATGGCTTAACAACATTATCTGTTTCTTTCATCAGAGCTGTCTGTTTTTCCTTTTTCTTCTTAGTGTCAGATTTATCTGGCTTTGCATCCTTCTTTTTATCTTTAACATGAGAAGGTTGTTTACTTCCTTTTTCAGCAACTTTCTCTATAAGCTTTTTCTTTTCCATTTTTTCACTTTTTCCACTTTTCACTTTCTTTTCTGATTTTGATTTTTTCTTGACGTTCCCTAAAAATGCAAATAGAAAATCTGCTTCTAAGAAGAAGAACTAACTTATTACCATCATTATCTTTCCCTTTAATCTTCTCAGATTCAAGATTCTTGGCTATCAGTCGATCTTTGATTTTAGCATCCTTTTTAACATTATCTATTTCTTTGTAACCTTTATTTTCAACACCCGGTGAAAGCTCTTTTCCTTCAACCGCAGTTGCCATTATATCCTCTTTCAATTCCTTTATTTCAGGAATTGCTTTTTTATCTCCTTTTGATCGACCGGAATCCTTCTTTGAGGTTTTTTGTTTACTTCCTTTCTTACTTTTCTTAGATTTCTTGGATCGTTTTTTCTCCTCTTTTTCATGCTTAACTTCAAACGCTTTTCCAACTCTAGCTGCTTTTCCATGAACCTTTTCCTCTACTACTGGTGGCAGCTCCTTAGCAGTTTCCATAGCGTTCAAGTTTAATTCTTTTACATCATGCAACGCTTTTTCTTTCACTAAGATGGGAATGTGATCTTTCTTGGGGGTTGCATCTGCTTCTTTCTTTTTACTTTTTTTAGATTTAGATTCTTTTCTGGATTCCTTTTTCTTCTTTTTCTCAACCTCAATTTCATCCTCTTTTTTAGGTTTAACAACTTTTTTGCCCATCTTCTCATGAATAACTGGTGCTAGCTCTTTGGCTTCCATCGCTGTTTTCATAACATCCTCATTCAGTTCCTTAATTTCATTTTCTGCTTTAAAATCTTTCTTTAGTGAACTGCGTTCTTTCTTTGCGCTTTCCTTTTTACTTTTCTTAGACTTCGATTTCTTCTTTGATTCCTTTTTCTTCTTTTTTTCATCTTCAATTTCAACCTCTTCCTCAGCTTCAACGAGTTCTTCAACAAGTTTCTCTTCAACCACTGGTGTTACTTCCTTGGTTTCAATTCCTTCATCTATAACATCATCTTTTAATTCCTTTATTTCAGGTTCTGATTTTATTTCTGCTTTTAATGGACTTGAATCTTCTTTTGCTGTGGCTTTCTTGCTATGTTTTTTACTTTTCTTCGACTTGGATTTTTTCTTTGATTTCTTTTTCTTCTTTTTTTCATCTTCAATTTCAACCTCTTCGTCAGCTTCAACGACTTCTTCAGCAAGTTTCTCTTCAACCACTGGTGTTAGTTTCTTAGTTTCAATTCCTTTATCTATAACATCATCTTTTAATTCCTTTATTTCAGGTTCTGATTTTATTTCTGCTTTTAATGGGCTTGAATTTTCTTTTGCTGTGGCTTTCTTGCTATATCTTTTACTTTTCTTCGATTTAGATTTCTTCTTTGAATTCTTTTTCTTCTTTTTTTCATCTTTAATTTCAACCTCTTCCTCAACTTTACCTACTTCTTTAGCAATCTTCTCTTCAACCACTTGTGTCAGTTTTTTGGCTTCCATCTCTGTATCTATAACATCATCTTTTAATTCCTTTATTTCAGGTTCAGATTTTATTTCTGCTTTTAATGGACTTGAATCTTGGTTTGCTGTGACTTTCTTGCTATCTTCTTTACTTTTCTTTGAGTTAGATTTTTTCTTTGATTTCTTTTTCTTCTTTTTTTCATCTTCAATTTTAACCTCTTTTTCAGCTTTACTGACTTCACCAACTATTTTTTCGCGAGGGATTGCTGTGAACTCTGCCTCTTCAACTCCTTCCTTCACAATATCCGCTTTCAACTTCATTACTTCAGGTTGCACTTCTATTTCATCTTTGGATGGAATAGTTTCAATCTCAGGCATAGCCTCTGTTTCTTTCTTTTTACTTTTCTTCGATTTAGATTTCTTCTTTGATTTCTTTTTCTTCTTTTTTTCATCTTTAATTTCAACCTCTTTTTCAGCTTTATCTACTTCTTCTGCAATCTTCTTTTCAACCACTTGTTTCACTTCCTTGCTTTCCATCTCTTTATCTTTAACATCATCTTTTAATTCTATTATTTCAGGTTCTGATTTTATTTCTGCTTTTAATTGACTTGAATCTTCTTTTGCTGTGGCTTTCTTGCTATGTTTTTTACTTTTCTTCGACTTGGATTTTTTCTTTGATTTCTTTTTTCTCTTTTTTTCATCCTCAATTTTAACCTCTTCCTCAGCTTTACCGACTTCAGCAACTATTTGTTTGTGAGGGATTGCTGTGAACTCTGCCGCTTCAACTCTTCTCTTGAGAGTATGCGCTTTCAACTCTTTTCTTTCAGGTTGCACATCTATTTCATCGCTGGATGGAATAATCTCCATCTTTGCTATAACCTCTGTTTCTTTCTTTTTGCTTTTCTTTGATTTTGATCTTTTCTTTGATTTCTTTTTTTCCTTTTTAGCTGCTTTCATTCTGATTAATTCTATTGCATTCTTGATTTCTGTTATTGCTTTTGGTTGAACTTCTGTTGTCAATTCATTTTTTTCTTTCTTTGTTTCTACTGCTTTAATCTGAGACTGAAACCCTGATATTCCGTCACTTATTTTTGTATCAGATTCTTCTGTGATACTTTGGTATTTGAATTTATTGCTGGATTCAACTTTTTCTATTTGCGCCATCTGTTTCTTAATCTTTTCTTCGAATTCTTTTCCTTCATCGTGTTGCTCTGCTGATTTTTTTACCTCCGTTTGTTGGATTTGAGTAGAAATGGGTGCCGTCAACGTTTGTGATCTCATTTTTAAAATTTCTTTTATCTTCTCAATTTTTGACTGGAATCTTTCTCTTGGTCGCCCTGTTTGTCTTTTTTTAAATTTTTTAAGCTCTATTTTTTCTTCTGCCATTGCTGTTATTTTAGTCTCTTTCATTCCATCAGCATTAATTAATTCTTTTGATTTTTCAACTCCTTCTTTGTCCATTGTCTCTTGTGTGCTTTTTTTTAGAATTATTTCTTTGCTGAGTTGATCATTTATTATCTCCACAGTTGATGCGGTTGTCCCTCTCTTAAAATCTGACTCGTCACGCTCAACTTGTGGCTTTTCGTCAAGTTGGAATGTTGCTTGTTTCGTGATGCTTTTTCCCTTCAGCATGTCAACCTGACCATACAGCAATTCCGCAGGTTTTTTTTCTTTATTTATAAAATGGTATATTAATGCCAGTACAATAAGTATAAGGATCGCCGTAAAAAGCATGGTTTTCGATGGGTATGTATTTCTAAATATGTCAATTTTATAAGTATCATAACATTAATGCAACCTTGTGCGATAGCGGCATAATGTTTTGCTCATATAAATATTTTTACTTAAAATAAATTATTAAAAAAGCACATACCTTGAAATGCTTGAAACAGCTTGAAGTACGCGTCACCTGTCAGAAGCGCTGAAACTGTTGATATAATGAATTCTACACAAAGTATTTGATAGCTAAAATTATTGTTTAAACTTTAAAGATTTTTCATTGTTTAAATTGTTGCATGCAGTGAGAATTTTAAAGTTTTCCATGGCGCTTTATATTTTAAAGTAATTCAATGCAATGTAAAGTGAAGAGCATTTTTCAAGATAAAATATATGTTTTATTTTTGATCAAAAATTAATATACAAATATTTTTTATTAGAGATTTTGCAAAAGGAATGACATTTTACGTCTTGTTGTCTATTCATCTCTAATAAAAAAAATTAAGAAATAAGGGGTCTGTTAACAGCTTATTAAAATAAATTTGTTAAATTTTATTGTTCTTATATATGGAATTGGCACTATTTTAACATATGCTGATTATCCTCGTCCCATGCTGTCGCTTTTGCTGACAGGAATAGCAGGTAATACTCCTGACAAAATGCGCTGCATAACAAGATGCTAGTACAAAAGTACGATGCTCTTACAGCAGGGCATTTTGGTAATAAAATGAAACTTTGAAATTTTAAATATATTTTATTTGTCATTTTATTGTCTTAACAGCATCGAAACGTATTGTCGACAACGCGCATCAAAGAAGTCACTTTTGAAATCTGACAAATCTGATCATACAAAATCCATTTCATTTGCTCACAGTTAACAATAACTAACGAAGGTAATGACTACATATTAGTAATGATGGAATTTTCCTCAAAATGACCATAAGGTTCCAATATTCACAAACACTTTACATAGTATGATATTCTGAAAATCCTGATCACGGTAGAAATCTGCAGTCATAAATGCAAACAATGAGCAGACAGGAATAAAATATTATAAACAAAGCAAGAATGAAAGTTAAAAATAGAAAAAGGTAATTTGAAAATATGGAAACTTTATCATAAAATAGAAGATCGAATTGGGGTGCATACTCAAAAATGGCTGAAAGCGTATTTTTCAAACTGATGCACCACTGAAATGAAGTCAACATTACACTTAATTTTTACAATCAGTCGTCACATTGAAATATTCGACATCACGTCAAATCCAACTCAAAAATGCACTACACCGAACTTGAGGACAATGAAATAGAAAAGTGGTCTGGCACAAAGAAGTCAATTATTGCTAATAAAAAGTAAAGAAGCCAGCACATCATTACATTTTTGGGATTATCTTCTCTTTCAGTTGCATAATATGATAATATAAAATGTATAATAAAATTGTTTCATGCTTGCATCCATGTGTTGTGTCAAGTTATTTTTGTCATACTGTTATTTTGTTATTTATATATTCTTGGTATGGTGCTCCTACTTTATGTAAACATGATGTGAGAACGTACGTTAACATTAGGGAAATTAGGGAAATGCATTTGTGAATTCAGATGATATGGTTACTGTAATGTGGAAATACGTAAGTTAGCGTGAGTGTTCATTTGTGTTTGTGTTATTAGTAAAAGGATAAAGCACTCTAACTAAAATGTTACAGTATGACCAGCATCACTATTATTCAAAAAAATTGGAAAGATATTTTCTATTGAGTGATGCTTATATTTTTTCTTTTTCTTTATTTTTCTCAGTATTTCAATACATCAATTACAGATATATGCATTAACATATAATACTATGCAATTATTAAATACATTGTTGTAGTCTATTATAACTTTTTCATAATTTTTATTTTGCATTAAATGCAAATGAATAATAAAATTTTTTATTGAAGTAATCTTTTTTAAATGAATTCCACTCAAACTCTATAATAGTATTGTTATAATTGTAAAACTTGATAAATGAAATTTTTTACTTTTTGGTCGATATGACATATTTTGTAGTTTTCAGATCACATTTTAAATATTTTAATAATAAGAAAAAATATATACCTGAGAACAGTTTTAAAGTTAAAAAAATTTTTTGTACTTTACTTTTTTAAGAATTTTTCTTTGACTTTCAACGTTTCTGTATAATGATTGCAATCGAGATCAGTTTTACTTCAAGTCATTGTAGATAAGTTGTTGATTGGAATTTTAATGAATTACTTGTTTTCAATATTGAGTGTGACACAAATACCATTTGTACGTCAATATATTTTATTTAAAAAAAATATTAAACGAGTCAATTTAGTTTAGTATCATTTCAGCATAGTATAAAAATAATTACTGTTTGTTAAGTACTTTTATTAATTTATTTTCCATTCTCATAAGAAAATTATGATGTTGCTAATATAAAAGCAAAAACACAAGTTTTTTCAGAGGATTGAACTTTCAGTTTTACTTTTAATAATATTGCATGAAGATTTTGTTTTGGAAACAGTTTTTTAGAAGATATGTGGGTGAAGAAAGACGAACAATTTGTGTGAATTGTTTGGCACTACGTAGCTGTTGTTTGTTTGTCTTTTTGAAATGGCAGCAGCTGCAGTAAAAATTGCCTATTGAAAACTTTAATAAAAATTTAAATAATATCAGAAAAGTGTTCAACTGAAAAAGTGGCAGTTGAATGAAATTTGACATTGCTTTCAAATTTTCAAATCACAAATTGTTGCAACATTGGAAACAGCTTTTTCTTCTTTCTGCTCGCAGCTTATCAGCGTGAAGCAGTTCAGCTAGCGAGGTTGGTTTTTGTATCAGGTTTTTTTGTCATTCTTTTTTGTGTTATTTTCAGTTTAACATACATGCTGCATTATGAATAATGTGTGTGTGGTAGGGGTGGGGTGATTTTTGTTTTGTTCTTTTTATTCAAAATGAATTGTCTGTATTTGCATTTTCTGCTACTGGATAGACCCTGGTCAGAAAATTGCCAGATATAATTGAAATGATAAAGAAAATGCAAGTTTAAATTTCAGATGTTTTTTGTTTTTTGCTGTTTTTCTTTTTTTTCTTCTGAGGGGTTCTGGAAAACGTTTCTTGCTTTTTTCCAACGTTTGTAAAGTTCAACGCTGATTATTCAGCAACAGTATGCAGTGTCGGTTTGCCGTCAGTGCCAGGCTGAATTATATACGATAGTTAAGATCTAAAAAATCAAAATGTGCATTTTAATTGTAAACAGCGTTGGGCGCAGTGTCAGGAAAATTTTCCATTTGCAAGTTTTATTATTCTCAACCACACAAAGCGCACCATTCAACATAGAATCCCTGAAAAGAAAAGCAAAACGCGGAAATACAGTTAAGTTAGAAAATAATACTAATAATAAAAGAAAATTTGACAATAAAAAAAGAAAATCAAAGTAAAATCAGCTTATTTTTCATCAATTTTTTCATAATCTATGTAGTTAGCTATTTTCCGCGTCAACTGGCACAGCAAGAGGGCGCTCAAAGCGCGCGAAATGGAAAAATAATATGAAATTTAGAATAAAATAAAATAAAAAAAAAGAAATGGCTACAGCGTTTAAACGGCACACTGGCAAAGAAACAATCAACGGAATAGAACCACAGTGAAAGTAATCGATCATCGTCGAGTAACCGAGTTTTAGCATGGCAAGAGGCGCTTGAACCGGTCATCGACTGGAGCCACGGATAAGAAAGCTACGCGTAAAATGGAAAAAGAATAATAAGCAAAAAATGCGGCACAGAACCGACGGCACATGTAAGCTTGCAAGAATGCGTACTTGACGACGTACAAGAATAAATAAGAATTCCCGAATAGAAAATCATGAAATAGAACATGCACAACATTGCAATTAAGAATTTCTCTGTCAAAAAAGAAAAACGAAAAGCGAAGAAAAGCAAAGCAAGCAATGGAAAAAATGAAAATAAAAACCAAAAAAAATGTCAGCATATATATATATATATATACTGCATTAGATGTTGTTGTGATCAACAAATGAATGAATCAGTGGGATACAGTAACACCGCAGGTACCCTGCGAGATTTGTGTTTCCGCTTCTGCTGCTGCTGCTGCTGCTGCTACTGTTTGGGTAGTGTTGGTATTAATATCCATCAAATTTGGGGTCAGAGTAGTAGTTATTTGCTTGTTTTCTTCATTTTCGTTCAATTTCGTGTTTGTTGCATCCACAGCCGCAGAATTGAATCGTTCATGATCACAACTGCCCGGGGGAGACGGGTCGTTGGCAAACTGGTCCAGTGTCTTGAGGTTACTGTCGTCAACGGGCGACATCGATTCGCCAGAATCGAAAATACGATTCGAACGTTTCATCATGACACTATTTGATTCGTGCGTTTTCTTGTGTCTCAACAAGTTATCCTTTCGATTGAATCTATTTCAAAAGCAATAATAAATATAAAATTTCTACAAAAATACATCAAATAATAAATGAATAAAAAAAAATCACCTCTTGCAACAGTACGGACATTGATGTGGACGTTCGCCGGTGTGGATGAATTCGTGCTTTTTCAACAGAAATTTGTTCGCGAAACGCTTGTTGCAGTTTGTATGTTGACATGCGTACGGTTTGTAAAATTCTTAACAAATTAAATTCACAAATATATATATATATACTGATCATTGGTGGTAAATTGATGATTAGTTGATTGAGAATTTAAAAAAAAAATTTTTTTTTTTAATAAATGAATAATTGCTGAAAAAGTAAGAAACTGTTCATTGTCACTTGACGCGGAACGCGCTTCGGGCTGTTGCGCTTGATTGCGTAGCCGGTTTGAACAATTTCTTAATTTTGTCAACGAGCCGTATAAAATTGGCGGTTAAAACGAATAAAATTTGCCTGACTTTGAAGAGAAAAAGCACGTTTCACAAATTTGACATAACGGACAAATCAGCTCTGGGTGCTTGCTTGTTGTTTTCTTCATTCTTATTTTTTTGCTTTATTTGTCAACTGAGTGAAAATAAACAAAACCCATCTTGAATAACTGTCGTCAATTTCTTGCCAACATACACACATGGACAGTGCACCAAGTAGATTAAATGTTGCAAGCTTGTCAGCAAAGTATGCGCAAATTTATCGAACCCACCTAACGACACATTGATCTACTGTTGTTGTTGTTGTTGTTGTTGACAAAATTTAAAAAATTATTTAGCTTGTATCGTGTGAAAATAAAACAGGAAAAATGGAAACTGTTGGCAGAAGAAAAAAAAAATTCACACTGACAAACAAGCAAGCTAAATTGGAAACTTTTGACAAGTGTTTCATTTGAAGTTGAGGATATTTTTTCACATGCTTTTTTGCATTGTTTCCAGACAGCAAGCAAACACAACAGCTCAAGCTTGTCTGTGTTTGAAATGTTTTCAAATGGAAAAAAAAACATACAATTCACCATCGATAAACAATGCAATTGCAAAAGCTTACAATGGGATACGCGTGATTCATGCCGTTTCACAGTGAGCACAGTGAAATTGAAAAAGAGAAAAAATGCACACGTTTATCAATGCCAGTAATAAAACTGACAACAAGGAAGCTTGCAAGCTTTCACAGTCAAGCTTAAGCAATGTTGCCTTTGATTTTCTTATCATGATCGCTTGCAAACCAAACAATACAATCATTTGAAAAGCTAGCAGCAAAAGGAACTGTTCTCTAGAGACAAACAGAGAAAGAGTGAAAATATGAATGAAACTTCCTGTAAAAAAGCATTTTCAAAAAATAAAATGAAAAATAAAAGTTACAATATTTTGCTTAGTGATTGATCATTTGCAACAATTTGTTCCAAACTGAAAAGAGCCTAGACAAATTTGAATGAGTTTAGAGGAAAAAACAATTTTTTTTCTTTTTCACTTATTGCTAATTATTTTTATAAATGAGAAAACAAAAATATTCCAACTACACCAAACGCGCAATGCATTTCTTCTCATAAGCATAAAAGGGGGACGTTGAAAAATTAGTTCAGACTAGAAACTCGAGATTTACGACACATGCGACGTGTTTACACTTTGCCATGCTCTTTAGTTAGCATTTCTGAAAAGCAACTGACAAAAACTATCGTCCCAACCTTATGCATATACATAAACTTATATGTCTATACATATATATATACATTTATATTTATACGTACATGTATGCACGTAAGAGAGGTTCATTTTAGCGTGACCTCGAATATGAGGTCACATGGAAATTTTTCATCATTCTGAGGGAATTTCTCCACTTGGTCAAGATTGATGTCTAACTTGACAAAACTGTCGCCTGCGCGGCCAACTACAAATCAACCTAAATTCCCGGTGCTAAACAAAACTGTAATTTCTGTAAACAAGTTTAAGGGCGTTCGCGTTTCCTCCGGGTGATCGGCACGGTAATCGCCCATCGCTACCGGCTTGATGGAAGAATTTGTCCATCGACAATTGTCAAAAAAGAACATATCAATTATTAAAAGAAAAACAAAACTACAACAAGCCAGTCTGAATTACCGTACCGGTGTTGATAATTTTTTGAGCCTTTTCCGTTGTGGATGAGCTTTTCTGTCCGGATGTGGAATGCGCGTAAGTAAGAATAGCACTCTGACCGACAGCAGCATTGGCGACATTTTCCGTCAGTTCACCAGCAGCACCAGCAACACCAGCACAAGCACCAATGCCACCGGCTAGTTGTGATTCCCGACCGGCAGTGGACGGCTGCGGTGATCGACCACACAACGACAATGGTCCACCTCCGCTAGTACGGGTTGGATCTTTGAAGGCAGAGAACGCGAGCTGTTCAAAAGCGTCTGGAATCAGCGAATACTTGGGTGCGACCACGAAGCTGTCCAAAAATGGAGCCAGAGGAAAAAACTCTGGTCCGGAACCGTTCAGGCGACTGTAGTCGAACGGTACGTTGGTCTGGTGATCAACAGCGGCGCTGAGCTCGGAAGGACGACGAGCCGGAGTCGGGGGCGAGTCGACCAACGATGCTGGCGATGGTGACGAGCCCGGCTCGTCGAGAGCCGCTTCGAATTTGATCGCCTTGATCTTCGCCACCGCGTCTTCAATGCTGCCCAACGATTTGACTAATTTGGCACTGTCACGTTTGCGTTTCGAAAGCGGCTGTCTGGGCAAGTGTTGACACTGCTGGGCTAAATCTTCCGGCTCGCTCGATGGACTGGCACCATCGGACCACAGCTGCGAATCAGTCTGCGTGGCTCGGGTTTTGGCGTGCGTGGGTTGTCGGCGACGGACAATGCCCGACACGAGCTCTTTGAGCATTTTCAGCTCTTCCAAAATGTGACACAACAACACCGAATCATCTTGACCAACGGTCTGCATCTCTGCCGTGGTTGGCAAAGCAACCGGGCGTGGCAGAAGCCAGTTGTTCTGCTCGTACAGTTGCAATACGGCGAACAGTTTGCTCACAGAGCCTTGGTGACTGGCCAACGCGACCAAAGACCGTTTGACTGTTGGATTCGCTTCTGCCAGAGGAAGTAGATGCTCGCAGAGCAATTCCACCGCTGCTTCCAGTTCAGAATCACGGAAATAGCTGCGCAGCAAAAATTTCAACTCTGATTCATGAATCTGATCCCGACGACTCAGCACAAACGAAAGCACCGACTCCACTGTCGCTTGTGGCCCGTTCATGGCTTGTAGTGGATGAGAAAAATCAAGGAAAAAAACCCCACCAGGGCTGGAAGTTGGTCCACACTTGGCGGCGGCGAACGGGAGATTAGCTGTGAAAGGAGAAAATTATTTATAGAAATAGAAAGCAAAACGAATGAAGCAATTCATTGGCAGAATAGAATTGAGCAAATCGACAATATTTGCGCTTTGGTGGAATATTTGAAAATGTCCACTCGCGAAATTTACCATGCATGGACAGTCGGTTGAAATGTTGCGCAAATCGAAAATCAGCGACGTCGAACAACGGTGGCATCGTCGCGCTGTCAAGGCCGCGTCAGTCGAGTTCAACTCGGCCGGACAGTTTCTATCGCTCACCTATAGACAGCCGAGGAGTTTTTACAATCTTACTGTATGATGCGCAAGTTGCATCCATTTAGGGGGTTCATTTGTTGTGTTTCAAAACGATCATCAATCATTTTTCCTGTCATGCATTTTTTCATTTCAGTAGAATTGATCTTGAACCAAAACAATAAAGATGAAAGAAATTGATAATAAATAAATAAATAAATAAATAAATAAGCAAAAAGAAAAGCCAAAGTGAAATATGGTAATAATGATGATGATGATGATGATGAGAGGAAAGGAGAGAAGCTCAAGTGTTACCGTTATTGAAATGAATGGATCGAATTGAAAAATTGCTTATTGCCACAAAGAAATATGCAAAAAGATAAAGATGAAAAGAAAATGCAGAGGCAGAGGTGAACAGAAGAGCGAGACGAAAAGTGTCAATAATTGAAAACAAGGTTGAAAGGTAGGAGAAGGTTGTCCTTCGGAAGCGCAGGAAGATGTTGATTGGCTAACGGCCACTGACGCACTGGTTTCACGCGCTCCGGTCGGCCACGTCGACCGGCCAGGAGGAGTTTGGCCAATTAGAAACAAAGAAGTCGACCGGCCGGGATGTTGGGCAAATTTTTCAAACTTTCAGTCAAGATGATTTTGCAAAATTTTCCAACTGCACGGCAAAATTGCCAACAGATAAAAATCTTATTTTTCACTTCAGTCACAAAATCTACAAAGCGTTGCAATTTAATCTTTGGTATAATTTGATTTTTAAAGAAAGAGGGCGCTTGTGAAGACCGTGCACCGGAATATTTTCAAAAACGCATCTGCCGTTCGGTAGTAATGACCTGTCGACGTTTTCAGCACGTTACAAGAGAATCAATTTGACACGTCAGTCAGCTTGACCAGAGTGATGATGCTTTGACCGTATTCGGCTGTTTGGTGTTGAGGAATTTGGCTAAAACGACGAGGCAGTTTAGATGGTAAAAGCGAGTCATGGACATGGTGACGTGGATTCCTTCTTTTTCTTCTTCTTCAACAACAACAACAACAACTTGGATGGGCTTGGCCTCTTTTGCATACTTCCAAGACGACCACTTTTGCTGACAATGCTGATGATGATCAACTATCATCAACCTTTATCGGCAATTTTGAACAGTCTGTTGGTTTCATTACAAAACTGGGAGAGCAACAAGCCCAACAACAGCAGCAGCAGCAGCAACAACAACAACAACAACAACAATCTCCATCTGCGATGCCTTTTAAGCATCATTATTCATGCTACACAAGCGCGCCACTGTAGCTTGTGCAATAAATGCATTCTCACCACCGCTCGAACTCTTCATAACATTTCAGTTTGTTAATTTTGTCATTCATTTTCAAATACAATCGATAAAAACTCCGTTTACACTGGCCGGCCTTTACAAATGGAAAATTTTACTTCGATACAAAAAACTGATGCTGCATAAAAAAAAGTAAACATTCAAGTTGCGTTTGGTTAGTTCATTCAATTTTAAGTAGAATAAAGCAAATATACCAAACGCAGTTTCATTTGCAGCCACACTGAATTATTACTTGGAAAAATGAAATGAAAATTTTCCATCTAAACGTGATATAATTTTACAGAATTAAAAACTTGTAAGTTTGAATTAATTTAAAATAATTTCAACCAGTAATAAAAAAAATTAAATTTGTTTTAAAGATATTCCACTTTTGAAATACATTTCATACTTTTGATTAAAAAAATTGAACTTGATTATTTACAGTATGAAACAAACAATTTTAATGCTTTTCTAAAATGAAAACAAATTATGAAATTATTATTCTTCACATGTTTAATTATAATTTTTACGCATTAAATTCATTCATTTATATTATTTTGTTACATTGAAACAACAAACAACGTATCATTTTTAAGCAAAATTCCACAATTATTAATGATTATTTTATCAGTTACTGTTTTTGTTTTATATTTAAAAGATGCTGCTTATCATTTTCTATTTTCGCATTTTTAAAACTTAAACTTTTAACCTTTTATATCAGTTGAAGCAAATAGCTAAAAAATAAAAAATTTTTTGTTGAAATTTTATTTTCAGACTTTAAAGCGTCGGGCATTGTCAATGGAAACCATAAATTACGATCAAGTAAGTCGTCTTTTTGAATAAATAATCATTTGTTGATTACGTATTTTGCATAATAGGAAAATTTTTTCAACAGATGTTTGAAAAACAATTTCAAATCTTTTGTGTGAGAAAATGAAGTGTAAAAAGTTTCCATCTTTATTCATCATATTGCTGAATCACACTGTTTGCTTTAGTAGATAGATTTTTTTGTTGTTAATAACAATAGTAGAAAAGGAAGTGGTGTAATAGAACATTTTGTCATTATTTTCATAGGTTAATTTTTATTCACTAGATTTAAATGTAACATCCATGTTTGTTTTTTCCATTGTTTATATAAAATGAATCACGATGGATAAGTGTATATGTTATATATATTTTTTTTCTGATTTTATTTTTAATTTTAATCGGAAATTTAGTAATTTATAAAGTTTAAACGTTTGCAAATTAAGCATTGTAATTATAAAAAACATTTGATTGACTAATTTCTATCAGAACGGTTGTTATTTGTAATTGAGAAGCTGCTTTCAATTTAGTTTTCAACATGTGAAGGGCAGAATAAATAACTGTTTTAAAATGTAATTTCAACTGACCATTTTATAAGCACTTTTGTGCATTTTACTTTTTTTCGATTAGTTTTTTTGTTAAATGCTAATAAGCAAAGAAAAATATTTCGATTGAAATAATGTGGTAAAAAAGTGAAAGTTTTTTTTGTTAAATTTTGCATAAAAAATATATTCATACAACATGTGGGAGACTAATAAAACGCGAGAAAATTCGAAATTGCTGGATTGTTATAAAATGAAAGCAGAAAAATAATGAATCTAAAGAATAAATGTACAAATTGCTCAAAGCTAAAGATACTGTTTTTTTAAAAAAGTTATCCATTTTAACGAAAGGGAATTTGATTTTTTTGTTTGTTAAATTTTTGTAGCGGAATTATTTATTTCAAGGTTGCATTGAAAAATGTTAAAAGATGAAATAAGCAGTCTTCTAGTACTTAAGAAAAAAAAAAGCAAATTTATAAGTACTCTATAAAAGTTGTCTTGTCGATAACGTATTTTTATTATCACTTTGCAGATTAATGATTTGCAAAATTGGTTTTACTGTTGAAATTGATTTTGATTTTTGCAAAATTGACAAACTATTTTTCAAATGGTTCGAAATTTTTGAGCGTATTTTATGCAGTATAAAAGCGATTCAACCTTGGAAAATTTGGTTACCGTTTTGGGGGTCTTTTCCACATTTATAGACCCTGTTTGTCAAAATGGAGTTTATCAGTTTTGTCAGTCTCTTGTTAACTGGTTTAAAATAGTTTCGATGATTTTATGCAGCTGATAACACACTTTCTTTGATTTTTTTTATGTTTAGTTATTTTCAAAAGAAATATATTGAAAAATGCAATAGATTTTATTAAAATTTAAGACGTTGTTGTTGTTGCAGGTAGTTAATGCGATAGATGCATTGAAGAAATTTTTGAATGAAACAAGTGAAAAACAATCGAATAGCAACGATGAATTTTTCTTGGATTCAAACAGACATGCAAAATTTGTTCAAGTTATGATCACTTTGAAAAAAGTGCCAAAAAATTTCGTCGGCTCTGTCGTTCAACTGTAAGTTTGAAAATCATATAATTTTTATTGTTCAACAGTAATTTTTGCATTTGTACTTGCATTCGGTTTAAAGCGAATATTGTTGTTGTTGTTGTGGACATTTTTTCCTTTTTCATAGATCAAAAGAAATGTTTTATTTTGTTTGCTTGCTTTGCATGAACGCTTCTCCAATTGAGCAGAAATAAATAAGCAATTGAAATGCAAATCAATTTTGCAATTTCAATTGCTTTGCACTTGGCTGTGGGGGATGTGGAGAGAAATAAAATAAAAAATTCAACCGTATCAAAAGCAAAAAATTTGCACGTCAAAACACATCGAACAAGTTGGAAAGTAAATTTGAATATTTTATTCAAATTGGAACGGAAAATTGTTTATTTTTTTTTTACAAGCAGAGGAAGTGAATAGAAAATACGTTTAACTGTAAAAAGATATTCTCGCATTCTTGTATTTATAATTCACGGTTGTAGTCAGTGACGCGCAACGTTGATTTTGCGTGAAATTGACCACGAAATGAAAAATGTGGTTGTAAAATTTAGGTTATTTTATTAAATCACTGACTGAATTATCTGCAGTGAATTGAATTGAATTGAATTGAGAAACAACATTCACGTGAATGTATATTTTATGCATTAATTAAGGACAGACACATTATTCACAATGAATATTTTTTATTAAAATTGATTTTAATACAGTAATAATGCTCAGGTGTGAATGATCTGTTAATGTTAAGTATTTTTCTTTTTTCAAAAGAGGTTCTATCCAAAGGCAAGTTTGGGTGGGAGATGAAGAACCACCCCAATTAAGTGGAATAATTTTGCCGAAGTGTTGTTGTTATACTGTTGTTACAGTTACGTTGAAGTAACTGAAAAGGCATTTAAATAAAAAGGGTCAAGGAAAGTGTAGCTAACCTCATAACTGTTAATTAAGAAACTGGAAAGTTTAATGGAACACTGGAAAATGTGAAATGCATTTGCTGAATTTTATTTCACATTCAACAAACATTGATCATAAATAAGTAGATGTGAATTTGATAAATGAAAAATAGCTCGTATCATTTGTGCATGATGAAATTTATCAGATGGGAATTTTTTTTTGATTATATTTATCTTCCTTTTGATGGCAATGATATATACAAATGCATTATTATTATTGTATTAGTTACGTTAAAATAAAAAAAGAGGAAATAATCAAACTGTGATATGAGAATAATTTTTTTTTTATTTTTTTGAAGTCGACTTCCACATCCGTTTGTGGATCCGTCTTCAGTTTCGATATGTTTGATTGTACGCGACTTGAGTGACAATCGACGCAATTATGAATACGACAAATGGAGTCGACATTTCAAAGAAATGCTCCAAGAAAAAGGTGTAACCGACGTGGATTATGTAAATTTATTTATTTTTTTTATGCTTTTGCAATGTGCACATTTATTATGAATCACAATTGTGCAGGTAATATCGTTCAGTCATTTAATTCGTGAATACAATACATACGAGTTAAAGAAAAAGTTGGCCAAATCATATGATAAATTTTTGATGGACAATCGATTGAATCAGACATCGGTGAACAAACATCTTGGCAAAGTGTTCAAAGATTTGAAAAAGTAAAAAAAAAATTATTCACAAGCAATAATGCTCATTTCATTGTTGTTGTTGTTTAATTTTTTTCAGATTACCAATTATGGTCGATATTACCAAAAGTGGTATAAATGATCAGATCAAGAAATCATTGTCAGTATGCAAAATTGTGGTTGAGAAATTTTCAAACAAATAGTCAGTTTTTTTTAAAATTAATTTTTTTTTTACTCTTCATTAATACAATCTCATAGTCAGTGCAAAATTGGATTGACCAGTCAGTGTTGTGATGAATTGGTTGGAAATTTTCGTGCAATTATGGAAAAATGGCAAAACTCATTTCCCGGAGGTTTGTCCAACGTCAGAACGATGTACTTGTTGGTTGATCATTTGCCTCCGTTGCCAGTTTACGCTTCTTTCGGTATGGAATTTTGAGAAAAAAAGCATATTTTTTTTTGTTGAAAAACTGAAATTTGCATATTTTTTACTGTAGCTTCTGCGAATTTGGTGCAATTTCCGAAACGGCCACGACGCATACCGTCGCCAGTGGTCGGAGAATTGTCGACCGTTGTTAATGATGTTCAGGTTCGTTCTCACGCAGACGGAAGAGTGGAATTTGTTGACAAAAGTAAAAAGATATTTCAATTTTTCTTTTCTTTGCTAATTATTATTTTTTTGACATTTAAATTTTGAATTATTTTAAGAGGGAAAATTGAAAACTGCTAAAAATAGTTCAACTCGTTTGTGGTATGAAAAGTTGAAGAATAAAAAGCGTTCAAAAAGAGTTGGACGACAATTTCGAAAAACAAAAAGTGCTCATTTGAAAAGTTGAAACCAACAACAATTTCCATTGTTTCTATGCGTGTGTGGTGGAATAAAATGTTGTTTACCGTGATGCTTACTCATGAGAGGGTTGAATTTTTTGTTTGCTTTGAAATTTGATCAAGCTCTTCTTGAAGCTTTTCCACAAATTTGCATCTTCCACCATTTTGCTTTGTGCAGCTTTGCTAGAAGCAGACGAAGTTGGAAATTTAGCAACGATGCTGATGACACTTGGGAACGATTAATTTTCCCAATGGCGCGCATCAGCAATGCTTTATCAGCAGGGTGTGTGCAAAAACTGACCGCGACGACTGGATTTGCAAACCGATTTTGGAGAAAACTGTGGAAGAAAGTGAAACTTTTCTCATCACTTGGCCAGAGAATCAGGTCAACTTTTGCGCATCTTGCTCAACTTGTTTGCATTGACATTATGCATAAACAAACAAACAAACAAACAAATATAAGTAAATTTAGTATTCCAATTTTAATTACAGAAAAAGAAATACAAACGAATTCAATCAAACATGGTTCAGAAAAGTAAAAAATTTGTTCATTTAACCAAAAAAAATCAAAAATTATTCAAATTATATTAGTTTGATGGAGATTTTTTTATGACTAAAAAAAATTAAAGTTAACAGTAAAACCATTGCACAGTGATCATTTGAATTTCAGCTTTTCAACTGTTGCAATAAATATTGCTTTGCCAGCATTGTTCGACATTCTGTTCTTTAATTTTTTTTTCCTTTCAATCTCAAAATTATCATCAAATTAACATTATCATAATTTATTTCACATAAACGTATTTGAGCATGGAAAACTTTTTTTTCAAATTCACCTTTATTACTTTTTAGGAATAGAAAATTTCTCTCAATAAAATATTTGCAAAAGAAACTTCAAATTTGTATTTTTGTTATATAATTAATAATCGTCCCCGTTTGGCGTATAATCTACACCTACAAAATTAGTTTTGTAATAATTTTATGAAAACATTACTTTGATTAAGTAATTATTAAAACTTGATTTTCATGTACTGTAGAAAAAACAATTTCTTCAACTTTTAATTTTCAATAAAATTATGAAAAGTAATAATGTCATTGTATTTTGAATGTTTGTTATTAATTTAAAATTCGCATATAATTTTCGATAAGTTAATAAATATAGTACTTGATAAATAGGATAGTCTTGGTGTATTTGGTGAACAGAAACTACTTGGATAATATGCACGAGTGAAAATATTGAAAACTATATTTTTAGCAATGGATGATGCATATGGTAATTTTGGCGGAACTATGAAGAGTAATCTTCCCATGAGTTCACCTCTCTCGCCATATTTGAACATCGATCCAAGTATTTTCAAAACTGAGCCGCAGTATATTTTACCGGAAGGTGCAAAACCGAAAAGAGGTAGATTTGAGTTGGCATTTTCCCAAATTGGGGGATGTGTGATGTCTGGTGCACTGTGGGGCGGCGCTTCTGGTTTATACACTGGTCTCACGAGTCGAGAACTTGCTAAAGAGGTAAAATTTATTTTATACTTTTTAGGAATATTTAAAAACTTTTTCATCATTCAATTTTTGCTTAAGAATGATACCATTTTTAAATAATTAAAAAAAAATTTTTCGTTTTCAATTTCGTGTTATCTTCATATAACACACACCTGTATATATGTGTATAATTTTTGTTTGTAAAATTATTTTATGCTATATGTATTGATAGATGCATTAAATTGAAAATTTTTTCTTGTTTTCTGCTAGTTTAAATAAATAAACTGAACATATTTCTCTAGGCGTGGAAAGCAAAACAAGCGCAGATGCTGAATTACGTTGTTAAGCATAGTCAATCTTCGGCGACATCTTTTGGGGCTGTTGCCGTAATTTACAGCGCGATTGGTGTTTTGCTTTCTTATACAAGAAAAGCTGACGATGAACTGAATACAATTGTAGCCGGTACAGCTACAGGGCTTATATATAAGTGTACTGCAGGAATAAGAGTATGCCTGTTGGGTGGTTTAGCTGGCCTTGGTTTAACATCTGCATATTGCATTTACACAAGTGGTGATAGACTTAAGCAAATTTTTTCTCTCAAATGATTTTACATTTGAGCAGTTGAATGTTGAAATTACTTTTCTATTACTGCAGTCATTTCTTTTCTGAAATGATATTTTCTGTTCCGGTGCAAAGTAAAATTATCGTACAGTTTCAGCCTTCTTAAAAGTGAGTAATATTTTATTTGATTTCATGTTAGACGCGTTCAGCAATATCATATTAGACAATAAACTTAATCTTATAATGCATTCTTTATTTTAATACAATGTGACATATATTTGTATCATATTCTTTGCAATTTAATAATTCATTGTAAAAATTACTTTCAGTTTGACCATGTTACATTTTTTGGTTATAATAAATCCATGCATTATAAATAGAATTAAATATTAGTGAAACTTTCAATAAATCAAATGGAAATGCTATTTATTTGCTTATATTAAGGTAGTTACCATTTTATTTACGTAATTTCATTTATTTTATTGTAATAAAAGTTTTAACGGAACCTTCAACAGCATAATCAAAACAATTTTCGCCAATGTTTACTGCACTAATTGCACTTTCAAACAAATGATTTGATGATAGAACATTAAATAAGTATACAACTGTCATATATATATATAACTTATAATCTTCATCTTTGTTTTTTCACCTCAACAACAAAAGTCTTTCTTCAGTTTCTAACAGAAAATGATTTCATTTGCTTTCAAAAGAAAATACAAATATAAAATTTGACATACTAAATAATAAAAACAATTTATTAATAAAATTATTTTCATTTAACATAAAAATATAATTTATCATTAAAAAATTTAAATTAATCATTTTTCTACAGTACTTTTCTAAAATGTAAGAATAAATTTCCATATCATACAGTAGTAAAATAACTTTTGCATTATTATAATAAAGGTATCGTAATTTCTTAAGATAATCATTAAAATGTAATTTATTTTATAATTTTAATTTTAAATTAAATTTCAAATACCAGTTTATGAATGTATAATTTTGACAATTTAAATAAATGCAAAATTGAAGATTCTTTCTCAATGGTTAATTTATTTTATAATTATACTGTAATTAAAAACAGCTGTTTTGCCTAAATTTGAGGCAGTATATTAATCATTTATAAGAGTAAAACTTTTAACAACAATATCATCTCAATTAAATGTTAATATTGTTAAAATGTTTATTTTATATTAAAAATATTTAAATGTTGAATTTTAATTTTTAAAATAACTTAAAGTTGTTCAACTGAAAAGCAATAAGTGAAGTTCATCTTGAATTTCTTTAACTTCAGCTTTACCGTCAACTTGAAAAAACTGACATTGTTGCTCACTGACTGAGCTCTTACCTTATTTGTTACGATGTTTCGCTGATTGCTTGGTTTAATTGAAGAATATGACGCAGTATAATTATTTTTGGCATTTTAAAAAGTTATAATTTCGAGAAATAATTTTCATTTTCAAAGGTTAGTGATGATTAATTGATCTGACTCGTGAAATTGTCGCACGCTTGTTTGCTAACATTCTTTTGCACTCGCTGTTATACATTTTAAGTTGTGATTGGAAAATATTTCTGTGCATATTTTTTGTTCATTATCGTTAAAGTATCGTTTGCTTTTTCCACAGTGTTGGCATTTTTCTTTGATTAGTTTATGTATTTGGATTGCAGGTAACTTTTCCAAAAAAAATTTTGCACATATATTACAAAACTTTCACAGCATGCTTTAGAGTAAGTTTTAAAATTGATATTTCAAATAGAAATATAATTGAATTGTTGAATGAGTTTGATTAAATTTTAAATATGGTACGAATCATCATCATATTGATTATACAATATTATATCATTTGAGAAGAATTTGAATGCGACATTGATTCAATGTTTTGAGCACATTTATTATATACTGTCCATATTATTATTATTATTATTACATTTTATCTTAAATTAATAATTAGTTTCAAATGTACAGGTGTGTATAAATGATATTTTCACATATATTCTACATGCTCATATTGAATAATTTTGTTTATAGTTTACATGAAATGTTGTGTTTTGTTGTATAGCATTTGATGAAGAATGAATGGTAGAAGAAGAGCAGTGAATCGTTACACTGCTGAAGATCAAGCATTGGACAAGATAGCTCGTGATGTAAGTATATTGATTAAATAAGTTGAGCAAATTTGAGATTGATTTATTAATATTGGGATGTTTTGAAAAATATTTCTTTTTGAAGTTGAAAGTTTTTTTTTGCGTGTATGAATTTGAGTAACGAATTGTGTTTATTTATCTTTAAAGCATTTAACATTGTTTTTATTTGTTAGTCGAAATGTGAAAGAGAATAGAAATGGCTGTTCCGGCGCAGCTGTTTCCTAATTGCAGAGCTATATTGAATGGCATTTGATTTGTTTTTCACCTTACATCATTATTCGTATTCTATTAGTGAAAATTTGAGCAAGCATTGTTGTTTTTATTTAACATTTTGTAAAATTAATTTGCAGCTATGCATTAATTGTTGCTGCTATTATGATTTTGATAGAGGTGACCTTCAATTAATTGATGATGATAGTAGAAATGGAATGAGGAATATCTCTAAATTGGTGCTTGAATTGTTGAAATGTTTTCAACCATTGATGATGTCAGTGGAAGTGAATGACGTCTTTTTTACAATCAAAGCAATTCAATGAAAACACGTTTATAAAAATAGAGTGAAATTAATGGAGGGTTAATTTGATGATACATATATTTTTAAAAAGAAATTTATACAAAGTATATTCAATGTTTTGATGTATTGAATGGAAATTTGATTTTCTGAATATCCATCCGATCGCCTGTGAATCATAAGATTTCTAGACATCAAGATGCAATATTCAGCTTGGAATATTTTCAGAGATAAAATAAACATAATTAATAGCAATTTTTAATTAATTTTCTTTTTTTTTAATGCAAATATATGTTTCAATGTTTGTTTTTTCGCAGGCGGAGGATCGTTTGTCGAAAAAGCGTCAAGCACGGGCCGAGGCGAGATTGATACGAATAAGGGAATTGGAAAAGCAGCAACGAGAAGTAGAAAAGATGAACAATTGATTTCTTATTGTTCTATATAATTTTGATATCAACTGATTTGCTTCATGCAATTCTTCTTCATTCATACAGGCGGACGAGGAGAGTGACCGTCGTTACGACATGCTGATCGATTCGAATCGAGTGATTGTTTGTTTTTTTTTTGAATAATATTAATAATTAATAATTGTTCAATTTTCCCACTTTCAGCCAGTTATACCGCGGGTGCCGATGCTTTCACCAAGTCACAGCGGCTTGTTGCGCAAAGTGGACGAGGATTCGGAGACCGTTGATCAGAATCTTGCTGACCGACTGACCGAAACTGAGGAAAAATTTCGCAAAGCCATGGTTCTCTATTCGCAGATTGACAACGAAAAATCCGCTTTGCTTTATGAAATTGACTTGCTAAACGACAAGCTTGAAGACGACGAAGAAGCGGTTGCACAATTGCAGCGTGAAAATCGGGATTTGCGTAACGTGAGTGTTGAATATTCATCATTTTTATGCAAATTTGAGAAAATGATGATGAATGAAATCAACTGCAGGAGTCGAGGTTGATGAAAGTGAAATTGAAAGAAATTTATGCGGAAAAGTTGTCACTAGCAGCAAAGTTGAAAGAACGTGAAGATTTGATTGCGGTTAGTTTTACAAACAAATAAACAATTTGTTTATTTATTGATAGTATTTTTTCCACGCAAACAAATTGCAGGATGCTGGTCTGGTTGTGGTTGAGAAAAGTGCCGATGACGTGGCCATTGTGGCCAATGGACAGCAGCCGTCGTCGACCGCCGGTCAAGATCATCCAACACGCCGGGACAAATCTTCACCTTCCTCCTCCTCTTCCTGCCTGTTGATTACGAAAAATTCTCTGCACCTTCTTGACAAAGCGGTTCCAGAAGGCACCACCCTAGATGAAAAGCTGCTATATTTGATTGATGCGGTAATTTTGTTGCTTTTTGAAAATTGTTCACAATTTTACATTTCCAATAGAACAAGCAGCTGAATTTGAGTTTAGAAGATGCGCGGGCACAGATTGCGTTGCATAAATTTTCGAAATTGGAAAATGATAAATTGTGTGAATTGAACGGCACCGAAGAGTTTGATCCACAAAGTATAGTTTTTCTTTTTAAACAAATTATTGAGAAGAAATTTTTAATTTTTTTTGTTTTTTTTTATCAAGAGGACAATTCGAAAAAATTGGCAGATTTCAAATTCAAAGTTCAAGAACTTGAACGAGAGAATTCAAATCTTCAAGCTACGGTACAGCAATTGGATCGTTGAAGTTGTCTGTTTCAGCGGCTAATATATGATTTATATATATTTCTTTTTGTTTTTTTTGATCAACAGGTTGCACGTTTGGAATCTCACGTGAAAAGATACAAAGTGCAAGCAGATCAGTCTGAACAAGATATTGAAGAATTGAGACTTATGAATCGAAATTTCAAAAAAGAGGTAATAAATAGTCGTTGAATAGGTTTATTTAAATTTATTTATTCAAAAATCGTGACATGCAAGTGATTTGTTATTCTGTGTTGTTGCTAATTGTCATTTTTCAAGCTTCGAGAAAAAGAATGTGCATTAGAAGATGCACTTGAAACCAACAAGCACTTGCAAAATAGACTGGAGAAATTGAAATCCTCTCGACGGGCAATGCATTGAATTATTATTCCATAACATAACAATAGCAAAACAACAAACAAACACTTGCCAATGACAAGAAAAGAGTTATACAGGAAGAAAGCAAAGCTGCTGCTGCTGCTGCTGCTGCTGCTGTATACGTATGTGTGTATACCTCTACGTGTGTGTGTGTGTGTGTGTGTGTGTATTAATGCAGCGCGTATGAAAATGTGTGTCGATTTAATAATAATTACTATTATTTACATGGCTTGTTTAAATTGCGCACGTTTAAATTGTGACCGCTTCTGTTGTTATTCAGAAATTTGTTTCCACCTCTTGAACAAATAATTCAATTTCAAAGCTGGGAAAAACAACGTTGTGCCGTCTTCGTCTGAGCTCTGTTGCAACTGGACAAAAATATATGTTTTTTTTAAATTATTATTATTATTATATAGTTTACAGTAACCCTTGCTCAAGGAAGGTAATGCGCTTGCTTGTGGAATATTTATTTTTGTTCAGTAATTTTTTTTTCTCTCTCTCCTTTGTTTATTTCTAGCAGCGCATTACCGCTTTTTAGCTTACTGAATTGTTCTTCCAGAAAAGAAAACCAAGAAAAAGAGTGAAAATAAAATTTTTGTTTTTATACTGTTGATTTTTTTTTGTAAAGGGTAACAAGTTTAATTTGAAAAAAAAAGTATTTTTAAAGATGTATTAATGCTTTTTTATTATTGAATAATTGTTGTCCTTTTGAAACGACTGGGAGGCTATCATTCAAATATGATGAGAAAATAAAATTTTTTTTATTAAAAATTACGTTAAATTATTCATTGTACATGAATGATGCAAATTGAATTTTTTGATAATAATTATTAAGCGAATATGAAGAAAAAATTGCACAAACTCAGATATAGATAGATCATTGTGAAAATTTTTTAAATTGATGTTTATTCTGAATTCTAAGAGCTTTTTTTGCTTTTCAAAAGAATAATACTGTACTATTTAAAAAGAGTGAAAATCTGTTTTGTACAGTTTATTTTGACTTTAAATTACAACGTACAAATTATGAACAGTAAAGTGCTGACACTGTTCATAATTTTAAATTTAATTTATTAATCATTTCCTCGCACAATTAACCTTCATCTTTTTTGTGTTTGTTTTTTAGTTTTTTTCTGCTCATCTAATGGTAAAAATTAATCACTGTTTCAAAAGAACAATGCTGAAATAGAACAAAAAAGAAACTGAACACTTTACTCTTCTGATCCAACTGTTCGAATGATTTATTAAAAATTGAGTTTACTATAAAAAAATAGTATAAAATTTTTTAAAAAATTTGTAAAAAAATTAAACTTGATTTCAACAAAATTACAGTACACAAATGTATGTGCATTTGATGTTTTACGAAACAAATACGGTACGTAACAGCGGTGGAGAATTTAATTGAATTTGAAATTATGCACTTGTTGTTTGGTCGTATTTTTGAGCGTTGATTTTTGCTTCGTGGCAATGGGACGTTTTTCGTGTGCTTCTTGAAGCCAGTCTCGGTCGGTTGTTCAACGTGAGAAGAAGCTAATTGACAATTGACACCAGCGGCTAAACGCATACACTATTAACGACTTTGTTCAAACAAACAACGCGTCATTTGCAAAAATAACGCCGAAAGCTGTACAATAATAATAATAATAATAATAATAATAATTGGTCGTCTGGATTTGATCTGTCTGTATTTGAATGGGATTTTTTTACAACATTTGATTTAAAATTAAAGATTTGAATTTTGTTGTTTTTTCTTTTCGAGAAGAGAATATTTTTCCAGATTATTTTTGTTCTACAACAACCGAAATTGGTATTCAATTGACAGCCAATACTGGGGTGGGATGGATGCTTTAGCAATTTTGAAATTGTTTACGTAACGATTAGCGTTCAGCAGGTGGCGCTTGAGAGAATTTGTCTGAGAGCAGTGCGAAACAGAACGATGATGGTACTGTGAAAGCGTTGAGCAGCGCGTACTGTGCGACGTTGACTTCGTCAAGAATTTTGAAGCCAAGCTAAAATTGTCCCTTGCATCCTTGTTGTTGGCGGCATGTCGGCAGTTTAACAAATGCAAAACAGCTACATCAGCATCATGCAATCAACAAGCAGACAATTGTAAACGCTGACAAGTGGGAAAAGAAGAAGAAGAAGAAGGTCGTCTGAATCTTTTGAATTTGGGACACGTAATAGAAAAGTGAAGAGCCAGCTGAAAGCAGCAGTTAGGATTCTTCTACTTCTACTTCTTCTTTTGCTTGTATTTTTTTTGAATTTTTTCCTTTGAAAAAATTGACGTTTATTGAAATTATAACTGTCGATTATTAAAAATGACAGTCACGTACAGTCTTGAATGTAGCACATCGACGTTAGCTACATTTTTGAAGCTTTTATTAAGATGGCGTGGAAGTATTTACAAATTGATGTACAAAGAAGCGATCATTTATCTCACCTTGTACACTGTTCTCAGTCTTGTTTACCGTTATGGTTTGGATGAAAATCAGCGTGTGTAAGCTCAATTGTATATTCAAATTTTTGTCAAGCATATATTTTACATTTTGTTTGACATTTTCGCAGACATTTTGAAAAATTATCCTTGTTCTGTGAACGCTCATTATCCTTCATCCCATTGACATTTATACTCGGCTTTTACGTATCAATGGTGGTCACCCGTTGGTGGGACGTGTTCATGAACATCGGCTGGCCGGACAGGTAGTTTGTATGCTTTTCAATTTCACACCAGCTGTCAGCCTGATTTTTCAATTTAATTTCATCTAGTTGTTCTCAATTTAATGACAAAAATATTGCCAATTAATGTGAATGAATCATAATCATATTCTTCTTCTTCTTCTTCTTCTTTTTGGGACAAATTTCGGATTTTTATAATTTCATTAAAAAGAAATAATACTTGGAAATAATTTGAATTCAAATTTCAACACACACAGATGAAGCCGGAGATTGCTTCATCAACTAATGTAATTCTCTGACTGTTTGCTTAGTTGCGTTGGTTGGCTTCAGAACGGTTTTTCTTCTCTACATTTCACTATACACATAGTATACTGAGATTAAAAATTCCTTTTTTTGAATTTATAAATTTTTCATTTCTTTTGATCTTGTAAAAGTAATTGAAATAAAACTATTAATCTTATTTTATTTTATTTTTTTGAAATTCTGTACATTTTTTTGTATAATTGACTTGAATTATTGTGCATGAAGGTGTTTGAATGTTTTTGCAATTTCGACATTTTACGAATTACAAATTTTACCAGTTTTCTATTTTCTTTTATGATCGATGCACTATTTATTTTTTTTTATTCCACTAAATAATGAGGATAATTGAGTTACTTGAAGAAAAAAAAATATTTATTTATTTTTTTTGTGCTTTAAATAGTTTTGTTCGTTAGGATGATTCGTCTACAGTATATCAGCCGACAATTTTATGATTTAAATCATTGTATATACACCAGGATTTGAGGCGATGTTTTTTTTATTGATTGTTAATTGAATGAAATCCAATCATTCATTTATTCTCATGCAATTAATTTGCAAAAATTTTCACTTCACACTCTTTTTTTGTTTATTAGCAAAATTGAATCGAAATGTATTTTCCACAAATGCCAATATTTGATACCAAAATTGATAATAATGATAAATTTATCGGTTTGAAAAAGAGAAATTTTGCATTTTTAACATTTTTTTGTTAATTAAAATGTTAAAATAATGAATAAATTAATTCACATTTTAATTTGTATATGTCGTTTTTTTTGTGTTTTGTGAAAATTCTCAAATTGGTGAAAATTTGTTTTCTTCGACCCAAAACGGCACGGCGTCTGCTGTGCAATCAACAAACGCCGTTGCAATTTGCATTAAAAACTTGTCCAAACTGGACGTGCAAATTTTCTCACCAAACGTTCACTTCTCCAACAACCGGTTCTTTTTGCTCAGCTTTTAAGCAAATGAGATGCTGCATAATCTTTGACCTAGAAATGAAGTGCTTATTCTATTTCTCTTTTTTTTTTAATAAAAGCATTGCTTTGCTTTTTCTTTTATTTATTTTTTTTTTTTTAAATTCTCCAATAACGCTCGAGTTGATGATCAAAATTTTTCGCATGTCTCAGGCTTGATTTGTGGTTGAATTGAGATTTTTTAAAAAATTTTGATTTCTCTCAAAGCAATTAAGCATGTTTAACCGCAAAACAGTTGACACTTGAAATTTGCGTGACACGTTGCGTCATTGCAAGCAACAATTAACTGATTTGCAATGCAAATATGAACTCTGCTTGTAATAGTGAGATTGGAATTATTCAGCTGGTCAACTTTGGAAATAAATAATGAAATTATTGAAATTATACATTTTATATGACTTATTTTTGAAACTGCTCATTCATAGGATAGTTTTACAAGTAGCTTGTTATGTACAAAGTGCTGATCAAAAAGGAAGAATGGTTCGACGTACTGTGGCCAGATATTTGAACTTGGCACAGACGCTCGTGTTACGGGACATCAGTTCAGCGGTGAAAAAACGATTTCCAACCATCGAGATGGTCATTCAGAGTGGTAATGAATGTTAAATTATAAATTTTACAAAATAAAAAAAAAGCAACAATAGGCTTCATGAATGAAGAAGAGCTGAAACAATATGAAGAAGTGAAATGTCTTCATCACAAATATTGGATTCCGATTCAGTGGTGTTGCACGTTGCTGTGCAAAGCAAGGAAAGAGTCACTTATTGAAAATGATCTGCTTTTGAATCAAATGATCGACGTATGTCAAACGTTATGCGTGAAATATTTCTCTCTCTGTAAAGATAATCAAATTGTAAATATTTTTCAGGACATTATGAATTACAGACAGAATCTCATGATGCTTCTGAATTATGATTGGATAAGTGTGCCTTTAGTATACACGCAGGTAAACTTTTTATTTAATCTAAGCAACAACAATAATAAAACATAAATATTGCTTTTTTTACATATTATTTTTATTTAATTTTTTTAATTTTAATTTCCAAAAATAAAACTTAATTTTCTACTTATACTGTATGTTTGGTATACTGTAAGTCATTGTTAAAATCAACTGCAGTGTATCATGTGTCAACTGTTGGACAGTTTGTACAACGTTTGTCAGTATGAAATTTTGTATCAGTGCAATCCGTATGTTATTTTTTTTTGTTTTATCGTAATTTTATTTTATTCTCTGTGAACATGCTGTGAATGAATTTTTCGAATACAGTTTAGATAATATTTCAGTTTTTAAATTTTCTTTTAGGTAGTCACCATTGCCGTTTATGGCTTTTTTGCCGCATCTTTAATGGCTCGACAATATTTAAATCCGTCCAAGAATTACCCTGGTCATAATGTAGACTTGTATGTTCCAATTTTTACAATTTTGCAATTTGTATTCTACATGGGTTGGCTGAAAGTGGCAGAATCATTGATCAATCCTCTTGGCGAGGATGATGATGATTTTGAAATCAATTATATTGTCGAACGAAATTTACAAGTGCGTTGTTCAGCGTTTGTTGTTTTCTTTTCAACTATGTGTAGCTTTTCAGGCTGGGTATTTGATAGCAGATGAAAATTATGGGCGAATACCTCCTTTGGAAAGGGATATTCATTGGAATGATGTTCAAGCAGAAATTCCACACACGGCTGCCTCTATTGGTTTGAAAGACAATCCTCAAATTGGTTCAGCAAGTGCAATTGAGTATGCTTTGTTTTCAGAAATTGAAAATCTCTTCTGATCATTGTGTAATTGTTTTGGTTTGATTTTTCAGAATTAAACCTGAAAAAGCTGAACTTGCTCCATCTGACGGTGAAGAGACCTCGAAACATGAAGACGGATTGAGTCGGTTCCGCAAAGTAAGCAAAGCTCTGATGGAAAATGCCCGACCGTTGAGGCATTTTTTGAGTTCTACTGGATCGCACGAAAATGTCGAAAGTCCACTTTCAGCTGGTAATATATTTTTTATTTTTATTGTTCATTTGTGTTTGCATTTTACAATTTTGTTCAGCACGTCGCAAGTTGTCGAAACAAACAGCTCGTCACAACTGCTATGAGGATTTCTCTCGGTCCAATTCTCAGCGATCTAGTAGAAGATCTTTTCGAAGAAAAGCATCTGCTGCTGAACGAGCTGCTGATGGAATGCGCAAAATTTCCAATTACGACAACAAGCTTTTAGGTTCAATTGGATTTTTTATTTATACCAAAGACGATTACTTGAAAGTTGTATTATTCTTTCAGACGATAGACAGAAAGGACTTTCTCGGGAAGTGTCTACCAGTCCTTCGCATAATCGCTTGGAGACGATCACTGAAAGTTTGCATCGGCCAGACGAAGATTCTTCTGTTGATGCGGCATCTGTAGCTGCAGAAAGCCAAGAAGTTAAAAGTAAGTCGTTTGAAAAATTTCACGAAAAAATATACAAATTTATAATGCGCTGAATTTGTTTATTTCAGCTATGACTGTGGAAAGCCAAGATAGCTTATCTGTGCAATCGCCAAATGCAGCAGACAGTCAGACGAACTTGATTGAATCGCATCATCCTATTTCTGCACTTCAGTCTGCTTTTGTTAACGAAGCTTTGAGATTGGATGAACCTGATGTTGAAGTTCTTTCACCAGATGAAAGCAGCACACCAAAAGATGATGAGAATAAAGTTTGATATGTAAAAAAAAATTTTTTTTATTGAAATTTTATTTTTCTCGAAACCCACGTTGATATATATATATATATATCATTCTTTTTCTGAAAACCAATGTTCATGCAGAATTGTTGTTTGCTTTTTTAACATGCTTTAAAGAAGATTGTTTTTTCTATCTGGTTGCCAATTTATTATTGTTCATGTCGATTTTATATGACGCATAAAAAATTATTTTTCTGTCGAAATTAAAGATGGTATGTTGCTGCCGAGATGGTGTGTTTTTGTTGTATTTGTAATAACTGTTGGATCAGAAAATTTTTGTATTTTTCTGTTTTATTTATATCAAAAAGGAAAAACTAAAAGATTATATTTTTAAATTCAATTTTTTAGACCATGAAGGTACTGAAGAAACAAATTGATTCCAGCGGCTCAGGGTGAGTTGCATTTATTTTTAAATGATAGTTTTTTGTTGTTGGAAAAACTTTTGATTTTATAATTTTTTTTTTGAAATTTGCTCAGTTTAGTTTCTTCACATTTCTCCCTGAAGAACCTGAGGATATGTGGCATACATACAATCTTGTGCAAGTGGGTGACAACGTTCGAACTTCTACTACGCGGTGATTTAATTTAAAAAAAAATTTTCTTAATTTTTATCTTATATTTATTTTTTTCATTATTTGAATATTTTTTTTTTGTTATTTTTAGAAAGGTTACAGTTGATCGTTTATCCGGTCATTCATCTTCGAAAATGCAGCTTGTTCTTACTGTGGAAGTGGAAAAAATATTTTATGACAAAGAGGATGGTGCACTGCATGTTAGCGGGAAAAACATTGAAGAAAATCAATATGTGAAAGTAATATATTATTGAATTAACTGTGATAAATTGTTTTTAAAAAGAGAAATGTTGTTGCAGCTGGGAGCATATCACACGCTGAACTTGCAGTTGAAACGTAAATTTACAATTTACAAGTATAAATGGGATGTGGTTCACATGGAACGAATCAACGAAGCATGCAACGCTAGCAGCGAGGCTGATTTGGCGGCTGTTGTGATGCAGGACGGTTTGGCGCATATTTGCTTGATCACAAACACAATGACTATTTCACGGGCGAAAATCACAAAGAGCATTCCTCAGAAGAGCCGTTACAATGCTTCCCAACGGCAGGTGGCTTTCAAGAAATTTTTTGAAGCCGTTAAAGCAGCGTTACTGTTGAACGTCAATTTCGACGTAGTGAAATGCGTGCTCATTGCTAGTCCGGGTTTTTTGCGAGATCAATTTTTCGCATACTTGTATTCTGAAGACAGTTCTAAAAACGAAGTACTGTTGAACAACAAAGCCAAGGTAATTAAATTATTGATTGGGATTTTGGAGAAGGAAGAATGTTAATTTTTTTGGAAGTAATTTTTCGAATTCGAATGACAAGTTCGCTTATTATTTTCAGTTCATTTTGGTCCAGTCGACCACTGGTCACAAGCACGCGTTGAAAGAGATTTTGAACAATCCGGCCATTTCGGCCAAGCTGAAGGACACCAAAGCTGCTGGTGAGACCAAAGCTCTGGAAGCGTTCCACGAGATGCTTTTGCAAGACACCAACCGGGCATTCTACGGAATCAAACATGTGGAACACGCCAACGAGCTCTTGTCAATAAAGACGTTGCTCATCTCGGACGCGTTGTTCAGGTCGATGGACTTTGTGAAACGCACTCGCTACGTCAGCTTGGTGGAAAGTGTGAAAAAGCAAGGCGGTGAGGTGAAAATTTTTTCCAGCCTACACCTCAGCGGTGAGCAGCTCGCATACATGGGCGGGGTGGCGGCCATTCTCCGCTATCCTATTGAAGATTTAGAAGACGACGACCAGTACATCGACGATTCGGTCGTGGAAGAATTGACCAAAAAGGACTGCAACAAAAAAAACAATCACTCGTCGTGATATTTATTTATCTCCAAAAAAATATTTGTACTTTTAACACGGTTAAAAATTTTACTTATTTATTCCAATTGAAACATTTATAATTGATTATCAGTGTATAAAGAAGGAAGAAATTTGAAAATTAAAATTTCTTGCACCATGTTTACATATTTTGCTGAAAAATCTTTTCTCAACGCCATGTAATCAGATATTCTAAATCTAAATCGCAATAATATCGGGATGTTCTAGCTCGGTACAATTATAGCAGTCAGACGGTAACATTGAATGGAAAATCAAGTGAGAAACGGTACTGTGGGAAGACGAGATAAAAGGCACAGCTTGAGGCGCGGGAAGGCAGTAATCGTTTTGATTTTGGCCTAGATCGCATTGTTTGTGATGCGCGTGCTTATTCTAACACAGTGATCAGTAAGCTGTGTCGAGTATTATTAGTATTTGTTATGGCTGAGGATAAACGTAAAGTGCCTGACAGCGCTGCTTCACAATCTTTTTCTACCTCGTTTTTTTACTGGTTGGTTTTTTTATCGTCGGTTTTTCATTGGATGTTTATGTCGTAGTTAGATTGGTTTTTATTATCAATTAACTGTTCATTGATTCGAACATTCCTGTTTTGATTAGCTGCAATATTTTTCATTTCATTGGTCCAGATACTTTCATTTACGATTATGTAATTTTAGTACTAGTGACGTAACTTTATCATTTCCAAAGTTTTACTAAATTGATTTTTATCACCATTCATGAAGTTTCATTCATTATTCATATACATAATAATTGGTTTCTTGCAAAAGATTTATTTTACATTTTGCACGTTTCAGTGATCAGTATTTTTAATATCTGTTTTTTATTATACTGTATTTTGTCATTGTACTATAATGAGGTTTTATAAAATAAGATTGCAATAATAGCTCAACAAAAGCAGAAAAATATATAAAGCAGTGATTTTTATTTTTTAATATTCAGCACCAATAACAGCAGTAAAGAACAGACAATAGCGGCAGTAATGAACACCAGTAAATAGCAAACAGTAACAACAAAAATAACACTGGTCAACATGATTTTGGGGGTCTCCCAAATATTAGCTGATTTTGGGTATTTTTGTCACGCTGATTATGAAAATGACATTTGTTTTCTCCCATCACATGCCGTTTTTTCACACCGCGCTATATTACTTTTTCCATTATTGTACGTATGTAGCACATTGTGCTTTCTGTTTTAAGAGAGTTATACAAGACATAAACGTGTAAGGAGACCCTGCAGTAATGAAAAATGTCATCACGAAAGTGTTTAAGTAGTCCAGATTCATTTTGTCACATTTGCGGCAGTTTTGTAGTGAAGAGCAAAAGGCAGAAAATAACAGATTTTGTGAAGAAGGCATATTTCGCATACTTTGGTATAAAGCTAGGAGATCAATATAAGACTTGGGCTCCACATATAGTGTGCCATACATGTATTGAACAGTTGCGGAAATGGAGCAAAAAAACAGTGAAATCTCTTATTTTTGGTGTATCTTTGGTGTCGCGGGAACCTTACACCAGGGTCAAAAAACATTTGCCATAAAAGATTAATTGATCCAGAAAAAGTGTTCCTACCACCACTTCACTTAAAACTGGGCATCATGAAGTAGCTTGTTAACGCCTTGGCTAAAAATGGAACATGCTTCCAATACCATTGCACCCAGTTTCCTTTATTGTCAGATGCCAAATTAAAAGAAGGCATATTTGTTGGACCTGACATACAGAAATTGATTAAAGACAAGATGTTTTCAAGCACAATGACACAAGTTGAAGAAGAAGCATGGGTTGCATTCACGAATGTTGTTTCAGGATTTCTGGGAAATAAGAAGGACCCGGAATATGGACGATTAGTGAATGTTATGCTTGAAAATTTTGAAAAGTTGGGATGTAACATGAATTTGAAGCTCCACTTTCTGCACTCACATTTAGATTTTTTTCCACAGAATCTTGGTGATGTTAGTGAAGAACAAGGTGAACGATTTCACCAAGACATAAAACAAATGGAGCAGAGATATCAGGGTCGATGGAATGTTGCAATGATTGCAGATTACTGTTGGTGTCTCAAGAGAGAAACAAAACAGAATCAAAAGAGGAGGTCAACGCGGCGGTCATTTGCTACCAAAAGGACTAGATACTCTGATAAAAGGCACACCAACATCAATTAGAAGCAATTTACTTTATTTTGTGCACATTAAAACTGTGTACGCCATTTTATATGTGTTGTTCTGTACAGAGCACTGTATTATACAATACGTGGATGCCCATGTACACATTGCGAAAGAACTGTATGTGATGGGAAAAATTCATTAGCATTTTTGAAATCTGCATAGCAAAATTATTAAAAATCAATCATAATTTAGTAAACCCCAGAAAAAAAGTTTCAATTTGTTGACCTGTGTAATTAGAATAAATAAATATTAGTGATAAATATTAACAAAGTATAAACAATGAAAAAGGAAAAAACAATCAGTAAAATATAATACAAAACTACCATTTGGAAGGCGGCATTAAATCAGCTCCGGAGCTAGGTACATTACAGCTTCTAGAAACTGCTCTAACGTACGTCTACCGCTGGTATATTCTTCACCCGTATATCAGGGCAGTTTCGAAATCACAAATAATCATTTGTGGAGTAAGGTCGATCTCCAGAACTGCCGCTTTGTTTAGCAGCGCTTCAAAGATGAATCTGTATGAGCCGATGTCTTTACCGGTACATAAACAATAAATTTCTGGCACCAGATTACCTGCCACAAAGTCATGGATGATAAATAGCTGTTGGTACCATTGAGGTACAACGTTCAATGTATCATCCATTGACAAATTTATGCTTTATGCCTGCCGACGAGGATAATTATAACATATGCAGGGCTTATACAGGGTTAGAGCAGAGATAAGGCAGATAATGGACACATGTGATAGAGAAAACTTAAACAGGATTTTAATGAACTATTTTTTCTTGTTCAAACTGAGTAGCTCAATATCGCTAACCTTGTATATGTTTTGCTGGAGTGTGATCACTGCTAATTATTCTAACCATAAAGGTTAATAATCCTAAGCATCGGCAGGCATAAAGCATAAATTTGACGGCAGATAAGCATGCTTATTTATTGTCTCCTTGTTCACATTCAAATTCATTCTTTCCTTCGCTGTTCACTTGTTTCGATAGATGAAATTTTTTTTTTTTTTGTTCTATTCGTTGCTTTCGTTATGGCTTTCGTATGCTTTCGAATGAGAAATCGATGTATTTGAAAAAAGTGACATCAAATGTACTAATGTTACGTAGTCAAAAAATTTGGACCAATGAAATAAAAAATATTGTAGCTAATCAAAACAGAATAATTTGAGTCAATGAAAAGTTAGATTAGAGAACCAATCTTATGACGCCATAAATATGCAATGCGAAGCTATGCCATTATCATCTAATGAGAATACGATTTCCAACAACCAATCGAAAAACGCGCTCAAAATCCTGACCGGATCAAATCAAACTAAAAATATATGGTTTCAATAATTAAAAAACAAAATTTATTTTATTAATAAAATTAGAAAAACATTATATTATTTTATTGTTGAACAATAATTTCATACAATCTTTAAAATTGCATTGAATAAACTGTTGTTTGCATGTGTGTCAAATGTTTAAAATATAAAGAAACAATTTTTCAAAGTGAATGCTTTAAACTGCTCATTGTTTAATGTGAACTTTAAAACGTAGAAAAGTGCGAATTACAATAATTATATCAGTTGATCAAAATATCCAGCTCTGTGCCATGGACAGCGAGCGTAGTGGGATGAACAGCGAGCGGAGCGGTATCGACAGCGAAGCAGGCAGTTCAAAGCAATCGTTACCTGATAATCAGTTTTTCGAATTCCTGATTCAGGAACTGTTGGAAAACAAACCAATTCCAGCTTCTGACGTGGAAAGAGTTTTGAACAATGCATTGGAAGTTTTCAAAAGTGAAAATTCCCTGATCGAAGTTCAACCACCGTTGATCATCTGCGGTGATATACATGGACAATTTCAAGATCTAGTACGTCTTTTCAATCACGGCGGTTGGGTTCCACAATCCAGATATTTGTTCTTAGGTATGAGATGTTTCATTTATTGATCAAAAATTATTGTGCTCTGTTTGAAAAAAAAAGTATAATATTTTTTCTTCTTTCTCAGGAGATTACGTCGATCGTGGTCCAAACAGTGTAGAAACAATTTGCATGATGTTGTTGTTGAAAATTCGCCATCCGAAAGATCTTTACCTCCTGCGTGGCAATCATGAAACCGCTCGAATCAACCGTACATACGGCTTTTACGACGACTGTGTTGCCATGTACAACGCTAATATGTGGCATCTTTTTCAAGTAAAACATTATCACTAATAAATAAAATTTTTTTTTCCTTTTTAAGCCCCACTGAATCCAAATGTAATATTTTCTGTTTTCTTTCAGTCAGTGTTCGATTACATGCCCGTAGCTGCGTTAGTGAACAATAAAATTTTTTGCATGCACGGTGGCATATCTCCAGAATTGGAATCGTTTGATCAAATACGTGAAATAGAACGTCCATTACAAATACCCGATGATGGTCTGCTTTGCGACCTGCTCTGGGCGGATCCAGATATCAACGCCGTTGGTAAAATTTGAAATTCGTAAAATAAAATTACTATGCAATTTTTGGTTTCTTCTTGCTTTAGGATGGATGAGAAGCAATCGAGGTGTCAGTTACAAGTTTGGCCCGGACGTGGTAGACGAATTCTGTCAACGCATGGAAGTGGATTTGATAGCACGTGCACATCAAGTACAAAAATTCCACTTTAAGATAGCGGATGGATAAATTTGAAGGGTATTTTTTCCATTTTTCAGGTGGTGGAAAATGGTTGGGAATTTTTCGCCGATACAAAACTGGTCACTATATTCAGTGCGCCTAATTATTGTAATCAGTTTGACAACAGCGCTGGTTTGATGTTTGTTGGTCAAAACATGAGCTGCACTCTCAAGGTAATATATATATATATCGCTATTAAGAACCGTTTTTTTTCTTTCAAACTATTTATTCAACATCTATGCATATTATATTAATTTTAGCAATTAAAACCAAAGAAAAAGAAGGCCGCAGAAGAATAACGCGCATACTCACTCTTCTGTGCACTACTGTTTGTTTTATATAGTTAAACATTTTGGTCACTTGAACGTATTCATTATTTTTCCATTAAACAATTAACTTCTTATAAGCAATAAATTATTTATAAGCATTTTCTATTTTTGAGAGTATATTTTAATACTGTTATGCGTGAAAAATCACTTAAAGCTTATATGAACGAGAGCAAACGGATATCTATAAAGATTAGAAAATTTAGCTAGTGCAGGATAGATAGATATATATATATATATTTGTATGCATGTATAGCTACGATAAGAATAGCACAAAAATTAATGAACAAAAACCTACATCCATAAAAGAATCCAGCTAGAAGACAAAGCTGCAATAAAGTTCTGAAAAAGAATAGAATTGTGAAAATATTTGCATCGCAAAAATGAGGCATTCATAAAATAAAAAAAGAGAAAAAAGAAGAAGAAGAAGAAAACAAAGAAAGGGAAACAAAAAAAAAACAAAATTGGTGCATATAAAATGTCAAGCAATTGCTGTTGCTGCTGCTGCAGTTCATTGTATATTTCTTTTTTACAAAGCATATTTTGTTGTTCAGCAAAAAGCATAAATTTTTTACTGTTTTTGTTGTTGATATTCAGCCAACGGTTTCACTATGCCTTCTAAAAGAAGAAAACAGAATAAATAAATAAATAATTTTCCTTTTCATTCGAAATTTCAAATTTTCTCACCGTTGTATATTTTCAAAATTGCATCACAAGCAAATTTGTACTGACCAGCGGTCTGTATGAGCATAGCTCGTTGATCGCGCATGTTGCGAACAATTTCCAATGGATAAATCGGTTCGCTGGCTTCGATTAAGCACATTGATGTTTCGAGCAAAATCAACACCCCGGTACGTCCGATTCCAGCACTACAAAAGTTACAAAACAAAATTACATTATGAAATATGAAAACAAAGATATATTAAATATATTAAAATTTATAGACAAAATAATAAAAAGTGTTGCATATAAATAAATATACCTGCAGTGAACAATGACAGGCTCTACCATGCCAGTTCTGGTTTGACGAACTTCGACAACAAAATCGATCAACTCTTTCGAATCATCAGGCACACCATGATCAGGCCAAGCTGAATATTGCATGTGCGTCACAGATCTTTCTTCATTACTCTAAATCAACAGTAACAACAATAATAATAATAATAATAATAATAACGATAATAACAATAAGTCAATAAATCAACAAATATTACTTCAGTGTTGACAACAGAAAATTCACGAGTGCGACCAACAGCAGTTTCAGTTTCCCGTACACAGGTTACCTGAAGGCGACCGTACCGTTGAGTTTCAAACAACTTTGGCCAATACTGATGACATTTTATCCGGCCACGTTCCACTGTTGCTGTCAGCATTACAATTGTTGTACATAATTGTTCCCAAACTACCTAAAAAACAGCAACCACTATTGCACCACCATCACACAAAATACAAAATCAATCATCACCTGCCAAAAATCATCAGTAGTATGCGGCAGAGGTCCTTGTGCCGCAATATATCTATTCACTATGCCACTGGATGGTATTTCCATCTGAATATTAAAAGAAAAATATTTTTAAAATTGATTATTACTTTTTTTTTTAAATCTCAAATTAATTACATTAATAAAGCTCGCGTTGATGTAATCACCATTTTGGCCGTTTTTAATGATGACCCGTGTTTTGTCGTCTAAAATATTAATTTTACTCAAACTGTGTTAAAAAGATAGTAAATAAGAAAAAAAAACAATACATGGTGAAATATCCTGATATCTGTTCTTCGCCACGTTTTCAGCACACAGTGCAACGTTGATGCTCATTGAAGGTGATTTACGATACAATTTCTGCAAAGAACATTCGTCTCTGTTTAGCAAACAAAATGCAAAAAAAAAAAAAACAAAACAATCAATCATACCTCAAAATTGACTATTGCACTTCCAGATGCAAGACTATCTTTCAATAAAAGAAGAGATTGATGAAGTATATCTGGCCTGGGTACACAATCAGCCACGTGGGGCGTTAGAGGAACATACTGTAAGTCTGGTTCTTCTATATCTTCGCCAATATAAGCTGCAATTATTACACAAGTGAAGTTGAAACCAATAAGCAGCACATCAACAAATACAAAGAATATTATTTCTGTTGTATGAAAATTGCAAAAAACAAAATGCCACCAATAAACTACTCACCATTCGGTCGAACAACAAGCACTAGTTCCTGAGAAACGGACTCCTTGCAAGCACGAATGTAACGTACAACTTGTTCATGGGTACAATGGGATACTTCGACGCCGTTGATCGCCACCACTTGATCGCCTTCATTCAATCGTGGAAAACATGTATCCGCTGGACTGTCTGGAATTACACGACTGACAATAATTGGATAATTTTGATCACATCCACCCTGAAAAAATGATGATCTAAAATTGATGATATCTTTAAAAACCATAAGATAAGATAAACACTACTTTAACGTTGAAGCCGAATCTGCCTTGAGGATCTGGACGCATACGAATGGTCACCAATGCTTCGTCATTGCCAGGTTGAAAATTAGCCGCCGCATTAGTGCCGTTGTTCAGCGTGCTCGCAGAGCCGCCACCACCACCAACACCACCACCATTATTCGTACTACGCACTGAATGATGGCCTGGACTGGACAAAAGGCTAGTCGTGCTTCTACCCACAGTCACGCAACGTTGACCAAAAGATGCGCACATTCCTCCAACACAGCTAGCACAAACCGTTTGCTGTTGCTGCTGCTGATGATGATGAGGATGATGATGATGGTGATGATATGCGCCAGAAATTGTCGTCGGGCCAGATAATGTGCACTGAGGTGAAAATCGATTTAAGCATGCTCCTCGGCGAAAAGTAACTTTCGCATTTCCCTGATCCTTAACAAAGAAAAAACAAACCAAAGCATGAGTAGAAAAATTGAAATGTCCGTACAATAAAATTTACAACTTGAACAATTATTACAAAAATTTCTAAACAGAATTGTCATTGAATACATTCCGGTTTAATATGAAAATAAGTGCTTTAAAAGTACGACATAACAACAGTGGAAAATTGTGAAAAGAAAGATAAAAAAAAATGAAGGAATATATCCTCAGACTCAACAGTGCTGAGAGGCTCACCTGTATCCTCGACTGGAACATCCGGTGGTGGTGCACGGTGGTGCCGGTGCTGAAATGCGACGACGACAAACCCAACGAAGCTGAGCTGCGCTGCTGGGCTGAGGTGGACGGAAAATCAAACGACTGGTCAATAATTTCGACCGTTGTACCGCCAAGACCGAATGTGGTCTCCAGGGGCATTTTACGAACCAAACTGTCCGTCTGCTGCTTGCAGCTCGACGGAAGCTGCTTCTCAAATCCGTTCGAATTTGCCGCGGATGATGGTATCAGTTCGCTGAAAGTTAAGCAAAATAAAATTTAAAACAACAACAGCAGCAGAACATATGATTATTATATTTAAATATTATTTTTTTTTTATTTTTTCAACAATCCGTTTACAAATGGACTGAATCATTTGAAGGGTGAAGTGAAATTTGTTTTAAAAACAAGAGGCCAATTATGATGATAATTTCTACAGATGTAAGCAGAAAGCAGTCTATCCCTCTGAAAAATCAAGTTGCAGATATAAGTAAGTAGAAATAGCAGCAGTGTAACAACAGCAGCAACAACAACAACAATGGCAACACCCTGTGCACTATCGTCAACTGTTACGAGGTGCAGGAAAATTGGGTCACTGGCCTTCCGTTCAAAAAGCCGCTTCTACACTATTGCCCGGCTTCTTCTAGCACAACAAATTACAATACAACGAACAATATAATCTAGAAAGAACCGGTCAGTGTTGCCAACACAATAATCAAATACCCTGTGCAAAGAAAGCAGTGTTCAAGAAAATTATGAAATGGAAAATTTCATATTTAATAAAAAGAAAAAAAATGCTTTTTCTTCCGTCAACATCTTCGAGTACATTCCCGTTGCCGTGTTAACTGATGAATTTTCAACTACTTACTACTAGTACTATACTTTGCTATTTCAAGCAAACATTCATTCATGCAAGCAGTGAAGCGAAAAAGGTCAATCTTGATCTCAATCGCCGAGAAAAGAGAAACACTGCATGCAAAATATTTTTGTAATTTTTTCCAACGAAAAACAAACAAACCGTACAATAAATAAAAAATTTAAATATAAATAACAAACAATCTTTTATAATAACAATAACTGTTAAATATAAGCAAATCTTATTGAAACTACTTGAAGAAATAAGTGTACAAATGTACAAGTAAGTGTACGTGTGTGTAGTGGTGTGTGTGTGTGTGTGTGTGTACGTAGCAGAGTAGCCTGACCGCGCTGTTCAAATCAACAACAAAAGTACCTGCTTGAAAAGTGCTAGTGCTGCATATTTACATTAACGGTTGAACATAGCTATGCAACACGCACATCCGTAAACAGAAACAACAACACTAACAACAAAGCACAAGTTGACTGCTTTAAAAATTATATGCAATAAATGAAAAATGAAAAGTGAAAATTTGCATCAATGCATTTGTGGATGAGATAGATTATCTAGGCAAGGTCGAGAGAAAGCTGTGACCGCATATTTGGTGAAATTCTAACCATTTATTCATTGGCAAAATAGCACACCGTTAGCATATGTAAAGCGAATTCCACCGTCGACTACAACTTCATCTTATACAACAAAAAACAAATATCTCTTCTTTTCAAATTAATAATTATTACATACATTTCTTCAATAGCATACTTCAAAAAATGAATAGCCACTGTAAGTCGGGCGTGATAGCTGTGGCCGTTGGTCATTCGATGATCAGAATGGGCAACAGTGGAATTGGATGAATGCATACCAGCACAATAATCACCGATGTTGATGCGCAATCAAATGAAGCAGTCGTCTGAGGACAAAAGAAACTTGCCAAACGAAAAAAAATTAATAAATAATAATACACCGTCCAAATTGACCCCGACAACAACTACAACCATCTTCCGCTTCTTCAGATGACCAAACAAACAAACAAACAAAAAAATAGACAAGAACAAATTGACCATTTAGTGGTCGCAGTCATCGTTGTTGCAAGGACATCCGACAACACTTGTGACAGACGAATTGTCAATGCCAATCGTTTGAATGAAGATGATGAGATGAATAAAAAATATATATATTCAAATCAAATCTGTCATATTGAACAACAAGATGTACTATAGGAACAATTTTGAAAAAAAAAACTGTTAAGCAGTCGAATCAGAGAGGTAAAGAAGAGAATGATGAAGAAAATGACCTCACACTGTTCGAAAAGCAGTGACTCTAGGAAAACTACCGGCCATTGTGTGTGCACGAGTAGGTGGCGATGATTGGCGTCATTTTGCTTGTACAAATTCGGGACATTTGCAAAACTGGACTCTGCACGATTTGTACAAAAGAAATACTTTTCATCAGGAAGGATTCACAAACCAAACTGATCAATACCAAAATGTTCGACAAAAAATATACATGCATACAATGGAGAATATAAGAGGGATCGAATATATCATAAAATCAATTATTGCAGAAAAATTACTACTTTGTAAAAATAGATATATATATATATATATGCTAAATGTGAACAAAAAATCTTTCCTTTCCTCCCTTCAACATTGCAATCAGACTAAAGTATGCAAGCTAGTTAAGTTGCTTGTGCTAAAAGAAACCAACGATGAAAATTTTCGATTTTTTCCCCTTCTTCTTTCGTAAATAACTCAACCAACAGTGCAATTTTCGTATATTGTCATTGATTAAACAAATTCTAATCATAAAAGTCAAATCTAGTAACATTTGAAGGAGAAAAAAAAATCACAATTCAATAAAATAAAATAAATAAGCAAAACTATTCATTCCCAAGCGTTACATTACATAATATATATTTATATGGTGTATATATAAAGAGAAATGTCGAAAGCAAGAACTGCACACAATGTAAAGACGTTTGTGAGTAAAAATAGATCCTACTACGCGCATCATGCACATTCAATTCACCTCATGTCATGTCCCTCGAGCATGTGGAAAATCGTTTTCGTTTCACTTGCAATTGTTCAACTGCAGCTCTTATCTCAGAGACATCAATAACAAATTATTTTAATAACAAGAAGAGCAATATTTTCCAACGAATTCTTCTCAGTTTCACACAGTTTCTTCTAATCAATTCTTGCTCAAATAGTGGAATTTCTTTTTTTTAATCATGCAGTTGATGCAATTTGAAATGAAGAAGGGTTATGTATTATTATTATTATTATTATTATTATTATTATTGAGTGCAACAACCAATGCGTCAAATAATTATAATGAAAAAAAATACGAACTAAGAAATCGATGACGTCATAAGGAATAAAAAATAAATAAATGCTGACTTAAACATAATTTTTTTAAAACTTAGAATATCAACTTTCAAAGTGAAAAATAAATTACGCCAGAATTACTGAAATATATAGTCAGTTATATTTAGAAGAAAATATTCCCAGAGGTTTAGAATTTCAAAATAAAAATTAAAGTATAAAATAAAGCCAATGAAATGAAATAAAATATTTTCTCAAATGCTACCCAACAGGCCAATCTATTTATTTTCATGATTATTCTGAACAAAAATGCGATGAAGTGTTCTTTTACACGTAAGTGTATGTTTAAGACGACAATAAAAAAAAACTTCATCACTTTCCCACAATGATCACAACAGTTCAAAACTGTGAAATGCATAATAATAGTTGCAAAAAAGAATGAAACATAATTTATGAAAATAATTAAACCATCCCAAGTGCACTAACTTCAAAAATTCAAAAAAAAAATATTAAAATACAAACAAATAATTTTACATCTGTATGCTGGAGAAGAATAAACTGTTGCTGCTATTGTTCCTTCAAGTGACCGAAAAAACAACATTCAGAAAGCACCATTGTCTCATTAAAACCAAATAATAAAAAGCATCATCGTCGTCCGGACGACCATCACGTCAACGTATCATCATCGTCTATTCCCTTCCTACTTTGCAGCTTTAACGGAAACAATAATGAAAATCATACGGCAAACATTACTCCACTAATAATAAAATCGATTTCTCAACCAGAAGATTAAATACTTTCTCACTTAAAAATTTTTTTAAAAAAATTAAAATACTCTTCAACTGTTGCGATCATTCAAAAAGAAAAAGCTGCAACGCATCTTCATTGCAAATTCATATTTCGAATTTTGAATAAAAATTGAAGACAACCAAATTCAAAAGTACTTAAATATTCAAGTTCCATTCAAACTAAGACATTCGTGCAAATATACTAATGGATATGTGTTCCAGAGGAAAATTAAATAAATAAATGATGGAATAGCAAAAAAAAAAGTATTAATAATTTTCAGGAAAAAAAGACAGCTAAAACATAATTGCACATACCATGGACCATTTGCAGGCGTGCCGTCTACGGTCGAGTTAGCATGCTTGAAAGAAGCGGATGATGAAGGGGCAGAGCTGTTGTGAACATTTGTACCGCTAGTCGAAGGAGAACCAGCAAAATTGGCCGCCTCCTTGCAACGTCCGTAAGTTGTCGAGCCGCCGCAAATTGTCGATCGTGCAAAGCAACCGTTACTATTAAATCTAAATTTAAAATTAAAAAAAATATTGTATATATTTTTATAATAATAACAACACAACCTTGTGAATGGGCGTTGCATTCGTGTACGACGTTTCATCTCTTCTAATGTTTGATACTCCGTTCGACCACTAAAAATGAAATTGCTGATCATAATAAATAAATTATAATACCTGTAAATATACCTGTAACGAAAGCGTGATCCAAAAGCGAACAGAGGTTTCGAGACTGGAGCAGGAGGCGATACCAATCGAAAAAATGTGTGATGTTCAATGCAAGATTTCCAGAGCAATTTACTAGTCAACGTCGAAGAAAGAGTGAAACTCAGAACTGCATCAGCAGATTTCTGCAAAGTAAATGAAGCATGCAAATTAAAATTGTCAACTGCAAAGCCAAAACTTTCATACTTGGAAACCTACCGGCTCGGGTTTGAGTTGTAAAAAAAACTGTTTCCGCTTGAAACTGATTTTCACGATCTTCGACCAAGGGTAAGTGTTCGCTCGAACAGTCTGTTGAAACAAGCCCACGCCAAAAGCGCCCACACCCAGCTGAACCTCTGCTAAATTACCGTCCTAATAGAAATAAAAATTCATATTAATTTTCCCAACAAATCTGAAAGTTTAAATGGAAATTTCTGTATTACAAAAAACGATAAGCATCGACAATACAAAGTATGCATGACATAAAACTATTTTTCACTGGATTTATCATTTAAAAAATTAAATTCAGCGTCATAGTCATTCATAATAGTATTAAAGTTCACAATTAATTACAATAATCATTATTTTAATGTAAATATGGATAAACTACACAATACCTTAGCATGGAAAAGTTCCACCCCATATGTATCGAGTCTTTTCGCGTGGTCTAAAAAATTAAATTCTGCATCCGCAGGAGTCTGCCCCCTGAAATGAAATGAAATAAAATTAAATAAGTATCAATTTTTAAATTATTTCATTCATTCATCCAACCTGTGCTGCTTGTGTAAATCTGCAACTTTTTGCAAAAATGTTGCACTTTGCTTAGAAATAAATCGAAATGAACTTAAATAATTATCTCCGTGCTCTTCAGAACTATGGTCTCCAAATTCAGCTAAAAAATATCAAACATTTATCATAAGGTTAAAAAACGATCAAAAAATATATTTACATTGAACTGCGTAACTGGCTAAAAGAGCTAAAGACGGCTCTGGACAAACAAGATGACCATCCAAAATATCTTTCCTCAATTGCAGATAAAAATGATATCTAAAAATCAGAAATTCAAATAAAACAAACATACTTCTAACAAAGTGAGAAACACTTGTTCAAATTTAAATAACGTACGTTAAATTAAAAAAAAATTTTCTGGAAAGCTGAATTTTTGCAAAAGTATAAAGTAACAAAAAGAAATTTACAAAGCTGAAGTTACTAATTAATCTTTCCACTTCAATGCCACCATGAAAGTGAATGTACCCAATATACAGTAACCCTACTTAAACATGTGTATCAAACATCAAAAAGTGTAGAAAGGTCATCCAAGAAATTGAAATGAAAATTCAGTATAAAAACAAAAAATCAAAATCTTTATAAAAAACAAAAATGCTGAATAAAGAAATTAGAAAAAAAAACAATACCTTGTATACTCTTCTAATAGTTTGCTTGGATCGCTAACGTAAAATTTCACTCGGAAATGCAAAATATACGGTGGACATTGCATTTGCTTACGAATTGACTTCGTCGGTTCAAGCCAGCGCTGAAAATAAATCTTAAAAAAAACTGAAAACAAACTTATATTTACCATTGAATCAGGGCCGGGCATTAAATCAGTGAACTGCAGTCCAAAATAATCTTTTTCCAACAATTCAAGATATTCAAATGACAAATTTAACAAATCTTGACCCAATGCATGTTTCTAAAAAAATCAAATCAGAAATTAATGAAAAAGTTATTAAGAAAAGAAAATAATTTGTATATTTATTTGGAAAAAGCACCTCCAATTCAAAGTCATGTTGACTGCCATCCAAAAAATGAACAGTGCAATGCAAAGTTCGATGAGCTGAACGACCGGCATCACCGATCATTTCAGTTTCGCGTAAATTATATATTCCACTTCCGAAACGCAGCATTAGAGAAGCAGAAAGTTTTCATTCGCAGATTCGCTCCATATGAACTCTGAAAATAATAAAACATCAAGAAAATACCATACAAAATCATATACTGCAGAAATAAAGCCCTTTAAAAATATAACAAACTGAGTTAACAGTGTAAACCCTTTTTTCACATCTCTTTAACATGCATTCTAATAATAACCTGGACAAAAGATCAAAAGCTAGCTCCAATACAAATTAATTAAAAAAACAATTCAAAGTATAAAATACACCATAGAAAAGGTTACTTCAAAACGCTGAAATAAAATAATGCCCTCATGTTAAGCATTTCCAATTCTCGGTTCAATCTACCTATTTACCGTGTGACACTAAATCGTTCATTACAATGGCAATCTTTAAAAAAACGAAGAACCTTATACAAATATCGATTAAATGAATTGAAAAGAAATAAACAAAGAAAAACTTAATAAAAATTGTGCATATAAAAGACCTTAAATTTTATCGTCCATAAATGCATGCAGCGTCATACATTATTCACAACAAAAACAGCAAGCTAAAAAACGAAACAATCATAAATATATACAAACAAGTGAAGTACATTGAAGAAAAAAAATAAATAGTTCAACTATTAATCGTTCATCAAACTGAATAAAACTGCAACATATTCATCAAATCACAAATATAAAAAGTCACACATTTCATACCAAAATAAAAAGCAAACGACGTTAAACAACAACTAAAATTGTACGAACACCATTAGAAGCTCCATTAACATATTCAGAGGCTATTCGAGGTGTTCTATTAACAGGTTATAAAAAACAGAGTGCAGTTTTCAAAGATTACTACACATAGGCACTGAATACTCGCTTAGAAAAAAGAATTTACACCTCCATTGTAATTATCAAAAACAATTACAGTATATATTGAAAATAAAGTATGTTTTACTTTTACTTATGAATTTTTTTATAAATAAAAAAATTTACTAATGTAATTATCGTCAGTAATATTCAAATTTTTATTTTATAGCGTAATTTTTGACAAATAAACAAAAAATTACATTTTTAGATTTAATATTGTTCAGATTTTTGATTTTAAAATTTTCATTTCATTTTAAAAATAAATGATGAAAAACAATTTTCAGGCTGAATTTTAAATCAAATAAATTGATTTATGCATGTTTCATTAAATGGCAAACTATTTTGTTCGTTTAAAATGCAATATAAAAAACTGAAATGCCAATTAAAAAGTTCACAATAAGAGTAATACTTTTATTTTTATAAAATTTAAGTAAGCAACACCTGGTTATTGAAACTAACTGAATGCTATCAAATGACAATTTTTATTTCTACAGTAATAACTTAAATATCATTGTTAATCATACTGTAGAGGATTTTTGCTTCAATTATGATCAAGTATACTGTAGTGAGTTATAATTTGTAATTGTATTGTTTCTGTTAAATATGCCGAAGCATATTAAAAGAAAGTTATCTGCGAAACAAAAATGGGCGAAGGGGCATAGCTGTGATTCGAATCCAGAATATAATAAACATCGTCAGCAAGCTAAATCAGGCCTGTTTGTTGCACAAAATGTACTTGAACGCTTTGTGTTGTTATTCAGCTTTTGTATTTGCATTGATTAAATTTTAAAAGTAAATTGAATATTTAGGCATCTGTTAGAAATAAATCGGAACCAGCCGTTGATGACATGTCAGTTGACAGTGACGATTCATGTGTATCCAAGTTTACGGCCATTACGCAGTGTACGAATATGAGCATATTAAAGATTTCCAATGAAATGCGGTACATATAATTTATAAATTAAAAAAAAGAAAAAATTTATATATTGCACAGTTTTTATACTGTATAATTTAGAAATGACTTTGAGTTTCGTGAAAGTGTTATCAGTACAATAACGGCGATTTCAAAAGTAATTAAAGATAAAGGTGGTAACGAGAATGCGGTCGAATATTTTGCCACATTGTGCGTATTGCTGTCAGAAACAAGTGACAAGAATAATATTGCATCGGTGACATTTTTGTTAGCCAAAGTGATGCCTCAAGTTCCGTCTTGTTTGCTTGTTTCTCGTTTTTCTGACGTATCAAAAATTTTTTACAATCTCCTGCGTAAATATTCTGGAACCGAAGAAGAACTACTGTTGCGTCATACTTTAATTTGTCTGGCTATATTGTTAAAAGTACAGCCGAACAGCGTTTGGCAATATGCTAGTACAGCAGAAATGTTGAACACAATTTTGTCTTATTGCATCAATTGCAAACATCGACTTCGCCGTTACGCGTGTATAGCGGTTTTGCATGTGATTTTGGGAAAAAATGAAAACTCATCCAACGTTCATCCAGCAGTGAATTTATGCGCCAAATTTTGCATGCATCATCTTGAATGTAAAGGCAATGGTGAACAACGTATTGTGGAATATATATTTTGTTTGTTGAAGCGGGTATTGCCATATATGGGTGATTATTACATAAGAAAGCAAAGTGAACTTGTTTTAACTCACATGGCTGACGACGAAGGCAACCTCTGCAGTGTAGGCTTTGATTTACTGAAATGTATGTTCAACAAGAAGCCGTCAATATCGGCAAAGTTGAATGCACAGCTTATTCTCGCACTCGGTGACTTCCGACCCAGCTTTCTGAAAGCAGATCTTTTCATCATCTGGTTGGATACGATTGTTGAAGCAATTCTTTGCTTAGAAGATCGGGATGACAAGTTGGCGAGTAGTTTTGCGGAAAAATTGATCATCGACGCGATGCCTTGGTTGTCATCATCCAGTCAAAGGATCGTTGAAAAAAGTGCCAAAGTTGTTCAACTGCTTTTGAAAAATTGCTTTAACGAGAAGAAAGATTATGCAAAATCGTTGTTCATTCTCTTCAGTCGCTTTTTCAACGACCTCGTCGAAGCGGAATGCACGGCAGTTGCATTTGAATTGTGCGGTTGTTTTTTTGAAAATTTTAGCAACTACGTTTCAAAATTGGACGAGTTGAAAATTTTCACACACAACCTCACAAATATGTACAACAATCACGAGCTGTTGAAACAGTCGCCATTGATTGAAAATTTATTTTCCATTATGATCAAGCATGTCGGTGTGGAAGAGGTGATGGCACATGTGCGGTTGAAATTCGACCAAACAATCACTCCGGGCGTGCCGGTAGATCTATCCCAAGTGTGGATGTTGAAAGTGTTGTCGTTTAGTGTACGCCGTGCCAGGATACAGTACTTTCTTGAATATTATTTTCCAATGGCAATTCGGTTGAAATTGTTCGCTTGCTCTTGCTTATCGGAACAGCAAAGAGACGAAAGCAACGCAAAATTGTACGAATTTTTGCAAAAGCAAATTTGGAATTTATTTCCAAGCTTTTGTCGAAATGCAATCGATTTGCCAGTTTGTATGGATAAATTGTGCGATGTGATTGGAACTTCGCTATCAGAGAGGCCGGATTTGAGATTGACTGTGCTGAAAGCGATCAGAAATTTGTTGCACACAGAAGCAAGTAGTGAAGTGGAGTTGCAGAATTTTTGCGATCGAATTGCACCATTGCTTTGCAAATTGTACTGCAGCAGCAGCTTGGCCGACGATGATTCGGCGGAGGTAGCAATGAAATTGGCATTGTCAGCCACGGTGAAGAGATGCTTCACGTTTGCTAGTGATGAGTTGAAATTCAAATTGGCCAGTTTCGGTTTGAAACGGATCGGCCAGGATTTGCAAAACGGTCATCTGAATGTGGAAAAGCCGATGGATTTGTTGGTAATGTTGGCTTCGGATTTGAATGCCGCAGCTTTGGAGACAGTTTGGCAATTTTTGCTGGCCAATGACCACAAGCTGAACGAGAAGTGTGCATTGAAGAAAAAGGTTTACCAACTTTTGGAAGCAGTTTTGAAAAATACAATCACAAACTTGCAAATTGAACAAGCTATAGTTATTGTCGATAATTTGCCCAAGGAAAAGTTGACTTTGTCAGTCAAAGCGCGCCGTTACCACTGCATTATGGCCATAATTGATCACTTGCAGTCGAGTGAAACGATCGTTTTGAAAGAATGGCTTGTGCAAGCGTTCGATGATGTTCACGATGGAAATGCGAAATTGAAAAGATGTGTGGCAAATTTATTGTTCGCAGTTGTGGAATTTTTAGAAAAGATCCGAAGCACCAAAGATCTAGCTTTGGAAGAGGTAATGGAAATTCTGCTGAATCGCTTGTTGCAAGGCAGCAATGCGTCGACCATTTGCGGTGTGGTGTACGGGTTTCGATTTTTGCTGTTCAAATATCAACTTCCGGCTGTGCTGTTGGACAAGATGATGCAAGTGATGGACGAGTTGATCAGAAGTGACCAACGACCAGTGGTTGCTTCGTGTTTGCAATTTTATTTGGGCTTTTTAAAGACACAGCCCAGTTACGTTTGTGATCAGTATTTCAGAACGATTGTCGAAGCTTTGTTCAAGCAGAACTGCGTCTGCGCCAGGCATTTTCGTTTCAAAACTAGAGAAGTGTTGGAAGAACTGCTCAGACAGTATTCATTTGAAGAAGTGGCCAAATTTGCTCCGGAAGAAGCGAGAAAGCGTCTTGTTGCCGTGCGCAAGCTGCTAGCAGTGCGGATGCGCAGAAAGATGAACTTGAAGAAAAATAGAAGCAAAATTCAAATCACCGCCGGCAGAAGATCATTGAAATCTGCAAGAAGCAGCAAACCAGACACGGTGAGGATGTTGCTATTTGATTCGAATCAAAAAGCCAATTCCAACAATTTGAATCAGAGGAGCAGGAAACTGTTGAAAAAAGCAACTTCCACTGTTAGCGTGAATTTGAAAGAAGCGCCTGACGACGAGATTGCCGATTTGCTTGATCTGAATTTGGACAAACATTTAATATTAAAAGACAAAAAAATGGACAAGAAATTTTTTGAAGAAGATGATTTTGAAATTGCAGAAGATGGACGAATTATTATTGGTAACGATTCTGATGATGAAAAAATGCTGCAGAATGAAAGTGAACACCAAGAGTATGAAGAATTTGATAAAGAAGAAGAAGAAGATGATGATGATGATGGAGAAAGTCGACAGAGCAAAGTTGTTGATCATCCCATTAAACGGCAAGTACCAAAAAAGAAGAATCAAAAAATGGAAAAGCACAGGAGGAAAGATATTGGCATTCACAGGGGAACGTCCAATTTGGAACCTTACGCTTATATTCCTCTGGACAAACGCTTGCTTAGACGTCGACAGCAGCGAAAATCGAGGAGTATTTTCAAAGGCATTGTTGGCAAAAGGCAGAAATGAAAATGCATTCATTTTTCACATTGATTTTTGTTGTTTCATAAATAAATTTTTTCTTTTTTCTTTGTGCATTGAAAAAAAAAATAAATTAGAAATGCGTTTAATTGAAAGTCTTACAAGAAATAACAATATATACATATATAGTATTGAAATTCAATAAAACATGCTACGTATTAAAATGCAAAAACTAAATAGCTAACTTCATGCAGTGTGTGCGTGTGTGCATTATTATAATTAAAAAAAAAAGCAATTTTAACCATTAATCTAACTAGACTTGTGATTTCACAACAGTAGTGCATATAACCCGGTTTCTCGTGTCCTGATTTGATCACTTGTGCTGCTCTTTTTTTCCATATGTATGTATGTATATGTATATGTATATGTATATGGCTAGTTCATGATTAGCTTTCATTTTGTCATTCTTCTGTTTATTCTAGCGCTACGTCTGGTCATTGCTAACGGAGTGGCGGCGGTCGGTAATTTTGGGTCCAACGTCTGCCGCCTCGGCCTACCACGTTTCCGCTTGGCTATTTCCGGCGTCGTCGCTTCTTCAATTTCTGTAGTGCGTTTTCTGCTTGGCGTCCCAATGTGGCTTTGTGGTTCGCAGTTCAACTTTGGAGTTGAGCCTTCGCTAGTGGACGAGCCGTTCCTCTGCGGGGTGTGATATTTCCGAGGTCTGCCACGCTTGCGGGAAGGTGTTTCGCCGATGTCGGATGCCACGCCTTCGACTTCGGATTCGGTGTTCTTAGAACTGAACTCATCGTGATCAATTGCTGAACAACTGCTGCTGTTCAGCTGTTCTTCACGCTTTCTGTGTTCCCCTGCATCATCATCCACGCCGTTCTTTTTGCTGTCAATTTGCAACGAGCTCGCGAAACTGGCGACCGGTGTTGCCACACCCGACTCACCAGTGTTCGCCGCATACTTTCGCGGCCTTCCCCTTTTGCGGACAGTTTCCAGAGCCGGCGATGCCGGGCCGTTGGCTGTCATCTGTTCAATTGATAATTGGCTTTCATCATTCTCAGCTAACTTGCTTTCATCCAAGGAAGAATCCTCCAAATCGTCATTTTTAGACAACTCTTTGCTCTGGTTTCGTAAAATTGAAGTCGAAGAAGACACACCACCAACATGCCGCACCTTCTGCTTACCTTGTCGCAGTTGCATTTCTACCGGTAAATAAGAAGAAATATTCGAGGACATCTTGAAAGAGACGTTGAAAAATCTCGTCGGCAAAACATTCTTCTGCCTTGCCGACGTTGCCTTTTTTAAAATATCATGCGGTGATACGTTCAAAACTAACAATGCCAGATCGCACAAAGCCCAAAATTTCTACAAAACAATATATGATTAATTAAATCAATCAGATAATAATTTAAACAATTTTTCTTGACAAAATATAAACCTCATTCTGTTGTGTATTTTCCAATTCATTTTGCAATTTCGTGTGCTTCAAGTCGATGAGTAAATAAAATAAAAAATCATAATTAAATTCATCGCCTTCTTTCTTCACTGTCAACGGTTCGATGGCAAACCACAAGCATCTTGAAAATGAACAACAAAAATCAATCTAAAAAACGTTGCCACAAAGTAGTGAGTGAGTGTACTTTCGAAGTGTCGTCAGCGCTTTGATGTCGTCGTGCTTGCGAAAGCCCGGCCAATAGGAAAGCAAATAAATAACGTAGCAAATATAATATTCGGGTAAATATTCCAATAAAATCGCTAAAATACAAACAACAAATTTTAAATTTAACTTTGAGAAGAAGAAATTGAAAAACAACAACAACATTAGCCACACATACCCCTGTCAGCTTGTACAGCCGGATTGCATCGAACAAATTGCCGACGCCGGTGGATGTTGAACAGTAATGATTGGTGCAACATTTTCATCTGCTTATCCAGCACTTTTTTATTGCCAGACGATACCAAAGTGATCAACGGATAAAATGCCATGAATTTAATTGACAATTTCAAATCTTTCACATATTTTTGAAGTTTATTTAAAAATCTTTCCCGAACAATATCAGAAGAATCCTAAAAGCACACTGATTATTTTATTATTGATATTGTTATTTTCATATGACAAAATTAAAAAGCCATACAAAAGTTAAAAACGCAATTTCTCTGTACTGTTCAACGGTTAACAATTGTCGAAATATTTTCAACTGCAACAATTTCAACATCCCACATCCTGCTGCAACTTTCATTGCAGAAGCCACGTCCTTCCTGAGCAAAACAAAAAAAAAAGAAAAGATGCTCACAATTAAAGTTTGCAAAAAAAAATTTCACAGTTATCAACAAACTTCAAATTCAATTCATTTCTCGTCTCATTTGCCATTGTGACCAAAGACATGAGAAATTGTATGCAATTTTGCACTTCTGCACAATCCGCCGACGTCGAACTCACCAACCATCTCACAATCAATTGCACGAATGCAATCTGCAATATGTGCAAAAAATTATTTTCATGTGCAATTTAATGTTAATAAATAAATAAAAACCAAAATACTTTCGTCTGCAAGCTGTCATCAAACGAACTTTCGCCCGTCGAAGTCTAAAAAGTGATTTATTAATAAATTTGAAATTTTTTTTTGTTTTTTCAAAAATCCCCCATACAACAAACAAAGCGTTGCGAAGGTGATCAATGACGCATTTCACATCGTCGTAGAAAATATTCGGACAACAAGTGGCGATGCATCCCAAGCTGGTGAGAATTGTCGCCAGTCCTGTTTCTTGTTCCAAAGCGCGAACTTTCAGACCCTGGAAAATAAATTTTAAAAAAATATGAAACATATTTTTTTGTCTAATTTTTCATATTAAAAAGAAAAAGCTACATGAAACATTGCGGCAAAAGATGATCGATTGTCTTCGCCGCAAAGCTTGTGGAAACATTTCACCGCGTGTTTGGCTTGTTTCATCGGACCTTTCTCGATCAACTTTTTCAATATTGATATGAGCAATCTGAAATTATGCAAATAATTCAATAGAAACAATCAAATTTGTAAAAAATATTCCCGTCACAGACCCTTGCAAACGGGGATATGTTCGAAAATTTGCAGCCACATTTGCTATTATTTGCAGTGCAATTTCAACAACTGCTGCCTCGCTTTGCTCTTTCAAAAAACTGATCAATATTTGAAGTGAAGTTTCAGTGGAAAATACTTGAGAATAAGCGCATGATAATAGCTAAAAAGAAAAAGAAGAAAGAAAAAAAAAATATATATCATATTGGATAAAAATCACAAACAATATCTCACCAAAAGAAGATCTAAGCTTCGTGAACGGTAATGATCTTCACTAATACCCTCTAAAGATTGCGTGCCAAGGACTACACCTTCCACTAGTTCAAACAACACGTCCAACGCATCCGCGTCGAGCAGCACGGGAGAAGCCCTTTCAAGGAGCAATCGTGCCACTGACAATATATCTTTTCGTTCTTTGGCTAATCTGGACATAATTTCTTTCTTAAAATTGAATTAAATTAAACCTCTCAAAAATAATCAATCATCCGAGCAAATGCGCATTTTACCACCACTGGTTCAACTTCATTCGTTTTGTATTTCATGTCTATCAATGATTCAACTAAATTCAACATGCGTTTGTCTTTTTGCAAGCAGCTAAAAAACTGCTTCAAATGTTCAGTCACTTTTAAGCTATTCGTAAATGTTTCTAAATTAAATACAAACAACAAATTGAAGTTGTAATTTTTCTTTTTAAATATATTATTCATTTAACACTCCTTACCGGCAAGTTGCTTGATTTTCACCAATACTTTATTAAATCGACTACTATCATCGACACCTTTGTCCAAGTTGATGATAGATCGCATCAATAATCGAGTGCTACAAAATATTTGATATGAATGAAAAAATTCAAACTTCAAAAAAAAAACTATTCAAATATTTTACCTGTCCTGTTGTTTTATAATTTCATTGAAACATCTGGAAATAAAACAATTTGAAATGAACACTTTTTTGCAGTTTCATGCTTACTTTACGGCATGTTCATCTAAAGTAGCATAGACGTTTAACAAAATATTCATTCTCTGTTCACAAGGCAGCTTGAACGGTACAATCGACGTGTAAAACAACTTTTCGCACAATATTCTACAATAAAAGAACAATTTCATCTTAAGATTTCTCCTCCTCCTCCTCCTCCTCCTTATTCAAGCTTTTCTTAAAATTAATAACCTATCGTCGAAGTTTGTACTGTAATATGTATGAAGTAGTTTGCTGCAAATGGATGTAGTGTTCAAATTGTCGGTTATGCCTTCAAGTTTACCAGACACAATTTTCTGATTCAAAGCTCCCAAACAACGCAAAGCCTCTTTACGAACTTTGAACTGCAAAATATGTAAAGTGGAAATGTAAACTGGATTATTAAATTTCATTTCGCAAACAAACCTTTTTATCCAAAGTACGTGCTCTGACAGAATTCAACAATTCGTTGTTCAAATTTTTCGTGTGGTTCTTGATTAATTTTAAAATTATGTTCAGTATTTCCAATCGAACAGACTCGTCTGTATCCCTTGAACGCATCACCAGAACTTCTAAAGCAAGCACATTAAAAAATTTGCAATTAAACAATCCTACTGCACTGCGATCACTGACCGGTCAGTTCTTCCGTCAATTCTGGATGAATTGCCAAAATTTCACCAACCACTTTGGCACATCCCAGCCGAACGTTAGCAGATATGTCACTAAATCTGCAACATAAAGCGTTTTCTTGTAATGTAACTTCTTCATTGAAATTTATGCAAAATAAACACGCAATACCTTGCGACAAATTGCTTCCACAATAAAGGATGATCATCAATGACGTTGAAGTCTGAATCGGTGGCCAACTTTTCATAAAAACGTATTCCGTTCAATCGCTCAGATTCTTCGACACTCTTCAAAAATAGTCATAATTGTTGCTTTTGAAAAAAATGCATAATAAAAATGAAAACTGAACCTTAAATTTGATCTCTAGCATCGGCACAATATTCATAACAAAAACTGGATTTACACGGTACAGTTCAACGATAACGCTACAACAATGCTTCCAGATAAAATGATACGCACATTCTTCTTCAAGTAACGCACTACCCAATGCCTGCAGTACATATGCAATTCAGAAATAACATATCAAAAAAGAAAAATTTACCTGACCAATGAAACTTACCGTACTCAAAGATGCTTTAATGTAATTTTCGCTTTTGATCAGAATTTTTTTCGCAAAGTTATAAGCATTAACTTCTTCGGACTAGAAGCATTTCACATTATAGTCATGTCAATATTAAATTATTTCTTGTAGATTAATAAATAACCTTGAAAAATTCTAAACTGATGAAACATATCAAACATTTGTAAAAATTATTTACAAATAAATGTTGACAACAAATTAATAATACACTAATATAAAATGGGTAAAATTAAAACTTAATAATTAATCAATTAAAATTAATTAATTAAACTTCATTAAACGATTATTAACAAATTATTAATTTTAACAACAAATATAAAAGTACTAATACAAATATAAAATTACAGTAATTTTCATACTATGAACTTCATTGTTTCAATAAAGTACTGTAACAACGAATAATTACTTTTTTGAACTGTGAAGATATTGAGGTTTGAAGAATTCTACAACCAACATTAATTTTATCAGCCAAACACTGCATACATTCAATAATTTGTTACATTCCTATGAATTGTAGTTGCAGTATTAGAACATGTCATAAACAGCGCATATTTACATTGTCCACCCATTCCAAAAATAAATAAGTAAATAATACGTAGCACTCTGCTTAATCAGTTTAAAATTTTTTATCAAGAAAATTAGTAAGTAGTGAAAATTAATAATTACTTGTATGAAAAGATGAATATCAAAAGAGTGCTCTAAAATATGCAACCTCTGAAATAGTGTATGATTGCGTGGCATTATCAATTTTGATCAATTCTGCAAACAAATCAGAGCACTAATCTATAATTAAAGTTTCAAAAAAGCTGACTGGAAAAAAAGGAATGCTCAAAAAATCAAGAAAAATTACTAACAATCGAAAAATATTTATTTTATAGACTGAACTAATATGGCAAATACAAATCATATGTATGTATATAGGTTAAATGGTGTTAAATTATAAACATATTCCTTTGTCATTGAACAAAAATATTGATTAATTCATATTATTTTCTTAAAACTCAACTTCTCCTTTTAAATAGTATGATAAATAAATTGCCGTTCAAAATCATTTTGTATATAAATAATGCAATTGCCTATTTAAGTAATATTTGTGGAAAAAACTGCACAACTTTAAATTATCATTTATAAATAATAAAATATTATAATTTAATACATTATTAAGTTAAATTTATTAATGAAAAGTTACAAAAAATTACCGCAGTGCGACTCATAAATGCTATATCTAACTTGTATTGTAAAACATGACTGTAAAACTTAACACAACTTACTTTCAAAGGTTCAACCAAATGTTCCATTAAAAAATCTAAACATTCTTCAGGAAGATAATCCATTTCTTGCAACAAACTGTCAATAATTTCAGTGATCAGGTTTACAATTTTTTCATCCTCCTTTGCTTTTGCAATGAAGAACAATGCTTTGAACAGTTTCAGTGCCATTTCACTTGCATTTGGCATATCGATGAGGAGATTAAACACTTTAATATTTGATATGGTCTTCAAGAATAAACAGATAAGAGCATAATAAACAAATTGAAATATTTCTTACCTCCAGTATATAATAATAATGACCGAATAAATGATTTTTTGCAGTTGCAATGGCTTTCAATTCATCCAACAGAAAACTTTGAACAGCCTATTTCACAAGTTATTAGAAACTTTTTTTTAAGCAACAACAAGCAATTACGAAAACATCAGACGAATCCTCAAATGGACTAGCAGGGATGTACAAACGAAACAATTCGACAAAACAACAAGCTAGGAAAACTTTAACTTCTTTGCTTTTATGATTCATCAATTCAAGTGATTTAAGGTACATGGCTAGTTTTCGATAATCTGTGTCTGCAGCCTCTTCTTGAGTTAACTTACCGAGGGCATTCGAAAGTACCTATGCAAAAAACATTAAATAAGTAAAAAAAATTTTTTTTACAACTAACCTTCAGTCTTTTGACTAAATCATTAGAACTCAAATTGGCTGTCAGCGGAGAACAGTTTTCTGGATAGATTACATTTTTAGATGACATTGTCTACAATGAAATGATATTACATTTCAATAATACAATTTACATGAAAAATGTGTGACGTAATTTTTTATCAAAAACTAATCAATTATATAAATCGTTTAACTTGCCACAATTTAAAAAGAAAATCCGCGCAAAATGGAAATTGTCGGTATACTGTTAAAGAATGGCAGGTACAAGCAATGACCTACAACGTTTTAAAAATATGAATATTTCAATATATGAACGCAATTAATATATGAGCTCAAAGCTGTAATTTATTTTATTACTTTTCAAAATCAAATAAATAATAACGTATATTTTTTATTCTAGTTTTTCCAAACTTTTGTTTGAAAATTTTGAATAAAATTTGAAAATTTTTTATTGTTTGTTTCATTATCCCATATTTTTTTACGTATAACTAAATGTGTTTTTTAACTTATATAATATTTTATATGCTGGCAATGCATAATGATTTTACCAAATGAATCATCAACACGTTTTAAATGACCTATTTTATTGATTGTTTGCTCATTTGGAAGTTTCTCAAAAATATAAGCGTTTAAAACTGCGCTTAACTTTAAGTTAATAACTTTTTAAAAGCTTATAAAGAAATCCTGATACTTTTCGATCATTTATTTTCTTTTTACTCTTTACTGTTACAAGCACCCCAATTAATATTTGAATATTTTAAACATTAATAATAAAAAGAAGATTAAATGTATTGTTTTATAAATTACATTTTCAAGTATCGTTTCTTTTTAATTCGAGAAGAATTTCATATTCTTACGATTAACCTATGCTAAAATTTTTGAGAACAATCCATGATTAATAAACATGATTAAACTCAGATCAAAGTTCACATGCGATTGAATCGAGTAGTTACAGTTCAAATGCAATTTGATAAGCAACAGAAGAAAAGAGAAAAACATTTAAAAAGAGACATGACGTACAGAAAAATAAAACAAGCAATACTTTATTTTAAATATCTTCTTCTTTGATTGAGTTGTTTTACATTTGGAGCACTTTTCTGTCGCATACTGCAATACATTGGTTTGTTGCTAAACTTCAGGTTAAACTATGTGCATTAATTTTATATTAGTTTTAATAGAAAGGTGTGCATTTGGAAAAATTGTTTCGAGTCAAAAGTACAAATAATACTTTTTGTTTTTTTTATATAACTTGTATAACTGTTATTATCATTACTTTCATGCGCATATTTAATAAGTTTCTCCATATAGTAGTCTAGAATTTTTATAGTGAGCTTACTTTGTGGGATATAAACATTTATCTCAATTTTATCATTTGAATACAACAGTCATATAAAGTATAAAGTTTTTCTAATGCTAATCTGCGAACAAAGCATAATAAATAGTAGTGAAGAAATTCGTTTCTTTTTTCAAAATTCACATTGCATAAGATCAGTCTTCTTGAAAGTATTTCATTCTGCTATTCCTGAAATTTTAATTAATTCAAATTGCGATAGTCAGAAAACCATTAATACAAACCATATTTGTTTCGAATTTCGTCAGTTAGTTTTTTTCGCTCTTCATGCCTAAATATTATAGCATTGACTTTCTCATTTCATAAATGTACATTTTCAAATAATATTTTTTTTAATTCATAAAAAATATAACATTTGATTTTGAATAAAATGAACGACAATAAATTTAAATGGCAGACATAAATTAAGCCAAAAACAAAAATATTAAAAGTAAAATAACAACAAAAAGATTATCAAAGGATAAAGATAAAGAATTATTTTTAGTTTTAATTGTAGTGTATTTTTTTGAAAATTTTCACTAAATATATTTATTTTCTGTTCTATTGTTAATAAAAACCATGCATACATTTAAAGTGTATTGTTTAAATTACATGCTCCTAGTTTACAATTTTAAAGTTTAATGATATTGCTTTAAAGTACTTTACAGCATTTGTCATTATCTAAGATTTAACTTTCACAGTGCCATTTAGTTATTCTTCACGCTGGTGATCGGTTGTCTGGTAGCCTACGCCTTTTTACACAGAAATCTACCAATTGCTTTTTCCAGTCATCAAGTATGATTTTTTTTTGTTTTGTTTTCTTCTTTAATAAAGAACAATGCTTATTGGAAGCAACATTTAAATGCTAATTTCTTTTTGTGGGCTAATTTAAAAATAATTTTATTTTTCTAGTTTTTGAAACTTTCGCACGAAAATGTTCACAAAAAGTAGAAGGAAGTTAGAAAAAGCAAGCTCATCGCAAAAAGATAATCCCACTGAAAGAGTACGTTGTTTGTTTGTTTGTTTGTTTGTTTGTTTGCTTTTTATTTAGTAAAAATAAAATTTAGATGCGTGAAGAGCCATTACATTCGAGACCATATTTCTTTGGATTTCTTCCCAGAGATGATGTGGAAACTTTGTTGGAAAAAAATGGAGATTTTCTAGTGAGAAAAACGGAGCATGCTAAAGATCAGTGCAGTGGTTATTGCATATCTGGCATTAGTTCAAACAAAATATATCATCTTGCCATTCGGATGAATAATGTGATATATTATTATTATTTGTTATTATTTGAAAATTATAAGAGATCTCTTCTGCTTTTAAGAAAGGTTATTTTGCTGGAGACCATTATTACAAGACTGTGAGCGATTTGATCGACGATGCAATTATGAAGCAAGCGATCAGCACTCAAAAAGATATTTTCTCATTAAAAACTCCAGTGATGCGTCCAGATTGGATTATAAACGAAGGGCAGTTAGAATTTAAAGAAAAACTTGGCGAAGTAAGTTGAAAACAAAATAAACAACATACTCTTTGTATATATATGCATAATGCTTTTTTTTTCTTGCACCATTAGGGACACTTCGGTATTGTGCAACACGCTACAATGCTAATTGCACACGGTGATGTCGTTGATGTGGCGGTAAAATTTTTGAAAGGCAAAGATATTCCACTGGAGGAAAGAAAGCAATTCTTTTTCGAATGCCGACGTTTTAGAAATTTGAAACACAGAAATTTGGTTCGCTTCTTTGGCGTCTCTGTAGACACCAAACAAGTGAAATTGATCATGGAATATTGCGATGGTAAAGAAAAAAAAAATTTTTTTTTCTTGGGATATTTCTGAAGCTAATTTTAATTTATTTAATTTTTTAACAGTAACTCTGCTGGAACATCTGAAAAAGAACAGAGGAAAGTTTAATTGGAAAAGCAAAGGAGTTTTTTGCTTCTACGCAGCCTGCGGGATGGAATATATCGCGACAGAGGGAATTGTTCATCGGTAAGATGAAATTATTTTGTGCAATAGTTTTCAGGTTAAAAAAAAAAATATTCTCGTTTGGCTATTTTAAGAGATTTGGCAGCACGAAATTGTTTGCTTAAGAAAGGACTTTTGAAAATTTCCGACTTTGGAATGGCACGAGAAGGCGGAATATACAAGATTCATTCCGCAAATAAACCGGTGCCTATCAAGTGGACTCCACCGGATTCGATCAGAACAAGTATATTAAAATGATTTCTGTCTTTTTCTGAATTAATAAAAGTGAAATCAAAATTTCAGGAATATATACTGAAAAAAGTGACGTCTGGTCGTATGGGGTTTTGATGTGGGAAATTTTCACCGAAGGTAAATCTCCGTACAGTGACGAGGAAGAATTGAAAGGCGACAATTTCGTCATAAACTTGATCAAATTTTTATTAGATGGTAGTCTGCTCGAATTTTTCACTATCAACTGCTGATATACTGATTGTTAATACGGAACTTTTATTTTAGGAAGGCGCCTCACTCCCCCAGCAGATATGCCTAAATCATTAGTGAAATTGATGCTGGAGTGTTGGGACTTGTCTGCAAATGATCGTCCAACATTTTCAGCAATAAAGAAGAGGGTAGAAGCAATATGCAAAGGAAAGGATTTTCAAGATTGAATGTTAATTATTTTTTATAACCATTCAATATTTTTTGCTAACTTAACTACTTGATATTCTATTAACTAAATTACTAATTATTTGTTTTCATATATCTAATTTAATGTTATTATCATATTGTTTTGCTTTCCTAACTAAATCAATGCAACAGTTAGCGGTATTAATTTTCAAACTGCTTCGTTACACACTAAATATAGATATTATTAATAAATCAAATTATTTTTTACATTGCGCACCATACTATTTATGTTGATCAAATTTTAATTTTTCATTCTCCTACTTAAGATTGCTCTCCATCCTAAATTAGCAAAAAGTTGAAGTAAAGCTGATTAAAAAAATGAAATGTATAACTAGTTGGTTGGCACAGTTTCTTTATTAAATCTGTCTGGAAATATTCATATAATTTAAAATAATGAATTTAATATGCATTTCAAAAATTACTGCTGTATAATTTATCCTGCATGAATAATTACATACTGCACATAAAAAAAAATTTTTTTTACCGCTTCTAAAAGCTAATTGAATTGCTGATTGAATTACATGAAATTTTCAAAACATTTTTTTGACAAACAAACTCTTACTTCACATCTAATTCATGTTGACGAATTATGCTGCGCTCTTCCTCCTCTGCTACTTTTTTTTTCAACCTAAAATAACCAGATGCATATAAATTATTATTTTTAATAAAAAAAATTTTACATTTTAAAAATAATTCTTAGCCAAATAAAATGCAACGTCATTATAATTTCTTTTGGAATGCAATCTTTTGAAAATATTATACACATGACTTACGCTTCTTTTTTCACTCGCTGGCGACGAATTTCATACCATAAGAAAAATGAAATTATTGCCATTAACAACAAGGCCACAAATATTGTAGTTGTAATTATTAATCCTCTCACATTTACTTAAAAAAAAATTTCAAATTCTATTATTTATAAAATAATACATATAAAACAATGGTAAATACCAAAACATTGCTTCCATTTTGCATCAGCCCAATCGCAGTATTGGAAATAAGTATCGAAATTGTTAAAAGAGTAAGAATGGCATGAATGCGAACTAGTGCACCAGTAGCACTGAAATAAAGATGAAATTAGTAATATTAAAATTTATTCAATTTATTTTTAGAATTTACTGATGAATATGTGCAGCACGTTTCGCAAGTGATTGAATTTTCACATGACGACATATCTGTGCTATTTGCGTCAACTAATGCTACAATTATTCCCAACACAATTGCTTTATCCTGAAAATTTTGACAATTGAAATAATTTTGTATAATTAATTATAATTTTAATTAAGTTGATTTTGTTTTCTAACTTTCCTCAAACTGAGCTGCTTCAACGTTTTATTTATTTTAAATAATTTTGAATTGTAAACATATAAAGGCACTCAGTTAATTCGGTTTAACATATACATGTTAGAAAATAAAATGTTTTTATTAAAAAAAAGTACTTTGCCTTTTTTAATTTTTAAATGACAATAATAATTATAATAATACATACTCCATAGTTTGCCATTTTTTAATTTTTAAATTAATTGCAATCTGACAAGAAAAGAAATGTAATTTTAGTATTTTCTAATAACAGCTTGCTCGGATATCAGCAATGTTTCTATTAATTAAGAAACTTTCATAATTTATTATTTAAAAAAAGAAAATTCATCGATTTATTTTCCATTTTAAGCAGTTATCATTTGCAGTGCTTGAACTGAAAATGAAAATATTATATTGATTTGCTGAAGGAGTATATATTTTCAAACAATTTGAACTTTTCAAATATAACTTTTTAAAAAATGTCATATTTATTCACAATTAATTTCAACTGCTTATTTATCTATTTATTTATTTATCATTCCTGATGAAGAGAATGACTTTGAATAATTTTGATGATATATTATTTCGATGACTGCTTCAAATTTTAACTTCAACGTTGGAAAACAAACAATTAATCAAAATTGCGTGTGAAAGAAGTATTTCAAAAATATTTGCATTACATAAAAATAAAAATAAAAATAAATTCCAAATTCAAATATAAAATTCAACTCATCTTACCATGCTGTTGAAATTTTCAATTATTTGACAGTATTCTAAAGCAGCTGGAATATTATTACTAGCTGAAATTCAAAGATGGAAATTTTAATTTTTTAATAATTTCCTTTGAATTTCTTAATCCGACGGTGGCGTGTGTGTGTGTGTCTGTTTTCTACAAACAAAATAAAATTATAATATTTAATTTTAATTTTTAAATTTGAAAATTTGCATGCAGAGAATTAGAAATTTTGAATATATATATATATATATATATATATATATATAAATTACCACAAATGAAGAAGAGCAAACAGCTGAAGTGAAGTTGTCATTGACATATTCGACAGAATGAATTGCTTAATCAATGCAAAGCGTTATGTTTGTTCCTAGTGAAAAAAAATTCAAAGCGCACTGCTGATCTAAAATCGATTGCGAATGTTCGTCGGCGATATTAAATCACACTCAATTTATGAACATAATAATCAACAACTTTTTAACTTGACGTGTGAATTTTTATTTAATTTAAGTTTGAAATAACAAAACATCAATTCATATTTCACTAAAAATTACTGAATAATTCGTTCTTTAAAAGATTTCAAATATTTCCATCTTATAGAGAAAATTTTTATCATTTTGTCCTTCCAAAGCAATGCACTTATTGAAATATTTTCATGTTTCCACTGTTGATGAAAAATCATGCTTGTACAAAATTTAGATTTTGAACAATTTTTGCCATACAGGTCAACCAGTGACATACAATTCATTAATAAAATTGCTTTGTCAAATTATTCATTGTTCCCGTTGACAGACATTCTTCAGGCAATTATCATCAAAGTGGTGAACTTTCAAAATGCTCATTGCAAAACAGAAATTACTTGATAATATTGACAATTTGAGAGAATAAAAATACAAAATAAAACAATTATTTATCACATTTATTATAATTTAAAAATTCACAATACTATCCAATTTTATTTGGCCTTTTTTACTGCAATTTTTCCAAACATGCAAGCATTGACTTTTGTTTTATTTAAAACTTAAAAAATTAATAATCAGAGTTTCAAAATTTAAATTTTAATTCTAAACAAAAATATCAAATTAATTAAATTATAAAAAAAAATTTTTCAACTTATTTGTTGCAAATTAATTTATTTAAATCTTAATTGATTTTTTACTGTATTATACTGTAAGAAATGCATAACTTATTTATAGCCCAATTGTGACTCACCTAGGTTGTTCAGCAGTGTAGCCAACGCTTGGCTGTTGAGTGCCTGACGCCTCGGACGGCTTGTAAGTCTCAGCATAAAATAATATTTATTGAATTGAAATGTTTGATATAAATCATATTCAAAAATAATTGTTCTTAGTTTTTCTATTTCTTATACATAAGTGTATTGTAATTCAGTACTGCAAAAAAAGCTTCTGTTTATTTAAGATTTGAAAAATAATTTTAACATTATACCAGTGATCTAGTTTAGTTTCTAAAATTAGCTTCCAGTAGAATAAGATTGAATTATTGGATGTTTGCCTTCAGCAGCGTAAGTGAATAGTTTGCTAAAGGAAAGTAAAATCTTTCAAGTTGATGAAAAGATTGAATTATAATGTTGCTTTCAATTTTTAAGGTTTTCTTTTTGCAATTTCTGGAAAGAATGTGATCTATAAATTACAAATTTAAGGAAGTGTCTGTTTTTATGTTTTCTTCTTTTCTTACCATGTATTATTCAATTGTCTAGCATTAAAATTGTTTTTTTTTTTCAGTATTTCTTTTCATGTAATTGTTGAACAGTATTTTATATATTTGATTTGTTGTCTTTCAACTGAACTAGTGATTGCAAGGAATGCAAATTGAAGAAACAGGAAGAAGACGATTTCTTTACCTTTATTAGAACACTTTCTGTGATTGCTGCTTGCATATGCTGCTAACAATTGATGCAAAGTGCGCGCAGCCAACGTGAATAGCTTTCACCAGACGCTGCTGCTGCTGCTGCTGCTGCTATATAGTTGCTACTGCTGCTATTGCTGAGTTTGATGAAAATTGGGCAGCTGTTTCCGTCGTTAACAATTAGCTAGTCCAAGAACGGCCAATGACGTTTTATTTATTTTCATTATTAGCTGCTGCTGGCTTTGATTAGCTGCTGTTTCACTGAAACAATCCTTGAACTACATTTAGAATAAAGCATCTGTTATTATATCAACTTAGTATTATTTTTTTGAAAATGAAAATATCAATATTTACTATTAAAAAAAAGTGTTTTTAAAATTCATTAACTTTTGAATTGAAACTTGTGGATTATGTAAAATGAAAATGTATGATTTTTAGAAAAATGGCACTTTGGTTAGCATTTGTTTTGTTTACGGTCAGGCAAGTTTTTGCTCAAAGTATGATTGACTATATGCTTGTGAAAATGTTTGACATTTGTATATCATAATTTTCAGGCAGTTCTTCCTCATCCACTTTTCCATGCCATGCACTTAGCGGCGAAAATTACACTTGTGAACACTGCATTTCCCAGCACCCGTCTTGTACATGGTGCACAATGCCGGTATTGTTGGAATTGTATCTGTTTTTATTGCTTAAAAGTATTTGAAGCATATTCAATTTAAGGGCTTTGATGAAAATAATCGCCATTCAAGATGCGATACATCGGAAAGATTGTTATACAATGGCTGCCATGATGAATTTATAGAAAATCCTAAAACTGAATATTACATTGCGAGGGTATGTATTTTCTTGTCTTGTTTATTATTATTATTATTATTATTATTATTGTTTTCAGTAGTACTTTTTTTTACAATAGGATGAACCGCTGAGCAATGCTGGCGAAACTGAAGAAGAAAGTGAAGCAATTCAGTTGAAACCTCAGGAAATTTTAATCAGCATGAGACCAAGTAAAAAAAAATTTGTAATTTATTTTTTTTCAGTTTTATTTTTATTGTTGCTTTGCACTTTTATCTACCATCACATTTGTTGTTGTGATTGTTCGCCAAAAGTGCCATATAGACGCATTTAAACGTTAGGTACAATAATTTAATATTTGTATTGTTCCTCGACGCAGATGCCACATTTTATTTATTTATTAAAAAAATAATATCCGATATGAAAAAAAAATAACAATAAAAAGTTATCATTTTCAGAAGATGTTGTATCTTTTGATGTCACGTTTCGTCAAGCACTTGACTATCCAGTCGATTTGTACTATTTGATGGATTTGTCATTTTCAATGGCTGATGACAAGCAAAAGTTAACTGAACTTGGGGATCTGTTGTGTAAGCTGATAAAATTTTTTTGAATTGTTCGATATTGCTTTTTAAATTTTAATATATTTTAAATATTTTCCATATCACTATAGCTGAAAGGATGAGGAAAATAACGAAAAATTTTCGTCTCGGTTTTGGCTCCTATGTCGACAAGAAAGTGATGCCATTTGTCGATGCCAGACCGGAAAGGTGTTTTTATTTTTTAAAATTTAAATAAGCATTGGTTAGTTAGTTTGTTTTTTTGCTTTTGTAGAGCTAGCAAACCGTGTGAAACGTGCGTCGATCCGTACGGTTTCAAAAATCACATGACTTTGACGAAAGATACTCGTCGTTTTGCGGTATAATTTTTGAAATTATCCAATATTTCTTCTCAGTGTAGGAAATTGTTGTTTTTTCTTATCATATTTAGAAAGAAGTGAATGAATCTGCTGTGTCTGGAAATTTGGACGCCCCAGAAGGAGGATTCGACGCCATAATGCAAGCTTTGACTTGTACCGTATGTTGTGTTTGATTGGTTGAAAGAGAGAGTGAACAATTGTGAATATTTTAATTCCATTTTTTAGGATAAAATTGGTTGGCGAGAAAAATCCCGAAAAATGATCGTATTTTCCACGGATGCAGGTTTTCACTATGCTGGAGATGGACGAGTGAGGGGAGGAGAAGAAGAGGAATAATAAATTTTTTAATTTCAATTATATATTCTCAGCTCGGTGGCTTGGTCGTGCCCAATGATGGCAATTGTCACTTGGACAACGACGGCTATTATTCAGTATCCACGGAATTTGATTATCCGAGCATAAGTCAAGTGTATCAGAAAATTCGTGAAACGCAAGCGAATATGATTTTTGCCGTCACCGAAGAACAAGTGCCTCTTTATCAACGTTTGCGTGGCGCTTTGCCGGAAATCAGCGCTTCGGTTGGCAAATTGGCAAACGATTCGTCGAACGTTGTGGAACTCGTCCAAGAGCAATATGATGTATGTAAAAAAAATGAATATCATAAATAATAATTTTCAACCATTATCATTGTGGTGATGTGTTGTAGAAAATTTCACAAAAAATTGTCATGGTCGACAACGTCAACTCTTCACAGGGCATTCAAATTTCCTACGCTACAGCATGCAAAGGGTAGGTTAAGTGAAACCGTTGATTATATTCTAATTTATTAAGAAGAAAAACAAAAAAAAAATTATTGAATACTGTATATAGAAAAGTGATGAATCGAACGAACGTTTGCGATGGAATCAAAGTTGGCGATACGATAACGTTCAATTTGACTCTTGAAGTGACCCAGTGTACAGATCAGAGGGAATTTTTGATCAAAATTGGTCCATCAGGCTTGTCTGAAGTTTTGCAAATTCGATTGAATGTACTCTGCGATTGCGATTGTTCTTCAAAGCAATTAGATGTAACGAATGAAAAATTGTTGTTAATTTTTTTTTAAATTATTTAAATATTATTATTCATCATTCAGTCGTTGTCACGTGCAGCTGAGTACTGTAATTACAATGGTGATTTGGTTTGCGGTGTTTGTCAGTGTCATCACAATCGTGTTGGTCGCCGGTGCGAATGTGAAGCTCCTGGCATGTCAACTGCCGCATTGGACATGATGTGCAGAAAGTGGGAATTTTATTGTTTTTCTTTTTTTTGTTATTCATATTTATTTATTTATTTATTTATTGTTAAATTGTAGGAACAACGACACCCGTGCACCGATTTGCGAAGGAAGGGGCGATTGTGATTGTGGCAGATGTGTTTGCTATAAGCGTGAAGTATAGAATAGAATATAAAATTTGGAAGAATTTGAATTTCTTAATTATATTTATATAGAATATTAATGAAGTTTATTCGGGTCAGTTTTGCGAATGTGACAACTTCAACTGCCCAAGACATAAGAAGAAACTTTGCGCAGGTAAGCAACACATTTCTCTCTCTCTCTCTCTCCTGTTTCATTCATTTAAAGATTTTCAAAAAAAAAACAAAACAATACAAAAAAATGAAATTTTAATTCACTAAATTGACATATTCATTTTTTTTATTCAGGCCATGGCGAATGTGTTTGTCAGCAGTGTAAATGTGATCCTGGTTGGGTGGGGCGTGCGTGCGAATGTCCAATCAGTCAGGACAGTTGCATTGCTAGCAATGGGAAAATTTGCAACGGTCGTGGTGTTTGCGAATGCGGCGTTTGCAAGTGTTTCACTGATCCTGAAGGTATTCGCTACAGCGGTCCTACTTGCGAAATTTGTCCAGTATGAAATATGTTATATCATAATATAATATAATATATTATATTATATTATATTATATTATGTTGTTTGTTTATTTTCTTCCCTGTTAAGACTTGCCCGACGAAATGCATTGAATACAAGCCTTGCGTGATGTGTCAGCAATTCAAAACGGGCCCTTACAATGAATCAATGTGCGCCCAATGTCCGTTTACTGTTATTCCAGTTGATGAATTGCCTGGTAAACATAATTTTTGTGAATATATAAATATATGAATATGCTTTTTATTGCACAGAAAGCAACAATACTGGCGTGAAATGTCAGTTTGTTGATCAAGCAGACGATTGTACATTTTATTTCATGTATGAATTGGATGAAGATACAAACAACGTGACCGTTTGGGTTAGAAAAGAGAAAGGTATGTACACATTACATATATATATAGGTGATAGATATTTTTCAAATTTCATATATTGTTGTTTCAGACTGCCCACCTCCTGTGCCTGTTTTGGCAATTGTGCTTGGTGTCATTGCTGGTATTGTTTTAATTGGTCTTATTTTGTTGTTAATTTGGAAATTGTTGACAATTATTCATGATCGACGTGAATATGCCAAATTTGAAAAAGAACGTTTAATGGCCAAATGGGATACGGTAATGATTTAATTTTTTTTTTTTGATCGTTGTCTTAACGAATTTTTAATTTCACTATCAGGGAGAAAATCCGATATTCCACCCAGCAACGACAACATTCAAAAATCCAGCATACGGAGGCAATAAACTGTCCAATGATTTATAACTTTTCGAAAATTAGACAATTAGTTATGTTCATTGCTCAACACCACCACCACCTCCTTACTGTGCATTTTTACCGCTTATTTTTCTATTGAATATTTTTCTTCTCCACTGATATGTATAATAAGGAGAGAAATATTGTTTTATTGTTGAAAAATTGGAAAAATTCACAGAAAGGACACAACAGTTGCTGCTGCTAGTCGTTTTTATTTTCTTAATGTGCTTCATCAGTTTCAACAGCCAATTATGATAAAATAATAATAATGATATTCAGGTTAAATATAATTTACAAAAATTATTGTGACTTATTTGAACGTTTGTTTTTTTCTTTTCTTCTTGTATTCTTATGCTTATTTTTTAAACTTTCCTGAATGATATAGATTTTATCATATACGCTTTTTTGATTGATAGATTTTATCAGCTTGCTTGTTACGTTTTGTTAGTATTATTAAATGAAAAATATCAGCAAATACGGTTGTTTCATGTTTTTTGCGGCAAAGTAAATTTAAAAAAAGAATATTCGGATTGGTTTACTTGCATGAACAGTTGCAGAAATGATATGATATGATATGATAGTTTTTTTTATTTCTTAATATCTTTCAATTAACAATTGATATGCTTTAGCAAAAGCGAGATTGATCGTTCGTTCAATTTTTTGGCTCATTAAATGAAAATCTTTTTCGTTAAATTTTATTACTCACTCTTCATTTGACTTTTGATTTTCTTCAATTTCTGCTTGTCGTTATTGAGATGTAATTTGTACACTTGTTAAATGAATGAATTTTTATGCAAATCTTTCCTTGCATAAAAGTACAGCACAGAAATAAAAAATATATGCATATACGAGTAAAATGTCTTAAATTTGAAAAATAAATTCACTTTTCTACGCCCAAAGTTTATTTATTGAAGAAGTATAAATTTGCATTTGACAACAACGTACAGTAAGATTTTTATAATAAAAGAATAAACAACAACAACAACAATACAATACTGACTGTAAAATTGAACCAATTGGCGTCGTTGTTTTTATTTTGAACATTTTTCCATATTTTACTTTTGTCTCTTCTGCAATTGGGTTTCTTTTAATCGACTGATCTAAAAATTGTGGCATCATTTTCAACTTCAATTTTTTTCCATTGTTCATTTTGAAATTATTCATATTTATTTATGTACATTTTTTTCAGTTTGTATATTTTGGAATTTTTTTTATTCAATATCAAAAAGATTTATTAACAAAATGCTTTATGGTCAATAAAATCAATATTTTATTTATTTAATTAATTTTAATTTCATTTTAAACAACTCCAATTAAGGAACACAATCATCTCTCACCTCTATCTATATCTTCTGTGAATGTAAATCAGATTCTCTTTGAAAAAAGGCACTCGTCTTACATGTTTTTATTTTAAAACCAAAAAACTTTAAATACACTTATGATTTTTTTAAAAATCTTTTTCAATACTTTTCTAAATCAATCAATGCTGATGATACATTATGATGTTTTATTTTTTGCCTCGAACAGTAGCAATGCAAAATCTATTCCATTAATCTTTTTGAATAGAGAAAGATTCTTTGAAAGACTGCATTCATTCATCTATGTGAAAAATATTTTTAATGATATATAGTTTAATTTTATATTAATGGAAAAGGACAGATTATTGGGGATAATTTTTCACTTTTGCTGATGATAAATTTGTCTAAATCAAAATTTGTTATATTCAATAAGTTTCCTAACATGAATATTATTGTACACACGCACATATATATTATTTATATTAAATTTGAACAAATTAATAATTGTACTTTTGAATGTTGCATCATTTGAAATGATATACTTTTTAATGTGAATGCATGAATGAATTATTATCAAAAATTAGCAATTCATGTTATTGATATGTATTTTTGTAATATGCATATATTTTCTTATATCAATCGAATAAATGATAACATAATCATTGATTGACAAATGACAAAAAAATTTTTGATTAGCAATTGTTGAGACTGTGCGATTGAATGATGTTGTTGCAATATTTTACAAAGTAATTCTCAAACATTAATCTTTCAAAGATGATTTATGAACGTTGCAAAAATGATCATTCTGAAATGGAATCCATATTTATAATAATAATAATAATAATACAATAAATAGATAGAGGTTTTTATTTTCTTAATAAATATATATTATTTAATAATTTTTTTCTGTGCATCTGAATATGAATAGATTGTATGCAAAGAATGAAGATAGACTATAAAGCTTACCGATGTCGTTGTGGAATTTTTGTTTGCTTATTCACATCGTCAATTTGGTGTGCTTTGTCGGTTTGTGCAGTTTTCAAATTTGCGGATTGTTCATTCTGTTGGACAGCAACGACCGTTGTGGCTGTAACATTCGATGTGACTGATGAATCGTCTGTTAGAGATTTTTCCTTTTTTATTATCGCTTTCTTTTTCCCTTTTTTTGACATTCTCGATTTCATCAGATTCACTCCAAACATGGATCATAAAGCCAGAATAAAGAAATTTAAATAAAAATTATAATAATTGTTGTTGATGGAAAAGATAACAAAAAGCAAATGCTTGGTTGATGATGATGCTAATAATAATGATATAAAAAGTGGGAAATTCAATCCATTTCAAGAGCCATGCTGAAGAGTCCGGTTTAAAGTTGTAATGGTGAAAAATGAATAAAGACGGTGAAGAATTTGAGCACCAGTGAAAATCCGCCTCTCAAGCATTGCCGGCGTGGAAAGCCGTGTGTCCACTGACGCCACCAACAACAACGCCCGACGATTCCATTAGTTTATCGACTGTCTGCTATAAAAATAAAAACCTTCCGTGGACTTTTTCGATTGGTTCCCAATCGATCCATCATTCTTCTTCATCTATTCTTTATTGTAAACAAAAACTGCTCAACTTGGTAAAATGTACTTCAAAATCAACCTGCCATCAAGATCGATTTTTTCCCATCGACGAGAAAATTTTTAATTATCTCCCTTTTGGTTTTTATCCACCAACACTTTCACAACTCGCACACACGCTCTCTTTCATTTTTTTTTGATTTCAATTCTATCACCCTTTTATAAAATAACTTGCTTTTTCTTTATCTTATTTCATTCTATTTTTAAATTATCTATCCTACTTTCTTTGATCATCAATAAAATAAAAAGAAAATTAAAAAAAATTTTTTTTTAATAATATACGAAAATTTCATTCATCATGAACAAGCTAAAAAAAGAAATTGAAAACAATTGGCTTTTTCAACCTGTGTACCATAAATATTACACATGTCGTTTGAGATTAATTTAATTTACTGTTTGCGTACTGTATATAATCAAGTTTGTTTAAATTGACCAATAGGATCAGTGAATGGATGATTCTTTTCTTTCTCTTTTGTTGAAAACGACTACAGCGATAATATGCTTAACTGATTGAAAGAAGGCTTCTTTTGTTTTGTTCGGAAAATGTAATTTGCACAAAATATTCTACTTAAAATTAAATCAACGAACGACAAAATCACAAACATTGTCATTTTTGTTGAGGACGAAATTTAATTCACTTTCAACTTCAACTCGAAATCTTTCTCTCCTCCATTCATTCATTCATACACTCTCTAATCTACAATATACACATGATAAAAAAAAATATATTCATCTATTTATTATTATTATTGGAAAGCATTATTAAATTATTTTATTATGCAACTTGTTGAACTAAAATTTATTAGAATTTTTTGTCGAACAAGCAAAGCACAAATTTCAAATAATAAATTACTAAACGGCAACATTTTCCATTTTGCGCTTGCGTTGGTAAGCTGATTGAAATTAAACAATTTTAAAAAGCGTGCTTGAGTAATGAATTTCACATCCTGAACATTGAAATTTCTTCAATTCCCCACCACCACCATCACCAAACACACTGGTAAAAACATTTTAAAATGTAATTATAAAAAAATCTTTTTCTTTTTTAGTTTAATGGACTGCAGTGTACAAAATGAAATCCAAATTCATTCATTCTTTGTAAAGTTTAATTATCATAATTAAAAAAGGAAAAAACCACGTGCTGCATCTTTTGAAATTTACAAAACTTACCACAAAATAAAATATCAATTTTGCTTGCATTTTTTATTTCATATTATTCACTCAATTAGTGATAAAATAGTCTGCTTAAATAATACTCAAAAACAAAACAATTCACCTTGAATATATTTTTAATATAAAGGTTGTCATTTGTGTTGTGATCAATGGAAAAGAGAAATTTCAAAAATAAAATTTACTATTAAAAAATCTAAAAATGATTATAATGATCAATCAAAAACAATAAAATGAAATTGAACTGAGAAGAAATGTGTTGAAAAGCAAAGATTTGCGCAGCTGCTAGTTTGAAAATGAAAATTTTAATAAATTTAAAATAAAGCAAGTGCGGTGAGTGTGTTTCTGCAATGTGGAAATAAAACTTTAAAAAAATCTGCGTATATATATATATATAGCTGCTTTATATCCATTCCCGTTTTGACAGAACTCACACAAACTCACGGCATGACTAACTACTTGCTGTCCGTTTCAATAAAATAAAGCTGCATTTTGAATTATATATATACAAAAGAAAAAAAAAGTCATCAGAATAGCAAATAGTGATGATGATGATGATGATGGTAAAACATGAAAATTCTGAAGGTAGGATAGTAAGAAAGAAAATGATAAAAAAGAAGATGAAGAGATCACATGTGAACAGAAGCTGTATAACGAATGCCGCTTCGATTGCCATTCAAACGCCATTTCGATGGACGATACTAAAATAAATAAAAAAATAAATAAATAAATAATGAATTGTGATTTAAATATAAAAAAAATATCATTGTACTCGAATGAGAAACTGTCCTGAACGTGTGTGAGGATTGTAATAAGCATAGGTGACCCAGCCGACCAGACCAATGATCGAAGAAATGATGAATAGCAACGAAACAACACCACCAGAAGAAAGACCGCTTGCTTTGGCTAAAAATCACAAATTGATTGGTTTGAAATTTCCAATATTAAAATTGACATACCAGGATCAGTTTCAGAGATGATCTTTTCCTGGCCTTGCGCCATGTTGGTAGTGAACGTGTTCGCTGCTGAACCACCAGTGGTCAAAACCAGTGACTGTGATTCCACTGTAGTCGTTGGCAAGCTGGTCGACAAAGACTGTGTAGAGACAATGACAACGTTATCCTCGGATGGTAAAACAGTACGGTTGTTGTCGACGGATGTTTCATTCAAGGATGAACAATAGAAGTTAGGGTTGGGCAGATCGCACTTGTATTTACGCCAATCCTGCCTTCGACGATGAAGACCCGCTTCATCAGAACAAAACGAGCTACCCTCTGACGAAGGAATCGGACACCAGCTACAGTTGAATGCTTTCAACGTGGCATTCATACACGCTTCACAAGTATCAAACAGCATGCAAACTGAAATGTTCAATAATTAATTATTTATCATTAACAGATTTCGCTGAAGACGGCAACATCATCAACAACAACAACAACATCAACAACACGGCGATCAATTCAAATTATATCTAATAAATTCCATTTGTTAACCTGGATTTGCTTTGATTTCAACCACAGCGCCGGTCTGTACTGCTTCCAGTGGAACTTCAATTCGATGATATTCGTATATCATACGACGATTCAATGCTAAAAATTTCATCAATAAATGAAATGCAAAATTATAATAGAATAATGAAAACAAGAAAAATTAATTACCAAGAGTGGTCTGTGTGTAAAGGTAAGCATCGGAAAGGCCAACTTTGCGTGGGTGATGCAAGTCGTTCACGTCTGTAACAGCAACTGGAATCTGGAAAAAAGCCATCAGTGAATATATTGCGAACAGTTTTGAAAATTATCACATGAATAAATTTCAAAACATTACTTGTTTGTACACAAACCATATATCACCATTGCTGTGCAAGGAAAGTTGAAAAGTGAAATTTCCAGCTTTAAAGAAAGAAAATTTTTTATTACACTCAAAATTTTGAATATTTTCATTTTTGCTTACCCTTCTCTTGTTTACGTAACTGAACATTACTCCATTCAATAATAAAAGTATTGCCTAAAAAAAAGTGCAAAATCATTTATATTTTATAGCTAATTTTTCTGTTGTATAAATGCTGTTTAATAGTATCATCAAATAACCTGTATCAACGTAAAGAATGCTAGATTCTTCGTTAACAGTGGTGTCGAAATTGGCCATCAATGGTGCAATATATTGTGTAGCTGCAAGCCAGTGATGAATATATTCGCCAACATAAACGAATCCTAATAAAATCACTTGCAAAAATGAAGAACAAAAAATGAGCATAAATTGAACTTTATTCAATATACCTCCGGTTGCGATGGTAATGTTCTGCGCTATGTGACCATAAAACGGAAATTTGAAACTCAAAGGCTGGCTCTAAAGGTTGAGAAAAATTAAATAATAATAATTATTATTATTTCAAGTTGCAAATAGAAAATTACCACAGCTTTGCGATAAGAATTGGAAAGTTGAGCATGTCTCACTTTGCCGCGAACAGAAGAATTTTTCTTAATCAAATCTGGTATAGAAATCCAAAAGTCTTTCAGTCGATTAGCATCTGGTTTGTAAATGTGCATGGTGTAATACATGTGATCAACCTGATAAGAAGAAAAAACTTTCTCATAAGCATCAAAATCAAGTAATACAAACTTTCTTTTTGAAATTCTATACATTCAATTTGCAACAGTTTTCAAATCATAATTTTAGCAATCAATAACCTTATTTTTTTCCATAATAAACAAAAAACACTATAAACAATTTTCAGTTAAACAATTATAAAAATAATACTTTATTTAGTTATTGATTATAATCATTTGAATAGTGACAAATAACTGCCATCATTATTACTTTCAAAGTGAATTATTAAATTTTAAATATTCAATGAATTCAATTTGTTTAAAAGTGTTTCAGTGAAATATCAACATAAACAAGGAAAATAACAAAATCAAACATTGTTGAAGTGCAAAACTGATAATTCATAACGTCATTCACTATAGGTGAGGCTGAAATGCATTATAACATCAATAAAGCCTAGACAGCAACTGACAAAGAAAATGGCGATGCCAAAAATAAAATCAGATTGCATGTGGTTAGCCTCGTTTTTTCTTCTCAACTTTCACATTTCTTAATGCAATACGACTTGCGCTTTGAAATGAGGAAGCTCTTTTGCAACGAACAAAACAAAGCAATATAATTTCATGTGATAAATAATAAACTTTACAAAAGAATACGTTACGCAAAACTGCATTGGCATAAAAAACATTAAACTAAACAATTTCGTTTTATATTTTATAGTTCTTGCTTAAAATAAAGATAAAAAGAAATTTTAAACATCTCGTTCCTAAGATCGTTATATATTTTCAAGTGTATAATCAAATCAAATTCATCAATTAATTTTGCTGTTCTATTGATCCTTCACGTCTTTAATTGTTTAATAGAAAATTGATTAATATTTAAATAAAACAATTTTCAGAATTTATTTGAAACTTTAAAATTTATTTAAAATATAAATTATTAAAAAAAAAATAAGCATAAAACTTACGGTCTTATGCGTTGAATTAACCCAGAGTTCGGTTTCATTCAATAAAGGTATCCCATCTTCGAATTCATCGTCAATATCTCTCTTCACCTTCATTTTCGAAGAATCACGTTTATTCAACACGTGCAACTGCCCATATCTTTCACTGCTGCTCAAGTCATCTAAAACAAAAAGTAACGTTAACGTAAAATGATGACACAATAAAAACTTCAGAGCAGTTTCAAGGTCTTCCAAACAGAACATAAAACAAGTAACAATATGAAACAAAAAGCTAACAAAAAATTGAATATACGAAAGTAAAAAACAACTATTTACGTTCACAATTGGACGAAATGACAAACACTATCAACACAACGCCAAAAAGATTCAAAGAATCCATTGAACAGGAACCTAAAATAATCATTTATGACTAACAATCATTGACAAAGATCTGCCACAAATCAGAAAACGCAAATAGGCGTTGAACTTTGTTTAAAACCTTTTACAATTAAAAATAAAATTTTATAATTAACGTTTTAAGAAAAAAACCATCATAAAGCGTATACTTTCCGTGATGGTAATTGAAATGAATATTTTCCTACAGTATCATAAAAATGTTCAAGTACAGTACTTTTAGAACTAAAATGATGAAAACATTCGGAAAATGAATGAATAAAGATTTTTTAAATTTTAATATACTAATATTTGATATCATTGTTTAACGTACGTAAATGACATAGGTTTATCATGAAACGGGCTCTCCAAATATTTGTCAGTCAAGTAATGGAAAATTTAATTTGCCAACATGGAAACGTAAATACTCAATAAATTTTAAATATTGAATAAAACTATGAAAAATAAAAATACATTCTCAAAATTATAATTGTTTTTTTACTAAAAATCAAGAATATATCTATTAAGCATTAAAAAGTACTGAAAAAAATGTGAAAATCAAGTTTGTATATTATATTATGATTTAATTAATGACTGCTTTCGGCAATTTAAGTTCATCTTTCCATCGATAACATGGCGAAATTTATGTAATTTGAGTTAATTTTTTTAATTTTTTTAAAAAAATTATACCTACCTGAATACTTTATCTGTTAGTTGAATTGAAAGTATTACTATAAAGAAATTACTGGCAAAACGTTTGAAAACATTCAAAATATTCTACTTTGAGAAAAAAATGTTAAAATATATGGTTTTTAAAAGCGTGATTTTTATTTTATTTAAATATGTTTGAAAATTAATTGCTTGAGAAAGTGTTGTACAACATTTTTAAGTATCAATGAATTGTTTTTTTTTCAATCGATTTCTTTTTTCTTAATTAACATTTGATTATTCATTTTTTCTTGTTGATAGAGTCTGTTCAAATGACTCAAAGATCCTGAAATTATACAAATAATAATGAAACTGTAATTTCAACGTAGAAAACAACGAGTGATCAGTGACATATTCAATAATAGATGTAAGAAATAAAAAAAAGTTGAAACAAATGTACCGTTGACATGGAAAGAAAGAAATGCAGAATTTAATTATTCAGCTTGAAGTTCACTGCAAGAGAAGTATTGCTTTTTTTCTCTGATGTTCTCTTTCCATGCAAGTGACAAGTGCAAATATCAACCTTCAAAATTGTTCACCGTTTGCAAGGCATACCATATGGCATATTCAACTTATTCAATGGCCATCTGTAAAAATTTCCAACATTGATATAACAGGTTAACCTGTTTTATTTATTTCTCATAAATACTTTTTCCTACACTAGCACGAATTGGTCAATAAACCGTTTGACATATCTGTTCTATCATTGAAAAATTACATTTGACAAAGAATTAATTTCAATGCAACAAAGCAAAGTTGTACAGATGAGAAAAAGGAATTAAATTTTCCAAAAACAAACAAACAAACAAACAAACAAAAATCATTCAAATTTGCAAAATACCCCTTTCCCCCAAAAATAATAATCAAATGTTGTACAAGCAAATACTGAAATATGCAAATTGAGATGGTAATTTTTGTACAGAACATGCTGGAATAAAATGATGTTCTGTGTGTGTATGTGAATTTGTGAAATAGATCAAACAAGGTCAACCGGTAAACATTTGTTCATTTGCTTTTCATACTGATCAAGTATTTTTGTTAATTTGAAATTAAATTTCAAAATGAAATATGTTTGCAATACGTAATAATCGGTCTTATTTCAAATTATCAACTGTCATAGCTGTGTGTTTTAATTTTTCTTTTTCACTTTGCTGTACAATTATTACAATGCAATTTGTTCAATTATTATTTGAATTATCCATTGAGAATTGCAAAATTTTAAAAATTGCTTGTTTCTGAAGTCAAAAGACGGTGGCTTTGTTGAATTCAATCTATTACAACTCGTTTTCAAAGTTTCAAAGTTGCAATTTTGTGTTTTTAATTAAAAATTTTCACTATTTATCTTCGATATATCGTGACTGAATTTCTGCTACGTTCATAATACAATATTTTCAGTTTCAGTCGTATATTTTGTCAAATGCAAAACAGTGCTAGTATTACCATTATTATCAGTATCGAAACGAAATCAGATAGAGAGAAATAATCAATCAATAAGCGATGAAAAACTGTTACGTCAAAAAATTGATTGAAAATCATATTTAAAAAATTATATTAAAGTGTTACATTATTAAAATTGCTGTAAAAGAGGCTTTACTAAAAAAGAAAACAACTGAATATTATTAAAAGATAACAAAAGATAGATAACCTGCCTTTATAATGGATTATAAAAATTTTCAATAAATTACAACTTAATGCAAGAGTTGAGTAAAAATTTAATTAAGAAACAAACAAAAACAGTTTAAACAGAAAAAAATACTCGGAAATTTGTCATCATTTTTTTTTTCACAAACGTGACAAGATGATAAAAAGGATTTTCAGATGAAAACTTTCAACGATTATGTCAACAATCTTTGCAAAGTGCATTTAAGAAAATGTTAATTGAGTAATGAAACTTTTAAAATAAGTTTTAAGAATTGTTTTCATTTGTATTTATTGTCTTGCAAGCTTTGATTATTAGTTAATTTCAAAATTGCCTCTGGGAAAGCATGTCATCAAGTGAAAAATAACAAACAATTTTGTTTGTGCACGTACAATATTATTATTATGTCGACTTTTTCTTCTGGAATTATTTTGCAACTCTCAAATCAAAAAAAAAAAAGAATTTATTAAGCATTAAATTCAGAATTACTTATTATGAGCATAAAAAAACACAGCTTACAGTTAACAATGCAAAAAACCACTGTTATCGTTTCATCCTAACTAGCAAAATCAATTTGATGAAAAAAAACGAAAAGGAAAAAAAAGATAAAGATGGAGACGAACTGAAAAGTTAGTTATGCAATATAGTAAATGGATAATTTTGTTAATACAAGAATATTTTACAGTTGAAAAAAGCCCAGCTGCAGTTTTTTTTTTGATAAAAGATGAAAAAAACAAATGCACACATTGTAAAGAGAAATTGATTCAATCTTCAGTTTCATCATCATCTTCGTCGTCGTCGTCGACATCATCATCTTCCATAGGCGTCGGTGCCGATGAAGAAGCCGCGACACGACCCGCATTTGCACGAGGTACGGCTTTCTTGCCAGATTTGTAATCTTTCATTTCCTAGAAAAGTATATATATATAGAGTGCATTGATAAAAAAATAATAATAATTCACCAGTTCGTATCTTGCTTTGTCCTTAACGGCCATTTCTTCATATTTGCGTTTCTGCTCATCGTTCAATGCTTTCCACATTCTACCCAATTCTTGTGCCAACTGGCCAACTTTCCAATCAGGATGGCTTTTTTGTACCTCAGGTCGTTCGGCATGTGAGAAGAAGAAAAATGCAGAACTATCAATTTGAAAATGCAAAAATTATAATATTACAAAAAAACAATGTTAATAAAACACATACAGAGCTCGTTTTGGAGCATTTGGATCTTTTTTGTTGCGTTTTCGTTTGCGCATTGCATCTTCACCACCAAATGCGGCCACTTCAGCTTGATAACGTTCTCGATCCTTCTGGGCCAATTCGTAGAAACGTTGTTTCTCTTGTTGTGTCATTGTCTGAATAAAAATTTCATATAAAAAAAAAATTACGCTGAACACACTACGTTGAAATCCAACCTTCCACTTTTCGGAGCATTTTTTCGATATTTCAGTCACTTGCACATTTTCCGATGGATATTTCTTTTTGTGCTCTTCGTAGCACATTTTTACAAAAAACCCGTATGGAGAGGTTTTGCCTCGTGGCTTGCCAGCTTCTCGAACCATTTTCGCACACCACCGTCTTCTAAACAACAGTATTGTTAAGAAGAAGGAAAAAAAAGCAAAATTTAAATTTTCCCAAAAAAAAAATGCAACGTGGCAAAAGTGAACTTGAACATCTTTTTGTACGATACTGTCGCGGGCGTCCACTAGCGCGCAAATTGCGACGACGCGGTGCGCGAGCGCCGTGACGGCCGCCGTGGCGTTTGCGTGCGCAAGCGAGCGCGCGCGCGCGCGCCAACGCCAGCGCTTCCCCAGACATGAAGAGCGGTGGCGTTGTGTCGACATGTCTCGTTGGAATGGTTATAACTGTGTGTTTTTTTTTTAAAAAATATTCATATTTTTATCATCTTCGGATGCGAGTGAAAAAGATGAAGTGAAGAAAATTGAAAAAGCAACGACTGTGAAAAAGCATGCTCAAAGTTGAAAGTGAAAAAAAAGCAAATAATAAAACAAAAGAAAAAAATGTATATACATATAAGAACAACAATCGATCGATCGAATGGAAAATCTTACCGTCAAGTTGAAAAGTATTTTTATTTTATTATTATTTCATTTTGATTAATATTTTTCCCAGTGAAGTGAACGAAGAAGAATGTGAATGAATGGCGAAGAGTAAGTAGAGAGATTGAATAAAAGTGAACATTGTATGTATAAATGTATATATATGTATGTACGTATGTGTCTCTGTGTATATATATATGTGTGTGTGTGTATGTATGTGTATAGTATATATTTGTGTGTTAAAAGAGAAAAGACGATGAAGAATAAGAGAGAAAAAAGTTTTATATGAAGAAAACGCTTAACGTTCTATAACAGCAGTTGAGAATAGGAAGAATATGAAAGCAGCGTACGCAAAGCAAAGCAAAGCAAAGCAGGCAGCTAGGCGTCCGGGCAGGCAGGCAGGCAGGCCAGTCAGCGTTGTAGCTTTATCAACGTTAGCAAGCAGTAAGTAGTGTAGTGTAGTGTAGTGTAGAATGTGCAGTGCAGTGCAGTGTGCAGCAAAAGTGTATAGACGCGCGAGCAACGCGTATTGGAAACGCTTGCCTCTACGTGAACACAGCGCTGCTGTCCGCTGTGCTCTGGCCTGATTACACGCGCACGTTCGTCACGGCGTCGGCGCGCAGTGGGCGCCGTCGAGCGCCGCACAGCGCCGGCAGATTATTATTGCCGGCCGTTGACAATCAATCGATACGCCTTGATTGGTAGTCCAACAGGCCAATCCACGGCAACGCGACGCCGCGGCCGACCAACGTCGTAGTACACAATAATAATAATAATCATAATAACGCCCGCGATCTGATCAATAAAAGTCTATTTGAAAAAAAAAATAAAAGATGTCCACGACCAACCAGTTCAACCACGGACCATTGTCAACCAATTTTTTACCATATACGTTCATTTTATTTTTTCAAATTTAAACTTTATATATATTTTTATTATTATTATTATTAATATACTTTTTCATTTTTACTTATAAATGTATTGTTTGCTTGTGGCCTTTTGTTGTGTGTCAGTTCACAGTGTGTTGAGAAAATCAAATATATAGCGGCCTCAATATATGCTTGAGCAGAAAGAGAATACTATCGTTCGTGTAAGCTTGTTCTTTGGTTTTTGTTTGATAAATCGGGCTAGCCGTGAGGCAAGTGTTTTCGCTTGGCTAGTTTTGCCTCCTTCTCTTCTACACCATGGACAATGATGATAATAATAATAATAATAATAGTTGTTCCACTGACCCAATGTGGTTATAGTTCTGTTCAGAGAACGAAACTGGGAATTTTCCACGTACAACAGTAAAAGGACACCAGTAATCAGCCCGTAGCTGATGTATTTTTCAAACGACACTTGTATGAAAAGTTCACTTCTCCTTGATCAGAGTTGGTTGGTTGGTTTTGACAATTATTTATTCACATTTACTTCTTCTTCTTCTTTATTTAATTAAAATCAATGAAAGAAATAATAAATATTTTTTAATTTCAAACAACAAAGTAACATTTCTATCTATTACATATTTAAATAAAATATGATCATTTCAAAAACTTGAAAATATGAAAAACCATCGGCAATTTAATATAGAAAAAAAAATCAGGACACTGATTGGTCCTGTGAAATCTTGTTCCATCGAAATTCTGGTTCTCAAATAAGCAATATTCGATTGATGGCAGTCGCTGACTATCGACCAAACCACAAATAGTCAACGTGTATAAAGCATGCAACACTGCTCTCTACAAATGTGTGTTCAAAATTGTTCACATTCACAATGAGAAATAATTGACAAAAAAAAAACAATATGAATTATTCGAAATGAAAATTTCCATGTTTACTAACTAATAAGCAAATTTTCAAAGTGACGTTCTATTTGAAAATGTCGTCAATTATCAAACGTTTCTTGACAATTTTCTATTATAATTGTGAAAATCAAATTTAAAGCTCAGTTTCAGTTTGAAAAACATAAATATGACAAATTTTGAATATATTGCTTTGTTGCTATCAGTGACAGCTAATCAATGCACAACTTGATGATCATCAACAAGTTTAACTTTTTTTTTTATATTTAAATACTTATATGACCATATTTAACTGTTCAACAACTGAAATGCATCACATCACAGTATGCTTATTATTCAAAAAAACAAATTATTTTTTTTTTTTGAAATTTCACTTCAACTACGAAAGAAATAAAGCAAAAGCATACTTTGTCAGAAAACTTAACTGAACTGGTTGTTTTTGCTAACACGACAACAAGCTTGATATTGATTGAATTATTTTCCAATGAAGTTACATTTTTAGATTAAACTTTTCTTCTTCGTTAATTCTACATAACTAAATCTTTGGAGTTTAATAAAAGTCTCCATTGAAATAAATGAGATACTATTTACATGAAAAAAATTATCAGTAACAAATTTCGTTTGTCATTTCCGAGGTAATATTTACCATTAAATTGTGCACAAAGCAGACTCTTTACAACCAAATCACTTCTACCATTCTCGTGATAAATGTACACTAACAATCTCGTTTGTTCACCATTGCTGATTATCTTCTTCTTATTCTTAATATATTTTTCACCATACAGTTAATTCAACGATCAACAATTATTAATTAATCAAGTATCAATTTTTGTTCAACCATATTCACTAAACTATAAGCGAAAAATGTAAATATTTTTTAATCGTATCATCACGAAATCTTGACAAAAAAACATCACTTTTTCATATGTGAACCTGTACTTGATTTCTTTTCGAATTGCAGCCTATTTTACAATGTCTTTTGTCAATTTTGAACATAAAATCAAATTCTACATTTGGAATAGTTTTATAAATTTAAAAAGTAAGAATCCTTCCATTGATCTAAACAATATTACAAAAATCAAACAATCAAAGGTAAATGAAGGTTGCATTTTCATCTATGAATCATTTTGCTTTAATAATCATAACAGTTCAAAATCAAAATTAATCAATGAAAATTAAATAACAAAAAATTGTAAAATAATAATGTTTCGACATTTTTTACAAGTTTAATCAATTTGCTTGAACATTTTATTTTTCACATTTTATGTTCTTGCTGATCAACTTCAAATTTCTGCATTTAAGATGGAACAAAAATTGTAACAATTTCACTTACTTATATAACACAATAATTTATTTTTTTTTTAGTATAACAAGTCTAATATTAACATAGAAAATGATAATTAATAAATATATCAGGAAAATTACATACTAATTTATTTTTCATGTAAGTAGGGTTGCTAAACGTTTTTTTTTAAAGTAAGGCTCTTCCACTAAAGCTTAATGAAGCTTAACTTGTACAATAAGAATAATAATTTCTCGACAATTAAGGTCAAATGTAGAAAAGAGCACTGTACCGAATTGAAAAGTATGTATTTTTTTAAAAAAATGTTCCTATAAATATAAATTTAGTGAATTCAATATAATATATTAAATTATTTCAAAAAATGATTTCATAATTTTTTTTAATTTCAAATTTTATGAAATAAAATGGTGATCATGTTTATGAGTAAAATATTCATATGTTTCACTTCGCACGTAGAATTAAATTTTATTTATATGTTATTTTTAACTTTTATTTTAAATATATAATATTTTTACAAATTATTTTTATTACTTTTTATGCTTAAATTAAATGTGTCACTTCCGTTACAAAGTTGACAATCAAGTACATATTTTGCCTTCGTTTCTGTTCTTTCTGTAGTTGGGTAAATTTTCTTCATTAGTCTTTTCTAGTTGTATTTATTTGGATGAATTTTTGCGCTGCCGGGTCCGATGTTGTCTACTTTTGTTATTTTATAGAAGTATTCATTAATTTGTATCGAAAGTAGGTTTCATTTTGTTTAACAAGCGATGTATTATTTGCTTTGCTCAACATTTTATATGTTAATATAGTTGAATTATTGTCTTTCAAAAAGTTTAGTATTTTAATACTTTGAAATTATCAGATTAATTCAAATGACAGTTCCATATTGGAAATAGCACTCTTTGATATATATGTAATTAGACAGAAGATTGTCATCATTTTTTCCATTGATGTGTATTATAAGGATATATTTGTGTTTTTCGTGTTTTAGACTTGTTTATTTTTCGATTGATTCAGAATTTGATTGTAGTTTGCATAAATGATTTTATTATTAAATTTTATGACGAGGCGATCAGAATATACTATATAATATAATAATCAGAATATAATATGAAATTGGAAAAATTTTGTTTTTTTTTTTGAATAAAATCTTTTTAGTTTTTATTTTTATTCATATTGTCTTATTTTCTAAAATCGTGCTTTTCTTTTTCTATTGCAAATTCTATATATATGTGTGTTAGCCGGTTGAGTGCGTGTCCAGACAAACTTGCGCCGCATGCGCAGTTGTATTATGCGGATACACAGGCTCGCATTATTTCCACTTCGAGGTCATCTTTAGCATTCTTTCCTGGATTGCTACGTTTTAGTTTGATTGTTATGAACATTCTCTCTTTTTTTTAGTTTTAAATGAAATTTAGTATTGAAGACGTTTCTATTTAAAAAAAAAATGTTCACTTCTTTTCCAATTGCGTATATATCAAATTCAACGACGATGTTTAGTTTTATATTTTAGTTTCTTATCACATTATTGTGAAGTTTTATTTACCAAGGCAACAGTAATATTTTTCTGGTCGATGACACACTGCTACGTCACTTTGTGGCAAACTATCATGTGCATGTTTATTCTTATGTGCATTTATTTATTTCCGTTAATCTGTTTGATGGCCAATCAAGGCGTACGTTTATTTCGTCGCAGCTTACTAGCAGATGCTGCTAATTGAACGTTGTGTTGCACTTCCGACGAGTGCGCTTCTCTTTGACTATAACATCTGAAAAATATTGTTTGTAGCTTTTCAATTGGCAAGTTCTTCTCTGATGTGATGTTTTTTTTTCTTCTTCTTCAAGGGTTGGTTGAACTGGTGAGTCGAAGAAAAAAAAGGTGGTAATAAGACTGACGCCAGTTGACAATGAATCAAATGGCTGAAACCGAACCAACAGCAGCCGCGAGACCAACTCAAATTAACGTTAACAAGCGTCGATTGTCCCATTCGAACAGTTTAGTGACAGATGAGCCGGCTCGTACTCGCACTTGCCAGTTTAATCTGCCAAATTCTGTAGAGCATGTGACTATGAACTATCCATCATCGATTGGCGTTCAGTCTCACTTGCACACGACTCAACGGTAAATTATTGTTGTTGTTGTTGTTGTTGTTTTATTTTAAAATTAATATTCAGTATTTAATTTTTAACTATAAATTGAAGTTCCATTTGTTGTTTTTAGAGAATCAACGGCTGCGTACGTATTTCATCCTCGAGTTCCACTAGTTCGTCGCGCGCCTGTCGAGCATAGTATTAGTCGATACTATTCGATGCCAACCCGTAATTTGCCAAGCGCTGGAGTTTGCGATGGTCGTCCAACACCTCATCTTATCCATCGTCATTTGCTGCTTCCAAATCGTGCTGTATGTACTGTGTTTTATATTTTTTTTCTTGGTTTCTTGGACATCTAATATACTGTGCAGCAGCTTTACAGCTTTAACTAATATTTTCACATCAGATGGTTGGATTTATGTAAATGAATTATTAATTTAAATGTTATTTCAGTAATAGATTTTAAAAAGAATAAGTATAGTTGTTGTTGTTGCAATGCATTGCAGTTGCGTGGGTTAAACAGTTTTTGAGCTGACTACGTAGGCGATAGCTGACGCAGCGAAACCAACTGTTTATTGTTGGAAGCTTTGACAACGTTTAAAAGGAAAGGATGCAGGTTCCCATTATATGCAAAGATGTTAGATTGTTTTTTTTTTGTATATTTTATTTCCTTTAGTAGTATATATTGTAAAAAAATTTTATGTGAACAGGTGAATATTTAACAAATTTAAATTGAAAAGTATTGATATTTTATTTTCTGCTTTCAATTTTCATTCAAAGTGATGATGGATGATTCATAATGCAATAAATAGATATGTTTTACTTTTTCATGTGCACTTTTCAGCGTCGAATGTGAATGTGTTCACTGTTTCATATTATTCTTTTTTTTGTGTGTTATTTGTTGAATAGCTGACAAGTGTTGCTTGATTTTGTTTCTTTTTATTTTTCATCGATATATTTGTGCTGTGGCGTTGTAATTTTCAAGATAGTTTTTCAGCAGACTATAAGGTAGATCAAATGTATAATATATCAGATTTGTCAAGTTGTTGTTGTTGTTGTTTGAAAATTTCAGCAGTTTGTTTATTTGGAATATATTTTAGCATCCGCATGTTGGTGCTCAAACAAGTCAATCGCCAGTTAATTCAATTTTTCCTTCCCTGTGCTGTTTGACCGGCGGAAATACTCCTTGCCAATTGCACCAGTTATCTCACACTCACACACACACACATACTCATACGCATACGCATACGCACACCCATACTCACACTCACACCAGCTTTGAAGAGGCGGTCAACGCCCGTGCCAGTGCAGCATGGACATTGTTCGATGGGCTAGCTTTTGGCGGGATGTCACCTCACCGACAGAATATGCTCACCTCAGCTAACGCCAGCCTGCTGTTGTCTCGGCCGAACGTGAACGTCGTCTCAGTGAATGTGCAGAATACGGTTAATCGTACCGTGCCTTTGGGCGAACGATCATTCCATCAAATGGTGTTTAATGTTTGAAATTTTAAAATTTTTTTAAAAAGAAAAAGAAAATTTTATTTCAAGGCTTTTCTGAACGACAGTATTGGTGGAACAGATTCAAATTTATCCGGTACACGTTCGCCGTCGCCGGATTTGAACCCGGACAATGTCTCATTAGTGGAATTCAATACATACGTGGACGGGTCGGATCGACGCTTTCAATGGTTGCAAGAAGAAGCGCAGAATTTTCTACGTTTCATGGAATCGTCATTGCACATGCGAAACTCTGGTTTGACACGGGATGGTATGTGTATCATCAAGTTTATTTATTAAAAAAAAATTTTTTTTTTTAAATTATTATATTATTTTTGAGAAATTGATCGAATTCCGTGCTATCGCTTCGGGACGAAAAGTAAAGAAGTGAATGAAAATCAGCTTTCGTGCGTGATTTGCTTGAACAATTTCGAGATTCGTCAATTGTTGCGTGAATTGCCTTGCAATCATTGTTACCATAGTAAATGTGTGGACAAGTGGCTTCGAGTAAGGGAAAAGGAGGGGGAGGAGGAGAAAACATTAGTTTTCTTCTTCATTTTTTTTTTTAATTTCAATTAATTTTTAAAATTTCGTTTTTAAGAGTAATCGTACTTGTCCAATTTGCCGCCGAGTGGCCAAAGACGAGCAGCCGCATCCTTCGACAAGCAAAGCTTACGGCTATTGAAAAAAGCAAAAATTTCTTTCCATCCTGTCCAACCACAAGATCACAAAACAGAACATCCCAAGCAGCAAATATTTCAAAATTACCATCTCTCTGTCTCTCTCTCTCTCTGCCCGTTGTCCAATTTTTTTTCCAATGTGCAACTTCTCTCAGTGCACAAATATTGTCTGTTCTTTTTCGTATTTTATTTTTTTGCGCACTTGCGGTTTGCCTTGAAATTTTTTCTTTTATTGGAAAAGAATTTTTTCCAAATTTAGCTACTGCTACAGCGCACCTGGTGTGACGATTTCTTTAATCTTCTTAAATCTATTATTATTATTATTAATTTTGAAAATGCCGAATGTGAATATTCATAAAAAAAAAGAAAATTTTTTTTTTGTGAAAATGATCACAATGGCAAAGTTGATATATATTTTTTTTTGCTTATACCTTATATTATGCACACAGATATACATATACATATATATATATATTAATCTTATATTGTATGTTCTTTTTTCTTCTATTTTTATATATTCTGTTTTGTTCTGTTATTTTTTTTTCGATTGCTTGTGACGTTGAGCAAAAACGATGAAAAATGTTCTGTTTTGGATGAATGAAGTGTATGGATGCATTATTGCTTGTATCCATCACGTTACACGTTAGACATCCCCATTAGACAGAGTGAGAGATTGAAAAGCGGCAGCTTTTTCTCTCTTCCCGCTCCCCCCCCCTTTTTTATTTTTATCTCTGTCAAGCTTGTTTCGGTGATATGATTATGCAAATCTCTGCTTGGAGTAGCAGTTTTGTTGTTCTTCTTTTACACGCTGTGTGATGCTCATTTTCAAAATCTTGTTCACAAATACTACAACACGTGTGCTTCTTTTTCTTCTTCTTTTTTTTTCCTGCAATTTCCCTACCCCAAGCCGGCAGATTTTCATTCTTCATTGACGTCGTTGAAGATTGTGTTTTGTTTTTTCTTGTCACAAGCAAAAAAAAAGAATAGTAAAAAAACAACTTTGGGATTTTTGGATATTTTTAATATATGTGAATATTATTTATGTTGACAACGAAGCGAATTTTGGTTGGTGTGAAAAAAAAAAGTAATCACACCGTGCAAAGGTGGTGAAGATGCAGCATTTTTCAAGCCAGTGTTGCAACCAATTTTCTACTTGATTGTCAAGCGTGAAATTTGACAACGAGCAAACAAAATTCTTCGCGTATTTTTATTTGTTCGCAAATTGCTTGAAGAATGTTCATTTTCATTTGGAAATTTATTCTATAATTCATGATTAATCATAATAATATAATGCAAATTGTTGTTGTGCAAATAAAATTCAATTCTCTTTGCATAATAGGAGTCAAGATTTTTTTTTTTATTGTTATATTATTGTTGTTGTTGTTATCTACAGGTGACGATGAACTTTAGATTGATCAATATTTGTTATGAAAATTTTATCGAAACAATAAATTATCCATTCACATCAATCTGTCATACTGATAATGAATATCAATTTTCGAAGCAGACAATTTTTATTATTATTTTAGCACACAATTCCTTTCCAAGAAAGAAAATTTTTTGGATAAAAACAAATTTTATTTATTTATTTTTATTTCTCAACTCAATTTTTTAAAATTATGATCTATATTATACATCATGCTCAGCATTGTTAACTTTGACAAACAACACGAGTTGTAAAAATTTAAACCTAATTATCAATAACAAACAAATTTTATTTATTTTTATTTCTCAATTCAATTTTTTTTTTAAAGTATGTTCTACATATCATGCACAGCAACGGAAACTTTGACAAACAATCTGTGAAACACAACACAACACGTGTCGTAAAAATTTAAACCTAATTATCAATAATAAACAAATTTCATTTCATTCATTTAATAAATAAATTAATTTAAAAAATTTATAATATTCTTATCATGCTTTCTTTTCTAAATTTTACACCATATTTCAAAGTAGTACTTTTTTCTTCTGTAAACTTTTCCTGGTTTGATAAATCCATTCTGTGGTACATTTTTGTAAATATCAATTGATTCTAAATTTCAATACTATCAATACGTGAATATTGGAAAATTTTATTATACCCCAAATCTGAAAATTGACAAATCTATTCCATCTACAACGTCAATCTTGGACTTTTTTGATCAATTCAACAACGATCATTGTAAAATGAGAGAATTGAGAAAAAAATAAAATAGCTCAGCTTTTTGTTTTGTAAAAATTTAATAAATACATTTATTAAAAATTGTAATTTCATTCATTATGCAAATTTGATGCCGAATTAAAATGGTTACTGTAATTTACGTTTGCCAAACGTGATTGTTGTAATCACTTTTTTCTCAGTTTACAAATCACTTGAAAGTATTGATCAAATTGGTGAATTTGTTGATTTTTGTCAACAATTTTCCCAATCAATCTCGCACTGACGTACAGTACGTTGAACACGTTGTCCCTTAGGCAAATATTACTGTAAGCAATTACAATTCGCGGTTATTCATTTGGGCATTTTGTTCGGATGCTGTTCGCGTTTCTGTTCTCCGCTTTTATTTTGCTTTCTGTTGAATTGTGATGCATCAGGGGACGACAGTGTTCAGTGTTGTTTGAAAATTGCAAAAATTTTTTTTTTCTTTTGGCTTCAATCATCTCCTCACAAAGTTATGGATGAGGATCCCACTTTGCCCTGCCGTACTGAGCAGTGGATCTTTGAAAGCTCTTTGAAAAATGATCAACTTCCTGAAGTTGAAACTTCAACTGATAGTGAGCCACAAGTTCAGAAAGGGAATCAACATTCTCCAGTGACAGAGTTGGCTCAGCACTTGGCGGAGCACAGGTTCGTATGGATGAAAATATTTATTTATTTAAATATTCATTTTCATAAACTTCAGCCTGAAATTGACTCCACAGAAGAGTTTACTATCGATGGACACTACCGCATATTCTCCATTTCCATCCACTAGTCAAAGTATTGATTTCTTGTTGATATAGATATTTTGTTCATCTAATTTGTTCACTTTTCACAGATTTGATTACAGAATCTGCATTGAAGAATTCGAATGACAATTTTCAACATGTTTTGGATTCAAATGAAAAGTGAGTTGATTTTATATTATCAATCATTGTTGATACATATAAAAAAAATGATCTCTTCAACATTACATTACTTCCTGGTTTCAACGCATAATATATGTGTGTGTGTGTATGTGCATTTTCTCAAAAAACCTAAACTTATTTACATTTAATTTTAAACATATTTGTGTAAACATAACCTCTAGTGAAATGGGGTTGTTATTCTTCTCTTCACAATCTGTTAGAAAAGATTTCTACATTCTTATGAAAGAAACATTTGACCTTGACTGATCTGGATCTGTTCAATTGATGATAAATTGAAACATTTGTCACTGTGGTTTATAGCAAGCGGTAAGTCTGTCTCATTGAAAGCAGAGTGAAAATAAGCAGTTGTCAATGTTTCAAAAATCCATATATTCTCCAACAATAGCTTCTGTTATTTATATCAATATTGAATTCTGCTGTTATTTATGCATTATCAATTTGCAGTGTTGTTTTACAAACTTTTCCACTTCAATAGCCTCTGGTCGAAATTTTTTATTTGCAATTTATCCCAATGGGAAATTTTTTTTTTTTCAACATTTGGTCGGTCGGTTGGTTTATGTTTATTGCTTTGCCAGCATAAAGCAGATAGCATAAAGATTATTGAACGGAACTTGACCTGCTTGCTTGTTCTCTGTGGCAACAACTCACCCCAGTCACTCACTCACTCACTCACTACTCTCTCTCTCTCTCTCTCTCTCTCTGGCCTTGGTGCTTGTTTCCCTACCCTGCTCGTGTATGTGAAATGGTTTCAAAAAACCAGACAGACAGACTGTCTGGCTTTTTGTCTGCGTCGGCTTTCTCATAAAGAAAAATACAAATTCCATTATAAGATAAAAATATGAATCAAAGAACCCCTCTCTCACTTTGTCCAAAGATCACCACTGTGTTATAATCAAAGCAGGTGTTAACGTGGCATGGCCTCTTGAACTTGTCTTCTATTTTTGCTTTTGCAATTTTTCTCTGCCATTGTCTCAGAGGTGTGATTCGGCTGTTGAAATGCAAACTGTGATCAGCATCTGTTGCAATACACTTCTGCTTCTGCTTCTACTTCTCCAAGCTTATTCTTGCACCTGTTCATCAGCGGTTAGCTTTTTTGAGGGAATTTTCCACTCAACCTTGTAAATCAATAATAAAATCATAAATCACTCAATTTGGTTCAATTTCTTCTTCCACTTTTGCCTCATTTCAACATCATTCGATTTTATTATAACAATAAATATACAACTTATATATATATATATATATGTCTATCAATTTTGCTTCGAGGAATAAACTGTCTTATTAGTCAGTGATTGATGATCGTTCTGTTTTGTTCAATATTGATTAACATACTTTTCGTTCATTTTATTGATCATGTAAAATTTTGCAGTCAACAACAACAGAAAAACAAAAAAAAATCCAACACAGAAATATTTGTAACTTTGTTAATATATTAAATTCTTTGTAGCTCTTATTATTATTGTTCAACAAACTCAAATATGGGTTGATTGTAAATCTTTATGCTCATTTCATAGCATTTAAACATTTTAATGATCTGGAAATTTATTATTCTCAACAGGAAGCTGTTCAATTGTGTGTAAACGAAAAAGCGAGTTATCAAGTCTGCACAACTCTGTGACCTCAGTTTATTACGATGATCGACTGTTCAAATGTAGAATTGTTTAATTTCTTTTTATTCTCTCCTTGTTGTTAATAATAAGCTTTTCAATTGTTATTCAAAATAACATTCTCCCGCTGGGAGGATGTTGTTGGCTTGGTTGCAGGATGTTGTGTTTGTCAGTGCTAGCTGTGCTGTACTGTGGTTGTGGTTTTACAATGTTCTTCTCGTCAGAGATATTGTTCTCGCATAACCTTGACTTCACCACTAGATGTATCCTAATTTTTTTCCTTTTCACCTCAACTTACTACTACTGGGCTTAATTTGAAATTTGGAAAACTAGGTGAACAAGGTTTATTTATTGTATGTCATGTGTAGTGAATTTTTCGAAACTCATCTCCACGTGTGGGGTCATGTGAGCTGTTTTTTCCTGAGGGACGGGTAAAAGATAGGAAAATTTACAAAATTGCAAATATGACCATTGTGAACAATTAATTCATCGGACGCCAAGCATCATCGTCGTGGTTGAACAATACATGGCATGGTATTTCGATCGCAAAATTTAGTCCGCGTCCATTTGCGAATTATCCATCAAAAGCGTCACTTGGCTAATGACGTGGAAATTGGAGTTTGAATTTGGCGCCAGGATGCAGTTCCAATCCATTCAGCCTGAGCTTCAGTTTATTTAGCTTTTCGAACAGATATTGATCCGTCTTGGCCAGAGAAGCTGCTGTTCCAGGGTTCAATTTTCAACTGACACCGACGCCTGGTGTAAAATTGATCGATATTGGTCAATATATATATGTATATATTAGTGGCGCCGGCCAGGGTCGGACGGCTTTCAATTTTCCCATTTTATGCTTGCACGCAATTTTTCCATTTTGCTTCCTCGTTCACGGATGGCGATCGACATTCACCTCAGACACGTGAGGACACACGTCGCACACAAACAACAAGCAACGAGCAGCTGTTGTCATTAGCAGGTCTGCCGGGACGAAATCGCTCTCAGGCGGTGCTTGATGATCAGCAGATGTTGCTGTGATGTAGGGATTGCGCGTGTCTCAGACAGAGCTAACGTACAAGTTGTGACGCCAGGTGGGTTCCCACTTGTGCATCGTAACGCTCCTCCGGTTGTGCAACCTCGCCGGACCTTGTGTGGCATTGCTTTAATCACTGCACAGCCTACCACATGGCAGTTGTCGTTTGATTGAGCCTGCTGTCATTGCAAATCTATCAAATGCATACAATCAAAATGAATGAAGAGAATACCATTACATTTTTTCTTTTTTTAATTTTCATTAGCAGCCATACATGTATATATATTGTTTGTTTGTTTGTTATTGATGAATAATAATTTTGCAGATTGCATTCACAGTCGAAATTTTCGCCCCCACCTCCAATCAAGACTGTACCACGTTGTGTTCTGCTGCCGGAAATGAGTGTGAAAAAGCCGAGCGGTGCTGAATCTTCTGCCGGCAGTTTGTCTTGCCTGGACGGTGACGACCTACGCAGTCCGAGTGAGTTGAATATAAGTTTTTTTGTGGTTTTTATCCTTTTTGGCCTTCTTTCCCACATATCCGGATGCTGCTGAACAAGAAGTTAGCTGTCTCACCTGCTGAGAGCGGCTTCGTATATCAAAAAGCACCCTAATTTACCACATTACACACACACACTTATAGCACTAACCCAATTCTATCATCCACTCAATTGTTCCTCGACTTCACTGGACAATTGTCAATGTATCGAAATGGGCTGAGAAGTTCACTTGACCGTAATTTAGTCATGCTGAGGTCCTGTTTCATAATTCGCCGATTATTTAATCCTTTTTTCTGTTTGATTTATACTTTGACCTGTTATTCAATCAAACTGGCATGCACACACATGCACGCTTGCACACGTATGTATGTATACACAGATTCTTTAGTATACATTTGGATGTGTGCATCCATACATATCTACATATATAGGTCATAATTTTTGGACCTGTTTTGTGAAAAAGTATAAAAGATGAATTTCCCAAGACACGACAATGGACATGACCCTTCCGTGAATGTGAAGTTTTCCATATGTTGATTAGCATGGGCGGGAGGAAGTAGGATGAATATTTCATTCAAAAATACCACTGCATTAACTAACAAAATAACTTTCATTGGTCATTGGTACGCTTACATCATGGCGAGCTTATTCTGATTTTCCTGTTCTCGTACACGTTGCACATGTACGAATGAAGCTTTGTCAATTATATCAATTTGACCCAAACTACTGTATCTTGTTTTTTTCGTTTTATCTTTCTGAACTGTTATCATTATATACGGTTCATTTATCAAGATTGTGATTGAATGAATACACATATATGTGGGACAAATTTTTGTTAAGCTTATTTTTTGTAAATTTTACTTTTGATGGTGAGATTTATTATTATCAAAAATGGTGGGAAAAAGTTGAAATAATACGAAACATAATTGCAAAAATAATAATACAATTTTTAAATTAAAAAAAAGAAAAGCATTTCAGAAAATTATTATTACTTTCTATCTGCTGCAGTGCAATTACAATGTGGGAGTACGGCATAGTTGAACGATCAAAATGTAACTGTGATTTGATCGAATTTGTTGATCAATTTTTTTTATCTCAATCATCTTTAAAAGCAATCAATCACCTTTGGCAATATTATCATTATTATTATTATTATTATTATGACAATATATGCTTTATCGAAATTTATACCAATAATTCTATAATTTACAATGTGCACCATTTTTTGTTGATTTTTGTTGCTAAAGTAAATGTTAAAACTGTTTATTTATCATATAACACTAATGGAATATGTAAGTAGACAATTAGATGTTAATTAAATGAATATTGATTGAATTTTTAGTGATTCTCAGTCCTGCTCCGTCGTCAGTTTTTATGGACGAAGATACTCAAGACAGTGGTTTTGGAGAAGGTCAAGCAGCAACCAAAGTACCAAATTATAAAATATAATTTACCAAATAAATAAATATAACTTTTTTTTTGTTTATTATAGGGTCCGTTACAATTTAATTTACAAGCTGTTTCATCACAATCAAATACATTGTATGCACGATTTAGGTCTCGCTCTTGTGATGCCAAAGTATGAATAAATATAAATAATTTTTAAAAATTAAATTCACAATCTTTACAGGCAAACACGGATGAAGGCTTTGATGATGATTTTGTCAAAGAGCAAGAAGCACCAGCCGATTTGAAATGTCATTTCAAAAGCTTACTCAGCGGTTCGTTGCAATCAGAAGGTGATGAGAACATTTCTCCAAATGAAAATTCTTTTCGCATTGGCCAAGTATTGAAATTTTAAACAAAAAAAATATTAATTATTGTTGAATATGTGCATTGATTCAGCGAAAGTTGTTCAAAATTACCGAAGAAAACGACACGCCATTTTCTATACGACAACGCAAACGTGTTGCATTTCAAGAACTTGCAAGTGAAAATATCACTAATCAAACTCCTCAGCTTAAGCGTAGGAAAAGCTTGTTGGAGATTTCTCAAAATTGCAAAAGAGTATTATTTTAATTTTCATTATAATTTAAGTAATATTGTAAAAAGAAAATTATTACTTTTCAGTATCCATTTGCTCGTTGCTATTCTGAAGCAGACGTTGGTTCCGCTTTTCAAGAAGGTTTATTTTGTACTTTTTCTTTTCTATTCAAATTTTAATTAAAATATTCTTTTATTTTTTTTTTTTAGGCTGTGATAATCGAAATTTTATTGGCGACTATTCGACAGTAAGCATTTTTGGCAATGTTGTACAAATTTGATTTGTGACAATTGAACACTTTTGCATTTCAGACTCATGCACTACCATTATTGCAAGCGCCTCGAGTACCAGATTTGTGCAGCATAGATGGACGCATTGTAAATATTTATTTTAGAATAATTTTTACAATTTTTATTTAATTATATGATGATAATTTTTAAGCTGGTTAAATTGTTGAATGAAGAATATTCGCATATTATTGAAAAATACATCATATTGGATTGTCGCTATCCATATGAATACAATGGTGGTCATATTAAAGTAATATATACATATTTATTTATTTTAATCAGAAAATTTTTTCATTAATATTGTCTTATTTTGCAAAAAATTAGGGAGCAGTGAATGTTTTCACTCAAGAACAATTGAAGCGTTTCTTTTTCCACGAGCGAAATTCTGAAACGATGAAATCTTCAACTGAGTCACGTCAAGTTGTTATTTTTTATTGTGAATTTTCCCAGGAACGTGGTCCAAGAATGTAATTACAAAATTTTTCAACTTTTTAATCTTAATTTTAATCTTAGATTTTTTTTCTTTTACTTTCAGGTCTAGATATTTGCGAAAATTTGATCGTAAAGTCAATTCGAAACGTTATCCGCATTTGCATTATCCAGAAATATATCTTCTCGATGGCGGCTACAAGAATTTTTTTCCAAATTTTAAGGTAATTGTAAAATTAATTTGAATGGATTTTTAAATAGGACATTTATTTTTATTTCCTTAATTTTAATTCATATTCAGAATTATTGCGAACCGCCAAATTATGTTCCAATGTTGCATGAAGCGCATACTGCGGATCTTAGAAAATTTCGAGCTAAGAGCAGATCTTGGTCATCAGATATCCATTTGGAAAATTCTTTCAACAACAGACGTCCATCTCGTCAGATCAGCTTGAACTTTTAAAAAGTCAGTTCAGCTTGATCTATTTGCTGATTTTAATCATTGAAAATCAATTTCATTTAATCATTTAGAGATTGTTTTACTCAAATAGAATCAGATGAATCATTTATACGTTTTATCTTTTTTTTATATACACAAGTATCTATCTATCGAATCTATATCTATATATCTATAGCTTATTCATTCATTATCATATCCATTATTATTATTATTATTATTATTATCAGTTTGTCGTCATTTGTGGAACTGTTTGCAAAGTAGCTGGTCAGTTATTATTATTTTTCTATTTTTTTTACCAATCGTAACATCAAAATTCCATCATTTGAATTCGATTGGTGTTACGTTTTTTCTTTTAATTTGATCTGTACAATCAGTGGATCAACTAAAAATCAACCACCAGCTCATTTGTAGAACCATCTTCTAATCATACAAACAAGCGCATCAAATGTTTCTGCTAATGTTCCTTTTTCAATCTCAACAATGGTACATTTCTTTTATTTGTCAGAATCATTTGATCATTGATGCATTCATTGCAACTGTTTCCACAAATCAGCAAATCATGTCTTTTTATGTAGTGGTCATTTAAGCATCGTTTCATTATCTGTGACTATTTTTGTCATGGATATTGACTCGTATTTTTTTTCACGTAAATTTACTCTATCTTTATCTTTTCCATATCTCTTATTTTTAGGTAAAAGTACAATATATATGTCTATATCTATATCTATATCTATATATCCACACAAATACATATGTATGTATATATGTACGTATGTATATACATATGTACGTATATATATATGTGTGTAATAGTAAATAGCGTCGCATTTTAATCGTTGTTATTTTGTATATAAGTATTTTTAATTTTATTTTTACATTATACCAATTTAAGGATAGTTTTCTGCAAGCAGCATTATTAATGAATATATATATTAGAAAAGAGATGTAAAAAAAAGGAAAAACAAGCGTTCTGTAAATTGTTGAATATTATTAGTGAATTGAAGAAGGACTGGTGGATTGGATTGTCGAATCATTGAATTCAGCATTAGTGAATGAGAGACGTTGATTTACTTTGTACAAATATGAGCAACGGATTCTTTCTATTTACAAAATGCAATCAGCTTGGTTGTATAAATGAGACGCGGTAGTTTGTTTGCTTGAGTTCATTCATGTTTGAACAAGCACCTGACGCCATTGCCTGTATAGCCGAAAATAATATTTATACAGATGATGATAATAGCAAAGCTTGAGCAGTTTGTTGAAAATTGTGATTGAAATAGAGCAAAAAAAAGAAAAGAAATTAGAACAAATTGAATATCATAAAATACTTATTCAGATATTATTGAATTAACTGTTCAAAAATATTGAATTCAAATCTATATATATATATATATATATGAGTCGTGAATAAAAATTATTGAATATTCAATGTACCTGTATATAATATATAATAAATTCAAGTTTACAAATGAACAGTAGTTTATTTTTTCTGGTTTATTAAAAAAAAATTTTTTCTTGTAAGCAATTCAATTTACTGTTTGTTGTTTTTGTCAATTTTTTTTTTAATTTCAATCTATCTATAGCAATATCTCTGCTTCAGCAATATATTTTTGTATTACTGTAAAAGTAAGGGCGCGTCCAGTATCCATAGCAACGCTTAGCTTAGTTTTATTTTCAAAAATGAGTAACAGAGAACTGTGCTACAAGTTGGAACGAGAAATACCGATCGTCAACGGAAGCACTTCGGCCATTAATAACAACTTGAGCGTTTCATTTTCCACTAATGCAAATCTCACTTATGCTGTTGTTGCTAATAAAACTCAAGTAAACTATAAAAATGCAACTATTTCTACTACTACTAATAATAATAATTATAATTTTTATAATTATCTTTTTCTTGTAACATCTACTTTTTTTAGGCTCACACAGTTAGTTGGGATGACAAATTCGAATGGATGGTTCACAACATTGTACCAGCGAAAGATTTGAATTCATTAAAGAGCAACAAAAAAGTAGAAGTGATGCAAGTAATAAATATTTTGTTTTTGTTTGGTTTTTATAAATTTAAATTGCCATAAATTTCAATCAGGTAAAATTTTGTTCACTGAAAAGCAGAACAACTCCGGTTTTGGTGATTTGCACAGTTGCCGGTGCTTCGGTATGAATTTTTGCAATTTATTCAATGATCAGTCAATTTGTCGTTTTATTTTTAAATAAATAATTAATTTTTCTATTTACAATTGTAATATTTATTTATTTGCATTTTAATTTTTGTAAAAACAAAGATTTTCAGTTTGTACTTGATTTTCACTTTTATAGAAAATTGATTTTTTTTTGCAATTTTAATTGAAGAACTTTTCATTAATTAATTAATTGAACGTCCAGATATGGAATACAGTGACAACTACAATGATGTACTGGTTATCAGTTCCAGAAGAAAAAACCAGTACTTTTTTAATTTTTTTCAAATAAATTGAACAAAATTACAAGAAAAAAGTTTTTAATTTATTTAGCTTTGTGGAAATACACCAAAGGAATAGCTTGTATTGAAGACGAAATTTTCATTGGTATATATATATAAATAAATTGCCTGTTCCACATGCTTTTGATGTCCATTTATTTTCAAGGCTGTCATGCGGGGACAATTTTTCGACTGAGCATCAAAAATGACAGTGCCAAATTGACCGGCTCCTGGGATGAATACAAAGAGCCTGTAGTCGACATGGTCATTTTTCGAAATTGGCTCGTAGTGGCTGACATGAAGGGCGATTTGCTAGTTTTCGACTCAGAGTTGCACTGTTTGAAAAACATCTACACCGGGTGAGCATGTTTTACGTTGAAATATTTTCTTTTTGTATATTTAAAATTTTTATCATTTATTAGTCTTTCGATTAATCGCATAATAAGTGTAAACAATTGGCTGGCATGTGGAACAATTATTGGTCAAGTTGTTTTCTATGACATTGAAAAGGAAGCAATGCTTGCTGAAATAAACGCTCATAGTCAGCCGATTACAGACTTGGATTATTCTGCTGGTGAAAGTTTGTTCCTATCCACCAGCGAAGATTCTTTCGTTCGAGTTTGGAAACTGGAAAATCACACAACACCAAAGGTATGGATTTTTGCATTTGTAAAGTATCAACTGTATGCTTTTCATTTTGAATTCAGGTTTCATGCTGCTTTTCCACTTCTGTGGAAAATGTACCAATCGCCGGCGGCTGTTTCACAGATGCACAAGGATCATCATTCTTGCTATCCGGATATGATTATTCAGTAATGTTCTATTTTCGTCTGGTCCAATGAAACAACTCGACGTGAATTATTATTATTATTATTCATAAATCTGTTGTTTGTTTGTCTCGTGTTTTTGTTTTTTGAATTGATAAAATCCACAAGGATATTTTCTTGGTTTTGTGAAATTTTAATAATTCAACGATTCATGAAAACAAATTGTTGAAAAACAGAACAAATTAAACCGCGCAATTTCACCAATTCTCTTCTTTTCAATTGAAAATGGCTCAGTTTTTTCCAATAACTCTTCATGCAAAACACACTCTGCCGATTGTCACTGTTCCCAATCAACTGCTTGGATACAACAATATCCGAGATGTGCATTAAACGACGACGATAAGAGCTGAGCTGCTTGTGCAACAAATTCAAATTTCGATGACGACATTTTGCAGAACAAAATTTCACACCAAGTTCCAATCTGGTCATTCTGTCCGAATGATGCATCACAAACGATATCAGATTTGTCACTGTGAATGGCACTTTTGATGGATAAATTGTTCGATTATTTCTGAATAGAAATGCAAATTATAAGAAATCAAAGAAAAAAATCATTCTATTACTTAGCCAAACAAGGATAAAGAACCACACTTGGATAATGACTAACAGCATGATCAACAGGTAAATCATTTCTACCCGCATCGATTCTGAAATTTTCAAATGTTCAAAATAATAATACAAATAAATAATCATGCCGACTTACTGAGCGAATTCAACTTTCTTTGAAAACCGCATAATATAAGCCGCTGTACTGATAATATGCATAACCGTATGACAAAATACACACCATCGTGTGTAATAAAACAAAACCACATTCTGCATTAATTAAAAAAAAAAATATATATATATTAGTTAAAAATGTTGAACAAAAAAAAATCAACAAATAAAAATTACCTTATTACTAGCCAAAACTAATTCAGAAAAACTGTTGGTCGTTACTTTAACCAAGTTCAATCGATTTTTCTCACTACTTTGCTTGGATTTTGTTTCAGATTCTTTTTCAGATTTGTAAAATCTGTTCAATTGGCCGTTTGTAAAATTCTGAACAAATTGTACAATACTTTTCGCTGTCACATTTTCCTTCAGCACGTAAAAAGCATTTTTCTAAGATGAGATGAAAAATAATTTCAAATTTCAAATTTCAATAAAACAAATTCATAATTATTACAGTAGCATCGATGATCATCGCTTTTGGTATTTTCGGTGAGCGGACATTTTCCGGAAGTCCAAGCTTGTCAGCATACCAGTTGAAATAGTCACTGTCAATGGTGAGAAAGTTCAAAATGCTTTTCGTTTTGCATGCTAAACCACGGTATGAGGAAAATGTAGAATTCTCAGACCACATCTGCACAAGTGCCTTCTCCACAGGCAATGCAAAGGTGTATTTCAAAGCAAAAGACAAACTCCAACGTCGACAAAGAGAATCATCCAAAAATGGATCCAACTCAACAGCCCGGAAAATATTTTTCAAACATTCCGCATTTGAATGAGGAAAATTTGGAAAATTGCTCCCAGCATCATGGCTGTTTTTAATGAACTCTGCCTTTTCCAAATCTTCCCCAACTGAACAATCACCACCACCACCACCACTGTAAATGTACTGTGGCTTTTTGCAAAACTGCATCACAGGTTTGAACGAGTTCTGCCTGTCGCAGCTGGTGATTTCTTCTCCACTTCGACCGGTATTCAAAAATCCACTGTCCGCTTTCAGCAAGCTGCTGTGCTTCCAATATGCATCTTGGTAAACTTTCTTGCGAGAAGCATCTTCACCAATACATTTCGCATGATAATTTTCAACTGCATCGGATTCCAATCCCAAAGATGAGGCAACTTTTTCAAATCGTTCTTTTATGGATTCGTCCTTTTTGCAGTCGAAATACATCGCGGCCAATGGTGGAAACTTTGAAAAGATTTTTGTAATTTCATTTTATAAAAACAATATGCAAAAAAAAAAAGAAATTAAATTTTACAAGTGAAGCAATCGTCGACTGTTCAATCAATAATTGCCAAGGAGTCAACAGCAGAAATGAAGGTCTCTTCAGAACTGATCGTAAAGCGTTGCTTTTCTTCTGATTTGGTATAAACCAAAAATTAACAACTTTCAACTGTCCAGAAATCCACTTTAACACTGTTTCTACAGAGAAATGCTCATTATCAGGATAAATCTTAAAAAAAAAAGAAAACAACAACAATAACCAAACGTTTCAAGGGCCAATTTCCCAAAGACAAAGAAAACATATACTTGACAAGTGTTGCTGATGCTGGTGAAAAAGCACAGCTGAGCGTTGGTGGTTAAATTTACACGAGCTGCCAAACTTTTGTCCGTGATCACAGCAAATTCGGCCAATTTCCGTATTGGATCCATTTCCAAGGATCTCAAGCAGATCAAGTAAAATTTCTCATATTCTGGCGGATTGCGGTGCTCGTCAAATGCATAATATCCAATCACTCGGTTAGTGAGACGAGACAAAAATTCATTCAACTCTTCTTCAGTTGCCAGTCGGACAAATGGATCAATTGCATGTTCTAAAAATCTAAAAAACAAAATTTTCAAAAAATTTCTTCCAGCAACAACAGAACAACAAACCAATACTTGAACATATAATCCAGTGACAACAGGCCACTGTATTCGATGCTTTGTCTGGGCTTGTGAAAGTAGAGTTCAAAAATGGGAAATTCACGAGGCTGCCGAAGACGTCGACACTGGCCTACTGGTTCCCAGCAATTCACACCATAAAATGTAATCTGAGAACTGAAATATGAGGCCAAAATTTCAAAATAAGGCCTGAACTGCAAGCAGTCAAAGCTCCACGGCGCATAGTACATCACAAATAGAACTTCACCACAAGCGAAATGATCTATTATAGGATCCAAGTCACCCTGATGCAAATCGATCACCGAAGAATTACAGGAGAAAAATGGTCGAGGTTGCGGTCCAGGCCGATACTGAAAGCATAGAATAAAAGCGATTCGCACAATGATAAATTAAATAAAAAAGCAAATCATAAAATTAAAAACAACAATAACAACAGTAGTATTAATTTTAAAAAATCACAAAAAACCTGAAAATCATCATTCAAACAATGTAATATAAAAAGCAACGCTAATGTAAAAAACAAACATCTGAAAAAAAAACATTCATAATGATCATAATTGATTTCATGCAAATTTATGAGTAATTCAGCCAGCAGAGTGCAACGGAAAATGGCGTTCGACTTTGTCGGACTTATTTACTTGATTTGAATTTGAAATTTTTGTCATTAAACACATTATCATTTTTTTTAAAAACACTGTGTTAATAATTTTACAATAAAAAACAACAACAACAAAATTACAAACAAACGTGCACGTTTACCTCAGTTTCGACCTTGACTGCTGCGTAAGTGTTCAAAAGAGAAACAACTAATACACTGACTAGAATGCAAAGACCCATTGCTGTTATGATCAAACTGAAAGCAAGAAATATCCGATTGTTGGTTGAAGAAAAAATTGCATCGTTGCGTGTTGTATAAAGAACTTTATCGGTTTCTTCCGTGGTGAATTCACAATAATTATCAGCATCTTCTTTTTCACAAGTGATCATTTCAGAAATGCATATTGACACAGCTGATCAAACATTATTGGAAAGCGCAAAATTTATAAACTTGCCAAATAGGCAAATTGTTCTTCAGTATTTTTTCAAAATCAATTTGAGTATTTATTTTCAAAGAATTTATACACGCACATATATCAATAAGAAATTTATAACATAATCGCAAAAAAAAATTTCTGATAAACAACGCTTTATCCGCAGAAAAATAGTTTAACTACATTGCAAGAAAAAACAAATACAAATATCACTGCTCAATACAACAATAGGTCACAAATATATCACGAATTACATTTTTTAGTTCATACTGTAAATTAATGATTATCAGGTTCAAATAAAAAAAAACAAAAATAAAAAATTGCTTCACTTTACAGCTTTATTTTGGATAATTTTTATTAAATGTTTTTTGAAAGTGCATTTTCTCGAACAAATTCACTTAATTTGCAGAAAAATAAACCAATACATTCGTTGTGTAAAACAAAAAGCTAAAGCTTGATATGATAGCGTACTGTTTTACGTCATTTTGTTAAATATTTTTTTTACAAATAAAGAAAAAAACAAGTGTTTCAACTTTTATCTTTTACGACTCTTCTTAACGACCACATTTTCCAATTCTTCCTAAAAATCATTTAGGCATACAATTCAAAATGATAAAGAAGAATTGAATACACTATACTTGCTGGTCCTCTTCATGTTCATCACGGATTGCTGCACGGGCGCGGTTGACGTCAATTTTGAAATCTCGATTGACGCTTGGCTTTATTGTTTTCATGTAATTGACGTTGCAACGATTTCCCAAATCGATCAGACATTGTTCATAATTTTCCAAAGCAAAAATGAGCTTCGACACGCTCCTCATTTCACGAATAATTTTCACTTTTGCTTTAGCGCCAGAAGTTCTGGACTTGCCATCACTACTGTTACTTTCTTCCTTAAAATTTTTTGAAAATGCAAAAAAAAACTCTTCTACTATTAAAATGTCGGTTATATTAATTTCACATTGTAAGAAGCTCAGAAAAAGTAAAACAGTCAACAACAGCCATACCTGAGCGTATGAAATCATTTTGTACACGTACGGAATCAGATGAGTGCCGGATCGTTTCGTCAACTGTTGAAATAATTCATTCGGGGTAGAATACTTTTTCAATACCATTGTTACATGCTATAATATAAAAAATAATAAACAAAGAATAAAATTAAGAAAAGATATGATGAAAAAAAAACATACATATTTCGCAAATAAATGCAATACTTTGAACATCTTTTCCAAACCTTTTATAACTGAATCAATCATTTTCACTGGAATTTTACTTTGAACAAGTTCGTGCCACACAAGAAGTAGCAAACCAAGAAATTCACACGCAGATGTTTCAACCAATTTGAGATTTGCTTCCCCTGAAAAATAATCTTTTTTACAATAAATGATTTAAATCAAACAATCAAATGACAAATTGAATAATTTTCATTTTAAATGTTAAACATTTTTCAATTTCTTACAACTGGAATCCGCTGCAGAACCTGCTGCGGCTGCAAATCGCAAAGCTTTCGCATGACCAATCGCATAAATAACATCTTCCAAAAATAAATCTTGGATGTTCAAAAGTGCACCGAGTACAGTTGAAGCTGTTCTTGCATTTATTGAACTATACCTGTGCTCTGATTCGTCCGTTATGGGACCCTGTGGGAAGAAAGAAAAAGAAAACAAAATTTAAAAGCTTTTCCACGACTAGCATCATCATCATCAGACAAGCAAAATCGCACATCAGCAATATCACCGAATATACAGTGAAGTTGTTCTGCAATGTGAATCAGATTTGTCGGCTTTGCTTCCACTTCTTTGAACATGTTTAAAGCCAGATTCCACATCAAGCGAGCTACACAAGGTTCCACTGAAAGCACAACATTGACGTTGATGTGTGTGAAATTCTACTTTTGCTTACTGTCAATTTGCTCTTCACAAATTTGCCAAATGTGCTTGAACACTTTTTCATAAAATGAACAATCACGCGGCAAATATGCAAGAAATTTTTCAATCGTATGAATAATAAATGCTGATGCTTTTTCGACTTTGTTTTCAGAATCTTTTATTTCATTTGTACTTGTGTTAAGATTTCGACGCAGCATTTTCTAAACATTTTCAAAATCTGTATAAAAATATAATAATAAATGCAAAAAAATATACGTACTGTAAAAGTTACACAATATCTGTATATTTGATCCAAATGATGCAAACTATTCCAATGCAATGACGCATCAAAATCAGACACTAAAAGAAAAGAAAAAACAGCATAATTGCAACAATGTAACTAATTAATTCTAATTTTTACCCATCAATGACAATGACTTTGCAAAAGATTCAGCACTGGTCGAATAATTATCAATCACATCAATGCACAGAGAAAAAGCTTCCAAAGATGAAAATACAAGCGAAGGGTATTTTTTCACTTCAGCAGCAACATTATTGCCTTGTCGAAAAAATATCAAAAACAACCTTCAAATAGAATTTGCATTATTAAATTTAAGTTCAACAAATGAATAATTTATTCTTGACGACCTGGCTAATTTGCAAACACTGACAGAATCTTTCCTTTTGTTAAATTCTTGAATTTGCACATTAGTCAACTTTGACTTGACAGCGTTGAACAAAAATGTCATAAAATCTTCTCTTTCTCGCATTGGATTCAGTGAAACTTCATGCTCAGATTCTAAATCACTAAAATACAAAATCACAAATTATCCAAATATCAATAATTAAACGCATCATTTACGTTAGTAAATGAGAGAATAAAACTGCAAGACTGGAAAGTCGAATACAACATTCATGATTTGAAGGTAGTTTTCCTTTCCTGCCTTGAACATCTCCCAAAGAATTAGCATCTTCGTCAGCCAGCTTTCTTTTATGTCTTTTCAGGTTCAAATTTTCTTTCAAAAGTTCACTCATTTTACAATGCAAACCGTACAATTTCAGTAAGGAGATTGCAGAATCTGCGGAACTGTAAATTTAAATAAAAATTAAAAGTTATCAATAATATTCTTTGCTCGAAAAAATACTTACCTGAAATTAAAATCCAAAATTATAAAATCAATCAACGCTTCGAGAATGGATAAAAATTGAAAAGCTGTAGAAATGGTCCTTTGGCCGACTATTTCTTCCGTGGAAAACGATACAGATTTGTCCTAATGTATAACACTAATATAAATGAGAAGCAAAAAAACAAAAAGCAAACCAGATTAAAATCTTCCAAATCTGCAGACATCATATATTGGCAAATTGCATTCATGCGCTTTTTGATCGCATCAATCATCTCAAAATCTAAATGATATTGCGATAAAATTTCTGAATCATTGCCAGTGTCGTCGGCTTGCACTGCGCTCAAACACAAATTTATGGAAGCAATCAGCACACCCTGAAAAACAAATAATAACACCACTGCACAGTGATTAAATGCAATTAATATTGAAATGAATTACCAACGGTTCTACCAAAGTGACACCACTTTTCGAAGAGCTGATGCAAAGTTCCAAACACAAAGGAGGGCCACTTTTGCAAGGGTCAGAGAGGTAATTTTCAAATTGCTTTTGCAGCATATCCAAAACAGGCTCTTGAAGCACTTTTTGATTTCCCGCAACTTTACATAAGCCCTGCACAAAAAAAATATACATTAAAAAATACATTGAAAAATAAGTATTACAAAATCGCTCGATTACAATGTACAGCATGCGTCGAAGTTCGCTTTGCAAAGACAATGCTCGTCGTAAGCAGCTGATCATTTCCAGAAATATCGTAGCTACACTGATTCGACCACTTGCTGCGCATGAAGAACTTGGCAAAGTCTTCAAAAAAAAAATAAGATAAAATAAAAATATGATGTTAAAGTTAAGAAATTAAACATTTACCTGACTTGAATATGTTGGAAAAGGTTGAGAAGAATTCGACATCTGGCTAGAGCTGAAAGCGTTGATTAAATCTTTTTGATTTAAAAATAATAAGAAACCATTGACAGCTGTCTTTCTCGCTAACAAATCCCTAAACATTGAAATTTAAATTATTTAAATCTACCAAAAGTCGTTCACTTTGAAAAAATTGCATTTCTAAGAGCAATAAATAAAGAATTGCGCATTGCTGGCTTCAATTCAATAATTGGAATCAACGATTTCATGTAGCGCAAGCTGCTTTCTGTGGAAAGCACAGGCAGCACTGAAAATGATTTAATTATTGTCTCTTCACTTTCCAACACTGTCATTGGGGATATTTTTATCAAAATGCAAAACACATCTAAATAAATACAATCTTCATAGGATCAAAAAAAGTATACCATACATCTACTTACCTAAAAGATACAAACAAGACGAACTCTGTAGCATAACTGCGTCAATAATTTTTTCTATGATTGTGCGACGAATAAAGTTGTGTCTCTAATAAATTATAAAAATATATTAATTAATATGCAGATAATTTTTACCTTAAAATTTCCAATAATCAAGTGCTTTGCTAATGCAATTTGTTCATTTTGAAGAACATTCTTTGTAGATTTTTCTAAAGTGCCGCCTTCTTTCAAATTCACTGAATCCAAAAGTAAAAACCCCAACTCTGATAAACCATGAACAACATATTCACGATCGTTCAAGCTAAACTGAGAACTCAATACGCAATTAAGCAAATCAAATAAAAAAACACAGACTCAGAAGAAATTAAACTGTCCATAACTCTTTGCAGCTTATCATTTTCAGGTATTACTGATCGCAGCCAAGCCGATGTGAATGTTGCATGCTTCTTTTTCAAAAAGTCAAAAATTCCCGTTTTCAAAAGTTCCAAGCACTAAATCAATATATCAAATAATAACAAGTATTTTTTAAAAAATCGATATATACTACCGTTTGATGATAACGATGTATACGAGTCATGCATAACGGAAGCATAATGTAAAATTCACTTATCCCAACGTTAGTTTTCATCTACAACGTACAACGCATTTATCGTGCAGTGTGTTTGCACATATGCATGCATAATATTCATGTACAAAGACTTTTATAATTAAAAAATTACACAGCACTGAAGGCAATTTAATATCATTTCGATAAATTCAAATTTTGAAATTACAGAATTAAATATTTTTACTTACCTTAAGAGTATTTATAATATACTTTCCAAAACTTTGATATTGCCTGACAGCATGAGTAATGTTCAAAATAACATTACCCTGAACTTTTTTCACAGCTTCCGTCCCTTGTGAAAGATACCTTCAAACAAAAATAACATTTCATCAAAAGTAAATGAATTTAAAATTTGTTTACTTCGCTCTGTTTGGAAATGAGCACAAAAATTCCATTAACTGTCCAAAAAAGACATTTTTCGATTCCTTGAAACTTATTTTGTTAAAATTAAACAACTGGAAGCTACAAAACTTTACCATAACTAGAACATGGAGCAAACCGTTGACATAGCATTCAATTTCATCCAAATTTAATTCATTCAGATGTTCAAAGAAAGGTTTAAATATGTGAACTTTTTCGGACGGTGTCATTTCAACTTCTCTGAATATAAAAAATAAAAATTAGTAAAAATAAATCAACTTTGTAGAAATGTGCCACTTTAAAACAGTTAGCAAAAGCAAACGTCTCGATGTCGGCAAATTCAAATTAGCAAATTGCTGAAGCAGTCGAGTTTGCAGTTCTTTTCCCGGAAGCCTGTTTCCATCACCTGCATCAATTTCGGCAGCTGCTGCTATAATGCTGAAAAGCTTAGGCAAAAGAAAAGCCCACCTAAAAAGCAAACATTAAAATAATTCTGAAATTTGAATCTAACGTATTTCAAATCTGACTTGTTTTCCACAAAATTTCCCTGTTGAAAATGCTCCATGTGACGTGAAGTCATAGCAACAACATAACATATTTCAAGATTGGACAGCTGAAATAATAATTTCAAACAAAATCGTAGATATAATCTTCACTAACTTCATTTAAAAGAACTATGTACACTGAACTCAATGCGACATCGGGGAGTTGACCATCTTTCATCCGTTTTACTAACCATAGAATTAATGCCTTAAACTTTTCAGAATCACCCAAGCAATTCAATTCTGAAACATAAAAAAAACGGCTGTATTTCTTTAAAAAAAATATTATAATAAACCAAAAACAACCTTTCAACAACAAAGAGCACAACCGACTTAAACATTCTGGCTTTTCAATCATTGTTAATTCAACAGCTTTAGCAATCTAAAAGAAAACTTATCGATAAATCTCGGTAATTAAATGTACATAATAAAACAAAATATTTATCACTATAATTTGATAAAAGTAAAAAATAACTAATGCAAAATTTCAGACAGATATTATATGTTATCGTAAATAATTCAAAACAATACTGCTATGAAATATAACATGCATACTTCTTCCTCTAATACGACGGGTATCAGGTGAGAAATGTTGCTGGAGTTAAGTAACCATGGTTGTTTCAGCAATTGAAACTTTTCTTCAGACATTATTTCATAAACTAGCTTATTCACCAAAGAAATGCAATATAAATGTAAAATTTTTTCCAAATATATAACGCAAGTTGTTTTCTAATTTAAACGGCGTCATACGGTACTTTAAGGACAATCAAGTATAGTCATATTTTCAAAGTTGGCATTTACTAAGAAAAAAAAACTTTTGACTGTAAGATAAAAATAAGTAAAAACAGAATTTTATAAAACTTTTTTGAGGTCAAATTTAAAGTGTACAAAAAGTAAAAAACGTTTAAAACAGATATAGTGATTCGATTTATCCGAAATAAAAAAGGAAAATTAGCTAAAAGAAGTACTGCTAATTGTCACAAGATTACAAAATATTATTAATTTAGTCAATTTTTATTTGAGACATTTTTTTACACTGAACTGAATAAATTAAAAATAACTCTACAGATGTTATACACAATATAAGAATAAAAACAATAACTTCTTTTTTAAAAAAGCATTCAGCGCAAACCTTTGATTACATTGCTTCCATTTATTTACAAAAGAAGTTCATTAATTACAAATAAAATAAAATAAAATAAGATGTTTAGTTTTATCCTTGATATATTTAAACAGACTGCATTTTGTAAGTTAAAAAATTATGAAGGAGCTTCTTCCTTAATAATAATTTATTCAGCAATTCCCATAACAAAATATTCTAAAAAAGATAAAAAAATTTTAATTTTCTGCATTTTTTTCAAAAATTAGAATAAAAAATTTACAATTTACTCATTCTGAAGAAGATTCATTTTTCAATTGGCTTTCCAAAACATTATTCAAAAATCTGATTCTGTCTAATTTATTCTTCAGTTGACCAAATTTCAACCAGTGAATCTGAAAATTCAAAAAACATCAATTTAACATTAAAATTCTCTGAACCAAAACTTACAGTAGCAATGCTATATCCAGATAGTTTAAAATGTCGGATCATCATCGCTCGACGACCAATCAATTTTGAAGAAATTTTGGTAAAATCGCGCTGATCCAACAAGATTAACAAAACTTTTTTGCAAACATCTTCTGAACGCTTCCAATCTTTCAACGCAATGATTCCATTTTTCAAGTCGTACCGTAGCTCAGCTTCTATGAACAGAAATAAAATTACTAAGCAAAGTGTAAAATTTTTCAATTGCTTTAATAAAATTACCAACTGCATATCCAAGTTGATGAATAAACTGATATTTTACATATTTATGTAATGGAACCAGATTGTTAAGCGCATCAAAAAGGATTTGAGCCATGTCAATTTTTTGTCTATTCATTATCATCTGAAATAATTAAGAGATTAAACTGTGAAGAATGAAGATATTCAAGATTTCCAATTTTGTTATAATTTTATTTTAATTTCGGTGAGCTTTGTAAATAAAAAAGTTAATAATCGCATAAATTAAACATATTGTTATTCGTTTTAAAATCGTTTCATATTTCAATATAAAACAAATGAAAATATTAATTGTAATTACTTCGTAACGACAAGATGCTGGCAAATCAAACTTGAATTCTGGTCCAGCATAGCCATCCATTTCCAGCTGTGCAGATGATTTTACATTCATGAGCTTCAGCGTTGCAAGTAAATCGTCTATAGAAAATATTGCCAATTTTTTTCATAAAAACAAAATTTTTAAATAACAATGAATTCTTTACCTTTAAATTTTGATGCAAACAACGGATTTAAAACCGTAGAAGCTAATTTTGAAGATAGGTTTCTTTGAATGGCCAAACTCCAAACTACATTTAACCAAGCATTTGAATTTTTATTATCAGCATTCTCCAAATAATTGGAAATCTTGTTGCAGATAGAATTTTCAAAATTACACTGAGCAAGTGTAATAACAAGTTGAAATAAATCAGAAACAGCAAGACTATTCAGTCTGTTGGTGAACCATTCACAAAGCAAATTTAATATGCCTTCATCTCTGAGTTTCATTGATCCAAAAATGTAAGCAATTTCATTGACAGAATTAACATTTTCTAAATTCAAGATGTTGCCCTTCAAAACATCGCAAACTGCGTTTACCAAGTCTAGCTTAAGGTAATTCAATTTCATCATAGAATTAAGAATAGATACTGCCTGATTTAAGTTCAGACCGCTTTCTTTTTGCAAATCATACACTCTTAATAAAATATTTTCAATAACTTTTGGAATTCGAATGCTACGATCCGCCAAATGCAGCAGTATCTTCAATAATTCATCCAGAGATGCTTCGCCAGTTAACTTTAGCATTTTACATTGTAATGCGGTTTTCCAATTATAATCTGTCCCATACAATGTGCATAATTCAAGTAAAGAAAAAAAACTTGTAATACTATCAATCTTATCAAGCAATGCCATTTCAAGTTCCCTTTGAAAAGTTTTGCTTTCATCAGACGTAGCAAATGGAAAATGAAAGCATACCAGTGAAATTAATGATGAAACACTCAGTAAATGCAAGCATCGTAGCAGTTGCTGTTCCAAAATTTGAATAATCTTATGTTCAGGTGAAACATTCAGCTTTAAAAGGCAGCGAAATATTATGATAAAATCTCCACTCTTGAACTGATTAAGCCGATTAAATATCTGCTGACAAATTACATCAGATCGATGTTTGAATTCGTCAGTTGCGGTGCCATTTATGGCCAGTTTGCACAAGCAATTTAAAAAACTCACAAATTCACCACTGCTTAATTCATTTTCATCAAAAATTTCCCATAATTCATTCATACTCTTAGCTTCATAAAGTTTCATCGAATTCTGCGTATTTACCCAATGTGGCAAGGAAAATGTAGTCTGCTTATTAGCATCTGTTTGTGTTGTTCTATAGTTTTCCAACAAAGCACTGATGGAAATGTATTTGCGATAACAAATAGCATATTTCAATTTTCCCAATGACATTCTTGAGTAAAGTAATTTGTGAAATAATTTACCAACGAACATTGTCTAAAAAGTAGAAAATTACTTAAAAATATAAACAATAAATAATCATGAAAAATATATTTCTAATATAAAATTTTTTTTAATAATAAAATTTTTATAACCATAGATTTAATTACAGTACTTATGTTATCAAGGATAATTGTTTACAGTATATTTTAGCAATAATATTTAAGAACATGTGATAAATTAAACAAAGACTAAAATATGAAAATGTAATAGATCTGTAATGATTAGCGTGTGTTCTTAAAAGTTAATGGTTACAACTAGACTGATTTCTGATAGAATCCACAACTTAACAAATTTTTATTGCAGATGCAAGCAATTTTGAATTAAAATCCGGAGAAATGAATTTATGGTTTATGCATTCGACTTTATTATCCTTATTTTACTAGAATAATTTCTTTTATTATTAAAAATAATTAATAATGATGTCATTTTAAATAAATAAATAAATATATATCAGCTTCTGCGGCAGTTAATTTTACTCTTGATAATTTTAATTAAATTTTATTATTCTTAATTATACTACAGTATACCTTTGGATGCAACTTCTTTTCCTTCTTATTTAACAATTTGGATAAGTAAAGACGAGGTAAATCGTATGAATTAATGCATATATTTACCATTTTAATTTAATTTTATACATTTTATTTGCATTTCATAAGAAGCTATTTTTGTGCAACTGTCAACTGCCGGCATGCATTTTAGAAAGACATTGGAAATTTTAAAAAATACAAATAAAGACAAGTTCGTTTCAGCTTTTATTGAAAATTCACCAAAACAAAATTACATTGTTGAATATAGTTCGCCAAATATTGCCAAGCCATTTCACGTTGGTCATTTACGTTCCACTCTTCTTGGCAGGCTAGTTGAAGTAAGTAGTTTAACAAGGTTTTACAATTTTGCTTTCAGATTTCTTGTGAATTTGTTGAAATCTGCTGGACATGATGTAATCTCAGTAAATTACCTTGGTGATTGGGGAACCCAGTTTGGAATGATTGCTTCCGGTTTGAGAAAAATTGGAAAGAGCTCAACTGCATTCAGCTTGGCTGATTATGCCAACGCTTACGTCACTGCTAATCATGACAGTCTCTCTGATAGTGAAATAACGGAATTTGCTCGACATTTTGTTACAGCGTTGGAATCGGGTGTTTATTGCTGCGCATTTTGAATTAATCGTCATTCAATAACACATTTATCATGGTTTATCAGTTATTAATGTTAATGAATTTTTGTTTAGGTGAATCAGAGGAAACAGCTTTGTGGAGATCAATTTGTTCCGCAAGTATGGCCGAATTGAAACAGACTTATTCAACTTTGAATGTGCATTTTGATAATTGGCAAAGAGAATCGCAATTTTTTCAAAATGCAAAAGAATTAATTCATACTTTGACGAAAAATGGTCTTGTCACGGTGAACAGAGAAGGATTGAGAGGCATAGTGTCGAGAGGTCATTTTATACCTTTGTGCAAAAGTGACAATACTACGTTGTATTTAACTCGCGATTTGGCGGCAGCAATTTTTCGTTTTCAACAATATCAACCTGATTGCATATATTATGTTGTGGACAGTGGTCAGCATCAACATTTTGAAAATCTAAAAGTAAAAACTTTTTAAAGTTTATTTATGCATTGCAAAAAGTTTAACTTTTGCTTATTTAATATTTTAGTTAATTTTAATTTCTTTTAAAAACAGATAACACATTTCATTTATTATATTGAAACAAATAACTGTATTGTTTTTTATTCAGCTAGTGTTGTCATCAGCGGGTTATCCAAGCTTTGCTGAAAGGATTCAGCATGTAAAATTTGGTAGAATTTTGAATACCAGTACACGTCAGGGAAAAGGTGTTAAAGCGGATGAACTTCTGAGACAAGGTCAGTTGAAAGCTAAAACCGTTTTGGAAAATGCTTCTACAACTAAAGTGTCACCATTTGAATATGAAAACGTTTGCCAACAGTTAGTCCTGACTGCACTCATCGTGAACGACTTCAAACTGCGTCGAATTATTGATTATAAATTTTGTTGGGATTCAGTTTTGAATGTCAAAGGTGCAACGGGATATTCTCTTCAGGCAACCCATGCAAGATTATCTTCTCTTGTCGACGATGGACAAAATGGTCCGTTGGATGTTGATTGCGATTTGCAAAGCCTGCACGAATCCGAAGCGAAATGTTTAGCTGAAATTTTGGCTCCAGAATTTTTGGCACAATCGTTGCGTCGTTGTTTAGACGAATTCGAGCCCTACCCTTTAGTGCATTATTTGTTTCGACTGTGCAAATCAGCTAATGTGGCACACAAGCGGCTTCACGTTGCCAACGCTCCCGCCGACGTAGCACGGGCACGTTTGCTTTTATTCAAAACTGCTCAACTGACCTTGCATTATTGTTTGCATATTTTGGGAATTCAGCCATTAAATAAAGTTTGATCTTTTTCTTAGCACGTTATGAATTTAATATACAGTTCGTTATTCATTTGTTGAATATATTTTGTTTTGTTAGTTTGCTTTTATTATTGTACTTTGGTCATTTTATTCTTTCAGAATGAGTGTATATAGAAATGTGATAAATTATATTCGTTCTTCAACATATTGCTGCAGCATCTATTCTGCACCTTTGTCGCAGGTTCATTTTTCATTGAATATCCAACAGCCTCCTATCCGGTTGAAACATGAATTCGTAGCTCCAGAATGGGATTTGACCAATAAAACTAACGGCATATCCATTGAAGAATGGCAATATTATGATAATGTAATTTGGCCTCCGCATTGCGAGTCGAAAGTTGGCGAAGTTTTTCATTATCGTGAAAATGTGAAATACAGTGCGAGAAAAATGTGGTACGTATGCTACATGATACAGGGTCTTAGGATTGACGATGCTCTCATTCAACTTGACTACACGCCACGTAAAGGAGCGACAATTATGAAAGAGATTTTATTGGAGGCTCAAGAGAAAGCCAGCAGTGAACACGGTATAGAGCAGAAAGCAAATCTTTGGATTGGTAATTGCAAAATTAACATAATCCAATATTGATCCGTTGAAAAGAAAATTATTCGAATTTCTTATTATAGCTGAAGCGTTTGCAAGAAACAGTCTCATTGTGAAAGGTGTACGTCGTCATGCATTGGAACGATGGGGTATTGTGAAATATCGTTACAGTAATGTTTTTGTGCGGTTGCAAGAAGGTGATCCACCACAGCAGGTTACTCGTTTTCCGAAAAAGCTTTGCGGTTGGAAAACAGTGGAAAAATATGTTGAAGAAATTCGCAATCGAAAAATTATTTACAATCCTTAAGTTTTATTTTGTTGTATTTTTGAAATAATAACTTTACATTTTGATTGCTTTATTGCTTATTTTTATTATTAAACACAACAAATTATCAATCTGAAAGTGTTCCGCATTTCACTCTGCATGTTTTATAACATTTATATTGAAAAAGTGGTTCGTAACAGTTCATTCCGTTGTTCTTTTCTTTCCAATGCATGCACCATTGAGTAGAGGAGGAGCCGAGCGCGTCAATAGCATCTCTAACGTTATTTGGACATCCAGGATGATAGAAATAAAATCCTTGTTGATCTGTATAAAGTAAAAACATTTTTCGTGTTATATTACAATGTTTCAGATAAGTAATGAAACTTCTTGTACGTGAGTTTGAAATTTTATTAGCTCACCGTTGAATCGGCCTAAGCTATCGATTGGAATTCCAAGCGTAGCCGCACATGTCCAACAACATTGGTAACGACCAAATAGAAAATCTATTCTACATCTATCTTCGCCGTAAACTTTCAAAATACCAGAACATAAAGATGAACTGATATAGTCTAAACATTTGACTGGTTCAATCCATTGTCCATTGAAACCTGAAAATCATTATACTTTAAAGTAATTGACAATCTTAATATGTATTGTTTTTTCAATGGTATATTACCAAAAATAAAAGATATTCTTCACTTCATGTTTAAATAAAATGATTTAAATTTTTAGATAAATATTCACCTCGAAGTAGAAAAGCTAAAACGGAAATTAATAGTTCAATTCGACAAAAGTTTACGTTGAAATTACTCTTCCTGGGTGCCATTTTTGCTGTAATAATATTGCAAAGTGACATGTGATGCTGGATGAAATGAAATGCAATTCAGAATGTCGTGATTTCCCTGAGTTGATCAGCTTTTCAAGTTTTGCCGCTTAGTATTGCTGTGATAGTGTGCAGTTGAGTATAATTTGCGTGCTTGAAAAGCTGAAGCTGAAGCTAAAACAAGCAGATTAACTGAAATAAGTTTATTTGACTATTTAGTTTGGAATCAGTTTCACATCGACCGCTTAGTATAAGAAAGAGTAAATATTTTACTGCAACTACAACTGCACACTGGTCACTTTGGTGATTCAACAAGAAACTCTACTCTTTGATAAAATCTATTAACTTCCATAACAAAATTTTACAATTTATTGTATTTTCAGTCGATTTTTAATTTAATAAGTGATACAATAGTTTATACATAAAGGCCGATAGAAAAGTGCATCAAATGACTCTTAAAATAACGCTTTTCGTTTTTTCTGTTTTCTAATATGAATGCTCACAAATAATAATTTTAAACAAAAGCAAATTAATGTATACAATTGTAACCAGTGATTACTTACCAAGTGTGTAATTTATTTCAAAGTAAAATGTAAAATAATCAATTTAGTCATAATAGAAAAATAGGCAGATGCACTGAAAATATTAATATAAATTAAACCAAATATTACCATGCTGAAAAAACACCAGTACAATACAATACATTAAAGCATTAAATGAACAAATTTATTAAAATTTTATAATTAATGCCTTTTTTATCTCTGAGATAAAAATTTAAAAGTTTCCTTATTAGAAAATTAGGAACATATGTTAGTTAACCTTTGGATGACTAAAGTATTTTTCGTCCTTCCGATGACTAAAGCCGGGTCAATTTTGACCCGGATAAAAAAAGAGCATTTTGGGGTTTTCATTTCACTTATTTATGGAACTTAATGCTTCCTTTTGTTTGATATGCTATTCCTGAATTAAATTTAGCAATTTAGATCATTGGAAGTTAATTGATTGATAATTTATGCGTGGAGTTGTCTGAATCATTGAATTGAGTTGTATCGGTTCACTCTTATTGCAATTCCACTGACAGTTTTCAGCCTTTATTGATTCCCTCTATAGTATATGTTTATTAATAAGTTAATTTTGGCATTAGACTTGGTTTGTTCATCGTTTGCCTGCATAAATTTGTCCACAATTTTGTGACTGGCTGTTCGCTGATAGGCTGTACGGCGTTTGATCGGTAATTGGCTAATGACTTCTGCTATTTTATTAGTTAATCATTGTGATAAGTGTTTGGGTGAATAACTTGTGCCACTTGTGCCATGCAATTTTCAATATAAGTTGAGAATGAAAAGCTTTAATTTGATAAAACTGATTTGAAATAGATAATGAAAATGCAAAGATAAGAAAAGCTTCACTGCTTAGCAGTAATTAATGTTAATCCTATGAGCGAACTTCCATACACCACTCGTAAGCGTTTCTAAACATGTGAAACCATGGGCTGACAGGGGCATGCTCATAAGGCCAATATGCCCATTGCCAGGTCATGAAAGATCGTTCAGGATGAGGCATCATAGCCAAATGTCTTCCATTAGCTGAACATATTGCCGCTATTCCACCTGGAGAACCGTTAGGATTGTACGGATATGCTAATGCAATTTCATTTTCTGAATCAACATAACGGAGAGCGATCAAATGATTAATCTCCACTGCTGCGTATGCTAACTCATCTTTAAACTGAAACCGACCTTAAAAGAAAAATATGAGCAAATATTATAAATCTGAAAACAATATACATTGTACAACAATATGTATTGTAAATATTTAATTTTATCATTATTTTAAGTAAACTGTTTCAAATTATTCATTAATAATGGAATTATATACATAACTATGTATTTTTAAATCAAGTTATTACTTATGCAATAATAAAATATGAAATGGTTTTCATAATTGACGTCTAATTTTAAAGTACCTACCTTCTCCATGGGCAATCCATATTCCTAATACAGAATTTTCCATGCCTTTTAGCATAATAGATCGACTTCTTTCAATTCGCACTGTACAAAATCTAGACTCAAATCGTCCAGAAATGTTTTGTTCGAGAGATATTGTTTGCCTACTTCTTCCTAAATAAAATCAGATTGAAAAAATTCATACATTCAAGGCAAAGCTTACCTATGGCTTCGTTAGAACCTATCCAACCAAGCGAAGCCATCAACTGGCAACCATTGCAAACTCCTAAGCTGAAAGTATCTCGACGCTGCAAAAACTGTTCTATCTGATGTTTAACTTTTGGATGATATATAACGCTGCATGCCCATGCTGAAAATAAAAAAAGCTTTAATTGTCTTAAGTAGAATTGTCACAAAAGTGAAAATTACCTTTTGATGCCCCTAAAACATCGCTATAAGAGAATCCTCCAGGAAATACTATCCCTCGAAAGTTATTCAGAGATATATTATTATCAAATAAATCTTGCATAGATAAATCCCAGACTCTAAAGCCTGCACACATGAAAGCAGCAGCCATTTCACGATCTCCAGTAGTACCTTCCTCTCTGAGAATAGCTACGCATGGAGTCGATGCTAAACAAACAAGTGATTAATAAAATATTTTATATATTTATACAGATATTTAATTTCATGTAATAAATTGGATGTTTGATAAATAAATCACTGTAAGTGAAAGTTCAAAGTTGCTACACAATAAGGGGTGTAAATTTTTCTCTACTTCATTTGTTTATAAATTATTATACACTGTCATTATATATGCATATTATAAATTTATTTATTCTATTAATACAATGAAAAGTCGACCATGTATAAATTCACATCACAAATATTATTTACATCATAATAAATTAAAAGCAACTTTAAATTTACCATCCTTTACGGTAGCATGCTGTGAAACAGCTGGAATTTCCATCAAAAATTGCATTTCATACATCGGCGGCTTTAATTTAAGCCGAAACACCTCTTCTTCCACACAAATTGGGTTGCATTGCAATTTTTCAAGTCGACAACTAGTCTCTTGCCATTTGCATCTGTAGCTTTGTGCACTACCAGCGAGCACTACATCTCCATTTATTTTTATTTCAATCTAAAAGAAATTTCTCAAAATTGTTTCTATAAAATAATGTAAATTTTTTACCATTGGTTCTTCATCTGTAAGACTTTTAGATTTGCCAATATAAACAACAGGAACATTAGCAGTATGAAAATCATTTAATACTTTATCAAGATTTGACTGTGATACTTCAATTACAATGCCAAGTTCCTCAGAAAACAGAAGATTTATAGGCTCTAAATGGCTATTAATTTTCAAAAAAAAACTTCTAAAACAACTACTTCTGATTACCTCTTGTAAATGGAAGATCTATAGCAATGGAGCGACCACCAGAAAATGCCATTTCCAACAAGCAAACAATTAGTCCTCCATCACTGATATCATGACCAGCAGTGATCACTCTATCTGAAAGTTTGAAAGTGGGTAAAATTGCTTTAAATGAATCATGCATAAAATACCTGAAATAAGGTTTTGAGTAATTCTGAAAGCTGATTTGAACTGTTCAACATTATCCAAATCTGGAGAGTCACTTCCTGTGCGACCATAGCACTGTGCAATTGCACAACCTCCAAGACGCCAAGAATCAAATAAAGATGCAAACCGGACCAAAATCAAGCATCCTGCATATTTAAATATATCTACTCAGCAAATTTTTGTGCATTTTTACTATCCATTTTACCGTCTTCTGTAGTACATTTCAAATCTGGAGTTACTGTTTTAGTAATATCAGTACACACGGCATAACTAGTTATAACCAATGTTCCTGTAACAAAATCAAATCATTTGAAAACGTAATTTACATGTACATTTTTTACCCGGAGCTTTAACGACTTCTTCGTTAATTTCTGCTGCCATAAGTAATGATTCATTTCCACCATCTACGGCAATTCCAAGTTTGTTCATTACTTTGCACATTGCTTCACAAGCTTCAAGCATTCTATATCTTTCTTCTGGTGAAGTTGCAGGCCACATCCAATTGGCATTGCATTTTACGTCCTGAACAATTGACACCAAAATTGTACTTTATTCTTAATTATCTTTTCTTAATTAATTCTTAGTTTACATTATTTTCATACACTGAATAAAAAACAGTGTATACTTATTTGCATTGGCAACTATGCAGAAATGATTACTTTGAAACAAATTATAAGCATTCTCTATAAATTTAACATTCTGAATAAAATAAAACTTACATTAACATTTAAGCAAAATTAATAAAGAAATAATTTTTACTTCCAAATTTGGTATTTTTGCAAAAACTAAATTTGTTAGGGATTCTCCTACAGTCAAACGAGCACCGACTTCCGGATAGATCAACATTTTCATTGGCTGCTCCCCAACAGCTACTGCTGCGCCAACCTATAAAAAAATTAAATTATGATTTTTAATGTGATTGATCTGAAAAATAATTGAAAATTTTTTCTAATTTAAATAAGTTTGCGGAAATAAGATTATTTTTTATTGTATATAATCAGCACAGAGCATTTAAAGCATATAAAAACTTGCTATTTTACTAAACGGTAATTTTTTTGGCAGTAGAATTAAATAAAAAGTATTGATAACAATATGATTGATAAAGTATTGATGCTCAGTTCATTTACCGTTTCAAAGTATGATAATGCTGTAACAGCTACGTCGGCTACAGGGGTGTGAAAAGGACCAACACACTGCTGCTGCGCAACCAAGCCAGTGACACTTCGATCAACCTAAAGATAAAAGATAAATAATCTTAAAAATACCCAAATTTTTTCATATTACCTTGTTGGTAATAAAATTCTTACTTCCCACAGAAGGTAAAAGTAATACTCTTTTGAGCGCAGTCTCTATGGCGGCATCCAAAGAAAATTTTCTTAATATCTGTGTTGCTGAACGCACGGTTTTGCTCAAGATGAAACTTTTCTGGAAAAAAAAACTAAAATAATTACAAAAGAAGTGCATACAAATAATGAAAATACTTGCTTGATGATCGTGGTAAGATTTTACCAGAGGTAAATCTAAATTGACAGGTAACTCAAACGAGTCTGTTGCATCATAAAAATTTTTCACCAGTAGCTAAAAATATAAAATATTCGCTTTATCATGCAATAAACAATTTTATATTACCTTTTCGCTTTCTGTTACAGTTCCCACTACATTGTATAAGCAGCGTTCTCGTTGACAAATTTTTTCTATTAGTGGAACATTTTTCGGACTCATTAAAATGGCATCTGATTCCTGATATTCAGAACTCCACAACTCCCGAATACTGAGTGAGGAATCTCCCAAACTAAAGTTATCTGGTTCAATTGAAGCGCCATATGGTTCAATTAGCTTTCTGATCACATTGCCTAAATGAATACAAACATTAAAATAACACTTGTAAATGAGCGGTATAAATAATTGTTATGCATTGGAAAGTCGTGAAATGCAAAAAATTTTAAATATTAACATTCATCAATGTATGAATATTTTATTTTCATATTGAAAATGTTTGAACTAAAATTACCATTTCCGCCAGCTGCTTGATCATAAATTGATATTATTGGATTGTTTCTTCCAAGCTCTGAGCACGCTCTGATTGTTCTATTGAGCTTTTGACCCATAACAGGATCACCGCGTTGAATTGCCTCATAGTGCAAACTGCCGTTTCCTGAAGTAATTTTTATATTCGAATATCAGTGTTGCCATTAGTAGCTGCAACACATTACCATGAATTTCAATTGTTGATGAAGTTCCTCCTCCAAGACTCACGCGATAAGCAGGACCACCAAGTTTAACAATTAGCATGCCTTAAATTTTTTTATAAATTGATTAAAAAAAGAATTTTTATATTTCAAGTTTATAATGGCCTTTTAGTTATGCATATTAAAAAACTAAAGAAAAATTAATTAAAAACGATGTAGGTTTAACATTATTATAAATAAAGAATTAAGTGATATTATGAATGAAATCATGAAATGCGTGAAGTCATGAATCATGAAATCACTGAAGTAAAGAAATGAAATAAAATCATATTATATTACATTTTTATAAAGTATAACAGAATTAAATTACAAATTTTAATCAAAACCTAGTGCTATCCTCACTTTTAATTCACTTATCATTCATTATAAAATATCTCATTAAAAACTAAAAAATCAGAGTTATTCTAAAAATGCCATATAATACATCAAATATAAGTATTTTGACAATAATAAATACAACAACACAACCTGGGGCAGCTTTTAGTTTTTGAATATTGATCTCATCAATTCTACCAACACCACCAGAAAACATCACTGGTTTCAGATAAGCATAACGACATGAAAGTTCATTGACGTATTGATCAAAAGATCTTGTAAATCCGCAAATTATTGGCTCGCCAAATTTGTTCCCATATTCTGATGATCCATCACTTGCTTGAACACATATTTGAAGAGGAGATGCAAAGGTACATGAATCAGAATGATTGCATCGTTCCCAAGGAAGACGATGCCCTATTATAAAGCAGTTTTTATTCTCTTTTGAAATAAATTTGGTTTTATTTTTAAAGAACACAATAATTATAACGACGGGATACAAGTCATCTAACATATTTCAAATAAGTTATATTGGTTTTGCAATTATTACTACAAATTCTACACGTTAACAAACACTGGTTACCTGGAACATTCAAATTTCCAAAAGAAAGGCCAAATATAGCAGCAACTACATATGCACCTCTTCCAGTAGCATGAACATTTCGAATGCGACTTCCAGTACCGGTAGCAGCACCAGTTGAAGGGCATATCCCTAAATCAGCATCAAATTTTTGCGAGAAATTAACAAAGAAATCTTAATGATGTAAATACTTAAAATTAAAAGTGTAAACAATTGAGAAACTTATAATGCTCACCATTTGAAAAATAAAATTAATAATAATAGAATGTTAACATGATTTGATAATAATAATGCATATGATAATTTTAAAGTAAAATAAAGCACAAGGTACTTAAAAATTATTTTATCGAGATTTATCAATTATATTTAAAAATATTAAGTTGAAGTATTCAATGCATCAGTTATATTACATACGCAATCCCAAATGTAAACCTTCGTTAATTTTGTAAAAATCTGTTACTGTCAGCATTTATGTCCATAAACTTAAATACTATCATTGATGCAATTAATTCAAGAATAACTCTCAAATGTTTATTCTCCGAACCTTTAGCCATGTAGCTATTTTATGCATGCCATGTAGTTTTATAAGCAAAGTCATTTAGTAGAGCACATTTACAGGTTACCTGCTTGGAAATTATTAGTCTCTGCCGTGAGGACTATGTGAGACAACACTGGAAGAATTTGGAATTCAGAAGCTTCTGTTGGATCTATTGGTCGCATTTGCAATACGTTAAGACCTCGCATTACACTATCAGAAAAACAACAGTAATAATAATAAATTAGTAATAACTTTATTAAACAAATTACCTGCCACCATATGAAAATTTCAAAATATTATTTTCTGTGGAAAATGACTGGGTGTCTTTAACCATTTGGAGCATTGATATTGGTCGCAATTCATTTTCCACTATTAATTTTCCTTTAAAAAACCAGTGACAACAGACTTCACTAAAACAAGAATCATTGAAATCAGAATCAACCTACATCGACTTTAATGTGTAACAAAACTATTGATAGATAAATTAAATATATTAAAATCTTAGAATTGATTTGCTTAACTAATTGCAAATAAGCAGCTAAGAATTTATATTCATAAAATAAATTTTTTACCTATTACTTTGTGTCAGATCATAAATTTCCACGTCAGTAGGATTTCGCTTTAGTTTATATTTGAATAAATCTAGCATATATTCTATATCTTCGTCTTCTATGGTAAGATCTATAACATTTGATATTTATAATGCAGTGTTACAACAGTAGCAAATTAAAACATTCAGCGTTGTCAAACCATTTTTTTTATTAAAAAACTCCAAACCAACTTTGTCATCAAACATGATTTCAACTTCTTGCACTTTTTGCCTTTCTCTTCTTGTCCCAAAATCTACAACATCTGAAGTGTATTCGCATTCAGTCATTCGATCATGCAAAGCAGTTAAAATCTGAAAGAATTTAAATGTTGATTTTAATTGTGTTTTAATTGTGAAATTGCATATGCAAATTTATTTTAAAAAATATAAGAAATAGTATTACCTTTCTTCTTAGTGAAAGTGACAGTTCTCCACTGTTATAATGAATGCAATACCGTCTTGTTTTTTCCAGTCGTGAAACAAAATTCAGACCCGCCAACTTACAAGCCACCACTGCATTAATATTAAAAGGTGTTACAAAGTATGGTCTGCAAAACAATTTAAATTAAATAATAAAATCATAACAACAATGATATAAGTGTATATCACAATACCTAGTACCAATTTCTATTATCAAGCGATTTTCTTGTCTAGTGTAGGCAAATGCAGATTCAGCTGCAAGCGTTTCCATATTGAATGGTCTTTCAATCAACCATTTCAGCTTTGCTATCTCTTCGTTTGTAATCGAACTTCTTGTACTGACAACGCAAAATGCGAATTCACATCTAACAGATTCAACTGATAAATTTTCTCCTTCAAGCATGTCGTTCAGCAATTTTTTCAATATTTCATTGCCCAACGGCTCATTTATTTGCCAATGATAAAAACGGAAAACCGTTTGATTTGGCATTTTTATAACAGTCTGCAATTTTGAATAATTTAATGGAAATAAATAAAAATTTTATCCTTAATTCTCATAAAAATTTTAATGTGACTAAACAACATATTTCAATTTTACTTCTAACAAAGAAGTAAAAATTTCACATTGAGATTTCCCTATAAAAAATTACAAAAACTAAATCAGAAAGCAAAATGAGACACATGTAGAACATACATTAAAAGCGAATAAATAAATTTTAACACATATTACATCGATTTTTATAAGACACTAGTAGCAGAAAGATAAGTAACCTGCTTTCTAGGATTGCTTAACTATTACTATCATTATAAAATTTGTCAAACAAACAAGAAAACTTATAGAATACGGAATTCAATTTATTAGTTTATTCTATTGTACATTACTTTTGCATAATTTACCTTAGGCAAACATTTTACAAAGCATTTAAACTTTAAGAAAATTTACATTACCCTAAACAAATATAAAATTTTTCATTAAACTGAAAACTTTAGCATGATACAATAATTAAAAGAAATTAAAACAAAATCAACTAAGTTAATTAATAAAAATAGATTAATAAATTACAGTAAAATTATTTGCAGACAGGTTTTTCTTTTTGCTTTAGCAATATAAACTTGTAAAAGATTTTGATATGCTGCAGAGCATATTGTGTGAAAAGTTTGTTCTCACAACGAAAGCAGTTTTGCCAATCTAATCTAATTAACGAAAGAGGTTATGTTAATAACTGTTGTTGCTTGAAATGAAAAAATAAATTATTAAAATAAGCACATTCAAATGTTTTTCATCAACATATCTTAATTTTATTAGCTGCTCTGATGAAACAAAGTATTCGATTTCAAAAACTTATAACTTCTAAAATATCTTTCTCTTAAAGAATCTTAAAAGTCTGATAAAATAATTTCATTATTTTCCGTTGTATTCGATTCAAATCTAAGTAATTTTTTCTTTATGTTTAGCTTCTTTTATAAATTATTGCACCTGCAATTCAAAATAAAAGAAGTAACAAAATTCCTTCACTAACTGGACAGCACTAACAAAAATTCGTCCGTGGTGGGATCATCTCCAATTAAGATGACAAATACTGCTTTTATGGGATGTCTTCCAAAATTTGCTAAACAATTTGCATTATAAGCTAGCATAATATCGTAGATAAATTATCATGTAGCTCATTATAGCTTATTTACTATTTTCTAATATCGACGCGATATCATTTTATTCATTTCAAAAACTTCTCATAGTCTCTTCTCTCAGACATTAAACTGTGAATTTCACCATTGGAACCGCAGTTCAATTCAGAATGGGAAATGGTGCAAACAATATCCAATCGACACTAGAAATATTACAGAGAAAGAAAACGTTTCACCTTCATCGAAACTACACTTCTGTGCAGTTGTTGAAATCAATATTACAATCTCTTCACTTTATAATGCTATGTTTTTATAAAAAACAACTTTTAAAGAACATCTGCTTGCAGTGCACAGAAAATGAAATCAAAGTAAAGCAAATTAGCTGACAAAAAAACAACGCCTGTCCAACGAACAGATTTGAACAAAATCTTCTTCTTACTTTTGCAAATCTCATAGAAATGTAAAACGCTTATTAGAATTTATAATTAATAAAATAAGCAATATCCGAAGATTTAATTTTTACTATAAATTAACCATCGTGTTTCTGCTTTCATAATCTTGTAATCAAAATTCTAATATAATCAACTTCTTATCATGTCACTAAATACATCTGTATGCTAAATCAACCATATAACATGTTTTATACTTTTCAAAAATTCTTCTTAGATCATTGTTTCTGTTTTCTCAAATTTTATTGGTTCATAGTTTTCTGTCTAATTTCATTCTTTTTACAATCAATTAATGCCTTACATGGCAAAAATATTAGTGCATTTTTTGGCTTTTTAAATGCACTAGAATTGTATAATAATTTTTCTTGCCTGAATTTTAATGTGCTTTTTAAACAAAAAAAAACATTGGAAGATCAAACTTTAAAATACATTTAAAATTAAACTTTAAAGCGCTTTAAACTAACATCCATAAGGTATATATAATCAAAACGTTCATATCAATAGCAGTTAGTTTGCTCTTGTATCTCCAAGTGAGCAGGTGTTCGTTGGCTTGTTTGAAAATGTCCCAGTTTCTTGTAGATATTTGCAAAGGTGTTGAGAATGCTATTTATGACGAAAGCAGAATAGTTGGAAAACTATTTGGTGAATATGAAAGAAGAACTGGCAAACGTCGCAACGGAGCTGCATGCTTATTGCTGAATATCACCAATTTGATTTTGGTTTATGCGTCTAGTGTAGCAGAATTGTGGTGCAATTTGATTTGCTTTGTCTATCCAGCAATGAAAACTTTAGCAGAGATTGAATCAAATGAGAAAAGCAAATGCAAGCAATGGATGTTTTATTGGGTTATTTTTGGACTGTTTACGATTACTGATTTTTTTGCTGACAGCATTAATCGCATTTTCCCACTCTATTGGCTGCTTAAATGGGTTTTCTTTCTTTGGCTTTTCATGCCGAGCTGTCTTGGAGCTGAAATATTGTACGAAAAGTTTTTGAAATCTCGCTACAGTCGTCTTCTAACTGGCAGTACTACCGCCGTTGAAATGACTACTGAATAATTATTATCATCATTATTTGCTACTACTCATCTGCTTCTTCATTCACTATTAATTTTATTATATTATTATTTACTATAATTATATTTAAGAAAGAAATGTGTAAACTTTCAAATTTGTATTGTTCAAATAATATTGTTTTGTTTTCATTTAATAAATAAATTATTTTAATTTTCGCAGATTTGTATAAATGTTTGCAAAAATTGAAACTGTTAGAAAAGGCACTGTAAGACAGAATTTTTCAGTTTCAAATTCTCAGTCAACTGAATTATTTGAATGACAAATGCAGTTCAAATAATTATACTTTTATAATATCAAGATTATTGAACAATTCTTTTTATTATTTAATCTTCTTACTAAATTAGAATTTGCATTGTGGCGTTTTGTAACCATGTTTCTGCAATCAATAAACATGTTTGTAAGAAACATTGATTTGCAATGTGGTTATTTCAGTTATTAAATTTGTTAGTTCAATTTTTATGAAAGTAAGCACAAATTCAAATTATTTTCAATAAAAAATACCAGAGAATTTTCATTTCTGTTTATTATATTGCAAATTGGTGGTTTATAATGCAAACTGTTTAACAAATTCTGGAAGACGTCCCACAAAAAGCAGTATTTGTAACTTTGAATAGAGATGATCCCACCAAGAACGAATTTTTGTTAGCGCTGTCTAAATAGCGAATCAGCTTTCATCAGTAATTGTATGTTTGTTTTTTATCGAAGTTTTCCTGAATATGGGTTCACTACCACTAAATTACCATATATGGTCATAAATAATCGCATTTCGCATACTTTGAAACAAAACCTTTTTAAGATATAATGAGGAATAGTGCGTTTTTTTTTGAAGGCATATTGGACTTTTAAAATAATGCTTTTAAAACGCTTCTCAGTTCTTCATTTCACTGTTTACAGAAGATTATCATATTACTTCAATTTTATTTATGTAATTTTACTTTTATAATTTTATTTCTTCAAGTTTATGCTGATCAACGGGGTATTTTGTAATTAAAACTTTTCTGTTATTCGCTACAAGCGCTTCAGAACTAGGCAAATATATCATATACAAGGGATAGTCTCTCTAGGTAAAATTTTCAGGGCTAATGTTCTATTGGTTGGCAAAAAATCGAGTTTTTATTGGATAGCTTCTCATTCCTAAATTGTTCATTGATTAAAATTGTTCTGCTTTGATTAGCTACAATTTTTTTTATTTCATTGCTCCAAATTTTTAATTACATAACAATTCATTACGTAACATTTGATCTCATTTAGTGTTTGATCAGTGACGTCACCATGAAAATTTTACCTAGAGAGACTAAACCTTACAGGTTGTAAATCGTTAAATCCAAAGCAGGAACCGTACAACCAAAGATAGAGCAGCGGTTCAAAACGAGTCGACCGCTAGTTAATTATGCAGTCCGCTTGAACTTGATTATAGCTATCGAGTAGGAAAGGATACACCGGTCCAGAACATACATCTTTTTCTCTAGACATATGAGCATATTCTAGTTTAAAACACTAGAAACATGCCTTTATTTGCCGTTTTTGAATTAACGGCAAAATGTTTATTTCAAGTTAGCTTATTAAAACATTGATAATTTAAAAGTGATGTTTTTTATTTATATTTTTTTCATAAAATGCTGATAAAAATGCTGAAGCATGCTGATAATTAGTTAATAATGGTCTTGTAGCAAAAGCAGGGAACAATTGCTTCACTTGAATTACTGGCAATCAGATTCTAAGACTGACTGCAGTTCTTTGCGCTAAATTCGTACTTCTAACAAATCGCGCGTCTCACTGATCTGTTATTTTGCGCAGTAAATAGACCAGTGCCAATATTAGCCGTAGCCAAACACGATCATCAAAAATTCTATGGACAGATATAAACGGCTTATTCACAAGAATAGAACAGACACTGCGTAAACACTACTAAATGGCAAAAAACAGCTCTTTCGCAGTTCTTCTTCCCGGAAGCATTTCGGCTTCTTCTCTCTGTCTCTGCTGGACAGCACTTTGTTGGCTTCACTGAATCTTCTTTTACCCCCTTTTTCATTGGACTTATATAGGGATTTATGGCAGCAGTCTCGTGATTTTCTTTGCCATAAATCGGGATGACATTGTCATTTTGACAACTTTACGACATACGGCTATTTCAACAACACAGCCCTAACTTGTGGTCTAGCGAGCGCCTGTTTTTCCACAACTGTGAGTTCTGATTGTCAGAAACAGGGGTCTTTTGGCACCTGTTACCTTGTTGTTATGCCTCTACACGTAACTCTGCCAAATGTGCTCTAAATGTGTTAAGGTCTAATTCAAATAGTATTTATAATCTATTTTTTCCGAACGTTACGCAATCACGTCCAGACTGGGAAGTTTGCTAATGTTCTATTTTTAACAGCTCTGATTATTTAAAATTAATATGAAAATTTTATATCATCAAATAATGTATAACAACACATAAGAATATTTCCAAAAATCAGTTGATGGGTTGAACTTGAAGTACTACAAAAGCAGAGATTGGTTACGTTTGGTGATGTTCCATGCGTGTAGAGAAGTTGATATGCGTATACACTGATTGTTGGTTGGCTTGCATTGTTACATTTTTTTCTCATCTAGAAAATTTTTCTTCTCACTTGTGTCGATAAGAATTATATAGGTGATTTACATATTTGCTCAAGATGTAAAAGGTAGGCTCACACCAACAAATTAGGCTGCTTTTGATTTGAAGTAAAAAATTTTTACCCTATTTTACTTGCTGATAATAATACAATTTTTAAAGTAACGCGTTTTTCAATTAATTAAAACTGATAATTTTTAATGTTTCCTGAACTATATGACGGTAGTAAAAAGAATTAATTGTCACAGTACATAAATACGTATGACCTGAAAATCATTAATACGAGAGTTTTACTGTATTTGATTGCTGTTTTTTCTAAAATTACATACACATATTGTTGTTTTCTTGCATGTATTATCTGATCTGTTTTCACAAAGGTTGATTCCTAGTATATATTGCCGTTTTACTTACTTTTAGCAAGTTCATTTCAGGAAGCATGATTGATGTTTCTGTTATTGCTCTGTTACTTTTGACAGTTTAATTCTTTTAGAATTCACATATATATTTATGTATGTCAAAACCATATTTATATAATAGAATACAAATGGAAAGGCACAGTTATTTTATATTTATTGACAGCATTTACTGGCTTCAGTTCTAGGTTATTTGAATTTTTGTTTTCATCACTTTAGATTTTGCGTTTCATTTTCATTGTTAACATTTGTTATGCATGTTTGCTTCAGAGAAATACAGTATGTTCAAACATTTTAGAAAAGCTGTTTTAAGTTTCCTTTAACTTAAATATATTTACTTAATGAAATAGCAAATTTCTAATACTTATTTCAAATTTAATAATTGTATTTGTTTTAATTTTTCATTGTTGAAAATACAATTTCAGGGTTTTTTACTTTTTAATATAAGTTCATGTCATTCATATTTATTTAACATAGGCGACACTTTCTTTATTTCCGTGGTTTCTTTGTAATTACTTTTTTAAGATGAAAGATTTTTCTGGTTTGTAATGTCTGTAAACAGTCTGATTTTTTAAGTGCTGTTTCGTCACTGTGAAATCTAATTCATTGTAATAAGGAAAATTTTTCTTATTTTTCAGATACAGAAGGATGTCTGCATATCCACGACTTTTGCATACCTGTGAGTACATGACTGCTATATCTTCTAGTTTGCATATCAGTTTTTTTAGGTCGTTTATTGTCTGCATCCTCCGTTCGTCATGGGTCTAATGGAAGGAAGATGATCCCCTTAGCAACTTTTGATGATATTCCTATTCCGCACGAGCCTTACGTGGAGGGATATCAAAGAGAAAATCGTACTTTTAATCAAATTCTCGCTTTGGGAACGGTGATGCTTACTGTGACATGTGGTTTGGTTCGTTCATCTGATTAGTTTTGGCTTGATTCATTCACATGTTTAATTTTCGAAATTTGTAGATGTACGTGAAAGGTTGGTGGGGTTTAGAACCAACCTTGCCACCGAAAGCCTACCGTAATCGTGTCATCCAACGAGATTAACAATGACCATTTAAGCGTTACGTATGTCGCAAAGAAACTTTTTAATTAAAATATTGAGCATAGCATAATATAGTATTTTTTGGCAAACAAAACAAAACACAGTGCTAGGTAACTAACAGACGTCAGTCACAAGGCACATCTGCGCTGAAGGCGTGCTACATGCAGAAATTGATCAAGTTGATGAATAAGCATGCGTTATAGTGCTTTCAAGATACAGACGATATTGGATTACAAGGACTTCCCATTTGCGTCAGCACTTTGTCTAGCCACTGAAAATATTAAATGTTACATTATTAAGATTTAAGAATTTTTATAAAAATCACCTGAAGTGGGCCATGAAGGTGAATTTCAATCCAGCATGGTGTGCTAGTTACATCCTGACGATGATATTCAGCACCCCATCCTTTCACAAAGGACAATCGAATAGTACACATTTTGGTCAACTCGTAGACAGCTTCGAAACCGCGTTGAACCGACTGATGTAACAGCTATTGTGCACAATAAATATATGCTTTTAGTACATATATATATATATATATATATATATATATTGTATATTCACAGGTTAAAAGTACAGTCATCAAAAGTCAGTCGTATTACCTGCGCAAATTCTTGGTTATTGAATATTTTCAAAGAACAAGACGAAGGAATTTTGCACACTGTTGTTGGATGAAATCCATGATGATAATTGCAGTTGCGCGATTGAACAAAAATAGCATTGTCACTGAGGCATTCTGCATATACTTCTCCCCGGATATATGATAGTTGAACACCTACAAAAGAAAATAAGTAGTTGAAATAAGATGATCAAACCAAAAGTCCGACCTCTGCCAATATGCCTGCGAGTGTTTTCGATAGTTGAATTTCGATTCACATTCGATAACAAACCCAAACATATTCGATCATCTCGATTAGAAGGATCGGTGAAACCGTCAATGACAACCGTGTGCGAACGCACTTTAAACAGTTCACCGATACGGCTATTCAATTCGTAATATGCTATTGAACACCAAAAATCCGGTTCTTGGTAATGAACAGGCTGGACACCTGAAAAAAGCATATTATTTATGCAGTTAAATATTTAAAACAATGTAAAAAGTTAAAATAATACTCACATTGGGGAACATTTTGAACAGCAGTGTCCATAGGAACATCGTGGATATTCTCTTCACTAGGACTAAACGAAGGCGGTGGACTGTCTGCTAAAATTGCAAATCATTAAACTTCAAGTAACAATTTAATATATAACTCGTTGGAAGTTTTTCATTACCAGAAACTGCGGAAAACGGGCTTCCAGGTGACGGACTGTGGGCAGAATTTGACCCGGTAATGGGAACACCAATTTGATTGAAACTTATATTGTGAGGAAGAATGGGTTCACTAACTTGCTGAAATGGCAATAAGTTGCTGTTACCCGGGGATCGAGAAGGGGGAAATTCACTATATCGTGGAACAAGTACAGGAGGTAAGACTAAAATTCATAATGTAGAACAAAAAAGAAACATCAAACTTTTGAACTGATCATTTCTAACCTGGACTTTCTACTCTCTTATAATGATATGGATTAATGCACACTTCTTTCTGCTTAGCGTTGAATGGATATTCGCAGCATTCGAGTGGGCGAAGTTCATGATGCGACTGCAAGTCTGGCCAACGCCAGACGCGACAATAAATTACGTGCGGTAGACCTTTGCGATGCGATACCTAAGAAAAAGCAAAAAATAGATATATCAAACATAATCACATAAGCGCATATTATGCTGCGCTTACTTGCAAGCGGCCGTCTAATGATCTTGGAATTGTGACACACTTCGACGGAACCCCCGGATTGGCTAATGCCTTCTCCAATTCTTCCAAAGCACCTTTTTTCTTTTTCAACTTCTTCACTAAGCTGTCAATCGCTTTTTCAGCCCATTTCTCCTCCTCGTCACCTGTAAAGCAACGCTTACATTCAACTGAAAATGACAATTCAAAAAATACACATATCTGTTGTGTAAATGTATTATGAAATATAACTTAAGCCGCTGAATATTTCAAATTATTTATTTATTGAACAAAACAATTGATTAATTAAAATTTACGGCCTATTCAACATTCACTGCTAACAAAAAAATCAATTACAAGATAATGACTATGAATTTCAACTATAAACTACTGGTGTAAAAGTGTTTCGCTGTTAATTTCAAAACTGTAAAACAACATTCAAGAAACAGCTAAACCCAATTTTAAGGAAAAATTACACAACCAAAGCAACCAAAAAACTTGAACAAAATTTTACAAAAATAATTGTATACAATAAATACAGAATTTTTGAAATTTGAAAATGAATCAATTTTAAATAATAAAATATAAATTGAACAAAATAAATATTCTCTACATTTACAGAATGTCAGTGATGTTCAAGGTTTAATTTGTACAGTAAGCAAATTAAGGTACAACACAGATGTTGCAATCTATTTTACAAAGGTTGAGAATATTCAAATTTTTGTTAGTCACAATTGCGGCTATCAGTTTTTGACAAACTCAGATCGACAATTCACACATGCAGTTAATTATAAAATTTCAAGTTGGAAAATGTATCACATAAGCAGTTGTTGTTTGAATCTGAACTTGAATTGTTAAAATCTCAGCGAAAGGTGAGTAGTAAAAATCGTTTTTTTTTCCAACATACCTGGTTATTTTTGTTTTGCAATAATTTTGAACAGATAAAGTTACAGTAGTGAGAATATTTTTTTCATTTTCCCCCGAAAATTTTGTCATCTCGCATCACTTTTTATATTCTGCACGTGTCCCAATTTTTTGTATTCTATTTCTGCATTTTTCAGCATTAAGAAGTTGAATTTTCAAAATCGATTACAGTTGTTTAAATGGAATAAGAATTCTCAGAAAGCAATAATAATAATAATAACAATAACAATAATAATAATTTTCCTATTCATTAAAATTACTACAACAACTGTGAAAGTGTAACAATCTTGTTGTCAATGTGAAAAATCCGGTTTAGCCAATTAATCAGCACATGTTGTAAAACTGGTTTCCCATTGAAGAAACTGTTTCATCTGTGCAAACTGGATTTTCAAATTACTACACATCCTGAGCCAAATTACTCACGGTTCATTTATTTCGCTTTTGCAAATTAATCAAATCATATGAAATTGGTGTAATAATCTTTTCAAGGTCACCAGTATGGAAAATTTGAAAATTGAAATTGAAATCAGGATGCATTCCAAAAATACCTTCGACATCTGCGCGTTTTCATATTTCAACTTATCTAATCGGAAGATCTCAATTCCAGTCTGTTGCATTCTTTCATAAACGATTTCAATAATTGACAAGTTGACTTTGGGAGTGGGAGGGGGGGGGGAGTTTAAAGCAAAAGCAACGCCGCCAGCTGTGCGTGAAATGAACAACCAATTGAATTCAATTAATTAATTCAACGCTAATCATATTCTATGGTAGGAAAATTATTTCAAAAAAAAAGCCAACTGGCATCAGATGTCAACCAACAACCACAAACGAAAGTGCCCAGTTGGCAAAAGCGTCATCAGGTCACAACATTTGTTGTAAGCTGACAAATTCCAAAAAATAATAATAATAATTTTTTTGTACTCTGACCAAACCATAAATTTCAAAAAATTACAAACAACTCATCCATCATCAGTGAACGTCTGTAAAGTTTGATTGTGAAAATAATATTAAAAAAAAAACCCAATAAATAATAAATAAAGTTTCCTCTCCAACATTCGCTCAACATATGTATATCATACATCATTTGACGATCAATCAAAGGCATTTTACATTGTGTCAAAAAGCAAAGCAAGCATCTGGAACGAAGTGAATGCAATGAAAAAAGAAAAAGAAAAGAAAAATTCTTTTCTCAAAAGCAACATCAAGCATATCTTTTTTTTTATACCAATCCAAAAAAACACTTGGAAATAAGAGATGATACAGCACTTCAACGCGTTTGATCAAGTAAAGCATGAAACAATAACCACAATTTCAAACTCTGCATTATGCCGAATTAAATTGGACAATTGGTCTAATTAAATGGTCAATTTCATTTTATAAAATGCAAATCATTTTCAAAAGTAAAAAAAAACCTACAAAACTTTCAACTTCTGGGATAAAAATACTAATCAAAAAAGTACAACAACAACAACAACACTGTCGAACATGTTATAATGTCAACTAATCCACAGTTCTCAATTATTGAAAAAAAAAATACACAAAACATACAACATGTGCTTGATATTCTAATGATACCTTTTAGCTGATCAATGCATAACATTATTACCATCTGATCGTTGAAGAATACATTTTACCACTTTTCCTCATCATATGGAAGAAGAGATTGACTGATATATTATGAGTGATAACATTTATACAAATTTTCATAATAAAATGTTACCTTGTTTCCATCCTAATAGTTTCTTAACAGCTGGAGAGGTGAAGCTGAACAAGCTGAGCGATGACATCGATTTTCAAGGCGGGATTTTGAAATTACACAACGTGGACCAACAAAATACTTTACCAAAACTATCCTGCAAAAAAGATAAAACGTAGAAAAATTGTACAAACTCCATTCACAGCATGAAATATCAAAGACAAAAGTTCGTAGCAAAGAAAAAAAAATTAAAGAAAATAACAACAATCCATTGAGAAAAAATTATTCAAACATCTCATATGGAAGGTGAAGTGGACAAAATTTCATCTCGAACAGAATCAATTGCATGCAAAATGACTGTAAATAAAAAAATAAAGGTAGATTTGAAAAAAAATTTCAAACTCATTGATGAATCAATCGATGATGAGAAAAAAAACAATTAAAAAATATGTGAAAATAAAGACGGACCGTTGAAATACGTTAGCGCCGCATTCTAGCATGACTTGTTTGTCTAGACAAATTGTCGCCGACCTGACCGGTACGATAGAACTTGCATTTTCTATTACGATATTAACAGTATTGCCCATTGGAATGTTGTAAGTTTCATTTTGCAAATAATAATCTGCTTTATTTAAAAAAAAAATTTTTTTTTAATTTATTCAACCAAACAGCTGATTGAAGAATTTTTCACTATATATTTTTTATAACCTCTGTTAATGAAATATGTCTGTTAAGTTCAAAAGAACACTTTTGCACTCTTTAATAATAAGTTTTAATTTTATGTATGTTACCTTTTGACTTCGGGTACTGTTCATCATACTTTTCATATCAACAGAATGATTCACTTTTAATTTATTGAATTATATCTTGAAATGACATTTTAACTTGTTTTGAAAAGTTTCACTTGTTTAACAATTGTTAAATATTTTAAATTTCATTTTGTATTATAAAACTGCATCTTCGTCTTCTCACTATTCTTCAGCTCATTGATCAATGTCAATGAAATAGACCAATTTGATCAGCATCAATTTGGCGTCACGAACAACGTCATTTCTCCAATCACCAATGGTCTTGCAGGCTGTATATTGTAAACATTATTTTAATTTTACTTTTTAAACAAATATTTTATTATTTTTTAAAAGTATTTTTTCCATAAACTGAAAGATTTTTTTGTATAACATTAGAACTGTATACAATCATCTGTTTTTTGTTCTTATGGTTAAATATATTTGTAATATGTTTTTACGTTTTAATTTATTGTCACAATTGTCATTTGTATAATTGAAAAATGAATCTCAATAATTGCACAATCAGTATTGTTATTTTCCAACAAGTAAACGTGTAATCTATCCAAAAATTGTTGTTGTACGGTGAAGAAATGCACAACGGACAACGAAGATATAAATTAACTGAATCAGTCACACTGGGCGACTTGATTATTGAGATCGTGGAAAAGATACAACAGAAAGCATAATTTGTTTGAATTATAAATTAAAAACAATCATCAAATGGTTTTTAATATATTGTGTCAATCAATGACAATCATCGGTTTATGTCTTCTAAGAATTTTTAAAAATATATTTCTTTTCGACAACTGATTTCGAAAACGCTTCTTCAGAAGGCAAACACTGTTGCTTCTACATTGCATTTTCTTACTTGTAGCTCATCCTGTGACATTAATTTTTTGAAGCTTAGTTATTCATCCTCAGATTAACATTCACATAATTCAAACTGACTAGATTAACTTAATGTAGTATTATTCATTTTATATTTCGTCCAATTCATTTTTACATTCATAACAGGATATTTCACTTTTGACAAATGGCCTTGCTAAATTTTATTGGTAATTTAACTGACGACCATTTTGCTAAACGAACCGTTTCGCTTTGCTGAATTTTATCAAAGAACAATTGCTTTTGAAAGCCCGCCAAACTTGAAGCTGTCATTTGTGTTCGTTTTCACATTATTGCATACTTTTGAAAGAGAAAATTTTCCTCATTAATCTTAATTGACAGTTTTTTCCTGCCAAGTCGCTTAGCTAACCGGTTACCTTTATGTTTATAAGGTAGGCAACTGCTAGTAAAAGCAATAATTGACGTTTTTCGCTGAAGCAAAGTTCATTTTCATGATTTAGATTTTGAACTGATTTTTGCTTTTCTTTTTAAATTCTTTTTTAACAAATTAAAATTGATATTTATTTTACTAAATTCAGTTATCATTCAACAGTGACCAATTGTTCAAATTATTATAGTACTGTATGATTATTTATTGTACGTGCTTTTTAATTGTTGCTTACTGTAGCGCGAAGTTTGTGATTTAGCATATTTTTCTTTTTTTACATCCTATATGTTTTTTCATTGAAGAAACAGTGAAATAAATACGTACGCTAATTTTTTTTTCAATTTTAATATAAATTTTATTTGATGTTTGTGTGATAGTTATACTTTTTCATATCTTTAAATTGCAATTTTGTTGTCTGAATTTAAATTTTTAATAGTCAGATATTAAATTTGTTCATTTATTTGTTTACTTTAACAAAAATTTTATTTTTTAATAATTTTATTTTACATTATTTTTTGTATAACTGAACGAATTGAAATCATCAGAATTAGAGTGCTTAGATGGAAGTAAGAAGCTCAGTTGAGCGTTTTCGCTATGACAATCGCCAGGCCGTGCTGGAGGCGTTGTCAGTGCCGGTGGACCAGTTGCATGAATCGATTGCAATGTTTCAACAGAAGAATGCAGTCCAATTACAGTCTTTATTTGATGCACTTCGTTTGTTGGAACAAAATCCAATTCGAAAGCTAGATTATCACGAGACGATTATGCGCCGATTGCGGGAAATGATTTTAGAACAATTGAATACTGTAAAGCGAGAAGAGAATGGTGCCGATAAAATTGAAGACTTTTTAGATACGTATTATGAATTGGTTGATTTACCAACAATGCGATCACTTATAATTGATGTTATGATGTTAGCGCCTAGAGTTCCAGTGTGCGTTTTGCAAAAAATCAGTTCTGACAACGATTTGTATAATATGGTTGATCTGCAGATCAAGCGTTTAGTTTGGGAACTGCGTGAAGATATTTTTTACCGTGAAATGAAAATAATGTTGACACATTACTTGAACTGGTGGCTTACTCAATTTCGGTATTAAGAAGTAATTTTTATTTTATCTTATTATATATTTTTTGATCTGCTTTTGATTTAGTGAAGCGGACACTGATCGCGAATGCAAATCACTGTTAGATCTCAACGGTCGTCGAAAAGCAGAAGTAATTCAAAAAATAATTTGCATGATTGGCAGGAAGACAGTCTTATACGATCGTTTACTGAGCTACATCAGAATGGCATTTTTGCATACTAAGCATGTTGTGTTTTGCAATTTCAGGTGCTTTACTGTTTTATAATTTCATCGTGAAAATTAATGTATTTTTTTTTCTTAATTTACAATAGGCATGATTTGCTGCTATCTTTTCACGAAGCAGATATTAAAGATATTGCGAACTCCGATCCGTGCTATAAATTTATGTTAGCCTTGGAGGCATTTTTTAAAGATCCTTTTGATAATCGTAACACGGGACAACTTCAACAGGTAATGATTGTTCAATAATATATTTGTTGAGTGAGTATATTGAAAATGTTGTTTAGATAGTTGCTTTTTATTTCGACAGTGATAATCCGGTACAAGGAGATTTGTCCATCATTCTCAACTCATACTCTTCGATTCAAGCATTAAGCACGATAACGCTGAAGCTAGCAAAAGACTGCGTTTTAAAGAAAATGTTGCCAAGGGAGTGTCAGTTGTTAACGTTTGCATTCCGTCTATTGAAAATCGGCCTTGGCGGTTGGAAGTTTAATCGAGAAGAGAAAAGCATTGATCAGAAATGTAATATTGCAGAGAAAGATTATCTACAATGTTTTTTGCCAATTTTGTTAAAATTAATTGCTACCCAACATGCGCTGAGTGCTTTCACAGGAATTGGAAATGCAAGACGGTTGCAATTTTTTTCCTATGCAGACACTGCACATGAAGAAATAGTCCAATTTATTAAATCCGATTTGGTTTGTTTCACCGTATTCTTTTATTACGCGTTGGAACTCATCACAAGCGGTATGTTAACTTTTCAAGTGGAAATTCTGACTCTTGTAGCTAAACATGCTCCGGCTGGTTTTTGGCATGAGCAAAATTTGCACATTCTCGTTCAAGTATTAAAGAGAATTCCGGAGAAGTTGTGGAGCAACGCATCTTTCTTCGATCTCGTCTTCGGTACTTTGTTCGATACAAAGCAACGGCTTTGCAAATTGCAAGCACTTCGCCTAGCTGTTATTGTTTGCAAAACTCTATCAGATGCACAGTTGAAACGTTTGACAAAATTATACACACCACTAACAGTATGCAATGATTATTCACAAACTTTTAAATATTATTCTCTTCTGATGGATCACATTGATTCTGATTTTTCAAATCGTACTTAACTTTTTGTATTTTTTGCATTGTATTCTATTTCATGTTCAGTTATTTGGGATTTAACTTGAAAAAGCTTTTTTTTCAGAGAAGAACAGAGAACAATAAATACTGATGTTTCATTTTTTGATATTATAATTTAACAATTAACATAAAATCTGAAAATTTTCAAAAAATATGCTATTTCGTAAACATTATGTAATTTATTATACAACAATGAATCAGTGAAAGAAACCTTTTAAGACATAACTTCACCATAAAGAGCGAATCTGGATAAAAAAGGAAGCGCAGGACACGTGTTCAACGTGTTTTTCTCAGCCAGAAGAGAAGAAAATTGGAATTGGAAGCGCTTTGAGCAAATTTGCATATGATTCAAAAATGGATAAAGCTTTTTACCAATCAAATTGGTCACAGTTGACATCCAATGACAGGTTAAATAGCTGACCTTTTTATCATGCTTAGTTGAAAACTTAGTAGGCAATTTCTTTTCAGATAATGTGCTTGAAAAACAATTATTATAATTTTGTATTTTACACTGCTGAAGAGGAGGTAAGGAGAAAATAGAATGGAAATCTTTTTCAATAAATGAACTGCTGTGCCTATTTGAAGCATATTCATCCACACTTCCCATGCTGCTCGCCATGCATTTCTGATTCTTATTATCAATAAATAATATATTATGCAAATGATCATATGTTTTGAAATGATCATTAACTTCAGAATTAAATAATTTGAACAACTTTTCGTGCCTGTAAATGGTGAAGAATGCAGTGTTCAATTTGTCTTCCCAAGCAATCTTATTAACCATACAGCTATTGAAGCAGGTTCTTTTTAAAATATGCAATCGGCGAAACAACGATCCCCTGGGTAACAAATTTCCCATCCAAACAGTTGCAAAAGCATCTTCTTCCACAATACCATTCAAAATTGTACGACGGATATTTTCATAATTCTTTTTCATTTGTGATTTTGTTTTAACTCGTAAATTACTGTCCAAAATCAATGCAGATATACGACAATTTGGTTTAGAGGTAACTGAATTACACTTCATTTTTTTCAATTTCTTCTCATTTACCGTTTCTTCTTTATTTACCAAGCAACTATAAATGTCATATAAATATTAACTTATTTGCTTTATATAAATTAGATTCCAAAATTTTAAAAAGAGACAAACCTCTCGTAATTTTTTTCTTCTTTCAATTGATCAAATTTCAATTCAGATTCAGCAATAGCTAGCAAATCCAAGTTATCTTGAAAATCTACAAATTGTTTCACATCTTCAAGACGAGTTGAAGCACAACAGCTATTAATTGATGAATCAACAGGATGGGCTTCTGTGTTGAAAATGTATCCACCAGAATTTATTACACATTTACCATCAGGTCCATAAATCACAAATTTCTCCCCGCCAATATCGTGTATAGCATTATCAGGATCAAACAGCATGTATAAATATTTTGTAGTTTCTGCGAGAAAAAATGATTCCATTCGATCTTCGATCGAATGATCAGCCACATTATAAACCTGTGAAAAAAAAACAATAATAAGACAAAAAGCAAAATAATAAAAAAAATTATTGAACATATTGAAGCATGAATAAAATATTAAATATATTCAAATTCAAACAGAAATTAAAAATATATTCACTGTTGCGTAACCGCACGTGGTTTTCGAGCTACTTTCAATTGCTTCAATTATTGATGCCCCCATCCGTAACAGCATTGGATCTTCAGTTTCTCGATATAAATACATCAAACTCTCCGCTACTTCTGCAATTTCAAATTAAGAGCCACCATTATTTGTCATACACATGATATTGCAAATAAATAAAAACTTATAAAGCAAGCACTATTGTGACTGTGCCGTAATATATAAATCATATGACAAAAATATAAATAGCATTTTATTTAATAATCAATAATCAAAATTACCAGGTCTAAGAGGATAACCAGAACGTTTATCAGCTTCCATTTTATGGATTGAATAAAACTCCGGCGTCATTCCATACTGGCTCAAGATAAGATCATAATTGAGCATTATTCGACGAGCGGCTCCCACATCACCAATCAGTGTCTATATTAGAAAAAAATTTATCACGATAATTAGGAGAATCAGTTTTTCATTTTCTAATTATTTTCACCATTATTTATTCTTAAAAACGAAATTCAATTTTTTTCGCATTTACATGACAATTGCTAATAAAAAAAATTTTACCAGTAAGCCAGGCCAGAAAGCTTCAAGAGACTGAAAAACAGCTAAAGATAACTGTCCTGAATACATTGATACCCAAGGAAACCAATCTTGATGATTCATATATTTATCGATGACTTTTCGATACTCTAAAAAATGAATATTAAAAACAACGCAGAAACAAAATTTCTTTCTTATTTCCTTTAAAATGTTTCAACAATGACTCTGAATTAATTAGCGCACCTCCTTTCACCAAATACTCAAAATATGAATCCACACCACCGCCAATACCTGCATCAGTTGCAGTCCACATGGAGGTTTGCACATCAATGTGATTCCCGACCTAAAAAAATCAATTTAATCCATCATAGCAAACTGACTTGACTTATTAATTCATTTAAATAAAAAAAATTCAGTTACACTAATACTTAAAAACAACAAAAAAAGCAAAGAAAATTTTTTTTTTTAAATAAATACGAAATTTGATTATGGTTATTACTAAACCAATGGATGATTTATGATTCCAAAGTTGCTGCAATGCATTCAACGCTGCTCTTTCATATGTATAATTTCCAGTCAAGCGGCTTAATGTACCGAATTCCAGTAAAAATGTTCCAATACCAGCAGTACATGTTATAGAAGTCTCATTTTCGCAGACACCATGTCTCAAATTTACCGTACCATACGGCATTCCAGTAGTCGTTTTAAAAGCTATAATGCAAAAATTATATTTCATACATTTAACAAGCGTTTAATTCGTTACAGTAATTCATTTTATAATACCTATTTATCAATTACTGTATTGTATTTTCCTGCTACAAGTCGTATGTTAACGGAAGTAAATGTAAAACATTAAACCAAATATTGATAACATATTTGAAAACAACAGCTAAGTGATTAAAGATTTATTTAAGTGCTTTGAACTGTTTTCATTTCAAGTAAAAGTAAAGAAGAAATACCTGGTAAAAGTTTGCTTGCAACGCTTTCTGCTAATCGCAACAATGGGCCTTGACAAGGCCAGCCATCTTCAAGTTCCATGTTCGCAGTTTTAGATAGAATATGTGCCGATAATAAACCACCAATAACTGAAATTAGTCGTTTCAGAAACGGAATGTAAAATATTGCCATCACTTTCTTATTTCTTAGATTAACATAACAAAATAAATATATAATAAAAATATATACAAGTAAATATATAATTAAAAAAATCAAATATCTAAAGCATGATTTTGAAGTTTCACCTCGAATATTCGTTTCAAATACTGAAACATTTACATCGGCGCAAGAATCAAAACCGTCAATTATAATATCAGCAACTCGTTGAAACTCGCTGTAGTTGCCCATTATAATAAGAGTGTCCAAAGAATCAATTAAGGAAAGTGAAAAACTGCAAATATTTTATTTTAATAAAAATCATAAGAAAACAAGACCAGACCTTCCCCAAGAATTCATTCCAGCGCAAGATATGGGTTTCAGTTCATCAAAAGGAAAAGCATACTGAATGTAACTATCGTAAGCATGAAGAAAAATTCTTTTAACCTTTTCCCTGAAACGTATTAAAATACTTTAGCTAGCTTTCAAGCAACGAATTAATGCGATTTTCCGTGACAAACATCTTTATAATAAAAGTATTACTTGTAATATTGCATTCGCTCTTTGGTAAACATGACTACGTTAGACGAAACTGCGCACCATCCGATAAAAATTACAACTGAGAAAGTATAAATTAAATGCATCATCAATTTTTACTAAAAATTTCTGTTAGAAAATTCTTGAAACATCAATGGCAGAAGTTAACACTTTCTACTTACCAAAGGTACCAGATACAACTAAACAAACATGCATAACTGTTATAATGAATATCTAACATTTTTTTGAAATTGGCCTTTATCCCAAATAAATGACGAGGCAAAAAAATGTTTATAAAGGTATTAAATATTTCAGTATTGGTGAAATGATCATTGGAAAATAAAAATGAAGAATATTTTCTTTATTGAACATTATGCATTATTTAGAGCTTGAATTTACCGTTTCTGTATTACGGACAGTCATGTGTTAAATAAATATCATTTACGGTAGAACAAATATCAACAATTAAAGTAAATTTAAAACAAGAAGATGCACCTGCTTAATAAAATTTTGTTTTTTGCAATGTTAAACAGCAAATAATGGTATGAATATTTTGAAACAATATTAAATCTTGAAGATCATTGAACGACCAATTCGATGAAAATCTGTTTAAATGCGCCACACAGATTTTTTTGATGTTTTTAATTACTGCATTACATGCGTTGAACTATATTTACACTTATATGCAATAAGTATTTATTTTTAAACAGTAATGGTGACCTTACAACTGAATATAGTAGAAAGTTTAAATTTACAAAGTATAAATAAATAAATAGTTATTTATTTATATGTTATTTTGTAGAATAAAACTTTCTATACTCTAATGATAAATATTTTAACAGGAAGCATGAGTAGTGAAGAAGAGCAGTCTTCAACTTTGCCATTCTATACAAACTGTATAAGCGACATTTCGCTACGGCTGGTATATGAAGATTTGCATTTGAACAAATTTCCCAATTTGCAATACCAGATTATAAAATGCAAGCCATGTTTTGTCAATGAAAGCTGCACTGATGCACTAAAAAGCTTCTGCATTTTTCTGTCCAATGATGATTCTTCATTCCAGCTGACGGAATTAGATGAATTATTACAGTTTCTTTTCTCGAAACAAATTTTTGTCTGCTATCTTGCCTGCGCTAGTACTGATGGAAATGTTACCTATTTAAATGTTGAAAGAAAATTTGGTGGAAATGTTCATCCCTTCGTTTTGAGTAATTTAGTGTCTTGACGTTTACTATTTTGACTATCGTTTGAAATACACGCAAGATAACTGTCTAACTAACAAAATCAAGTGATTATCAGAGTAAATAGTCTACTGTAGTCAGAAATGGTATCTCCTATTCTGAAGATTGTCGTATTCTGAGTAAGCTTATGGGCTGTTGCAAAAATATTTGCACAAATTATGTTTCAAATTTAATTCCAACCAATTCTACGATCTGATAAATAGTGATGAATAAATAAAATTTTCTTTATTATAAAATAGCAATAGATAATACTGTAATTCTTGTTTTATTTAATCAAATAAGACTATTTCATTTGCTTAACTTTCTGTAATACTGTACAACATTATATAACTTTTATACTTTTAAGATTGCAAATTATATACATTTTACTATAGTAATATTGTTTGAAAATTTATCATAGCATTATATGTTCTGCCTTTTTCTTCAATTTTTCTAAGTCCATGTGTTCAATGTTCTTATAAAATATAACCTTTTCTAGATTTAAACATGCTTATCAAAGAAGACTGTAAGTAATCTGCATTCCTTGCACTCTAATTATGTATCATTTTGAAGCACCTTTATTTTCTTACTCTAATAATATTTGAATGAAAAGATGCGCTTAAATTAATCAAATCTGTTTTATAAGCTTATGCTTATAAAATTTTGTAAGTTCGTAATTGCAGTTAATTTTTATGTAATAATTTGTCTAAATCTTTCTTATCATTTTTCAATTGAAGAGCTTTTTATTCACAATGTTTTTCTTTCTCTTTTGACTTTTCGATGTGACAATGGAATATTTCGTAAAAATCTCTGATGACTGTTGTAAATATGTCATGATTATTGAGAAAGTTTTCATTGATGTTACAGTTATCTACATGTTGCTATATATTTAAATACTATTTTACGTTTTAAATTACTTTATATTTTTATAGAAGCTTTTTAATTATTCTAATGTATTTTTTAAATGAAATCTTTTAATAAAAATTATTTTCAGAAAGTTATACGTTTATTGAGCAAATTATGTTTCGCTTGTAATACTTTTATTTATTTTTTTTGCTGAATTGTCTGTCGTTTAATTGTAATGATTTTACTGTCACGCTTATAAACTGAAAATAACTAAAAGATAATGTTTTCCTAGAAATTGAATTTGCTATTGAAATGCTATGTTTAAAATATAGTTCAAACTTGATATTGCCTTAAATTTTGCGTGATTTTAGGGTGAATACTTATTTTCATAACCGATTCATAATCTACAATTGTTTGAACGTGGCAAGAACAAATATTTTTAATTTTAATTTTTAATTCTTGCAGCTGATAACGAATTATTTTCAACTGAATATTTCACTTATATTCAAGTATTGATAGCTTTTAAGAGGCAATTGGTAGTTTACCAAAGCAATTCAATATAAACTATATATTTGAAAATGCCCAATGTAACCTATTTCTTTTATGTATTGTTCATTTTATTAATTCGCTACTTGCAAAATGTAAATTTTATATGTATCTAATTTTTTGTCATTAATGAAATGTTTTTTAATATTTCAGAACTTGCTGATTTCTAACCGTTACGGTTTTGAGAAAGTGACTACTAGAATCTTTAAAGGAATTATTAAAAAAAAACTTTTTATTTGCTTAAAGATGGAAACCGGTTCGCCAGAAGAATCCCCAAAACGTTTGTCGTCTTCTGGCAACACAGATGCAGAAGAAACGTCCTGCCCGGTGAATACAGATAATGGTAAAAATAAAATTATTTCACAATTTTTTTTATTTCATTTATTACATTCCTACTGTATTATATGATCTGAAGAAGAAGAAAGAGTACATGAATTTGGTGACGATGACATGCCCTCTTATTGTGAGCAGGAAGGTTCAGTTGTGGTTGGTCCAGGTGCAAGAAAGGAAGCTTTACTTTTAGGACTTGGATTGCCGAAGTTGAGCTCGAAGCAGTATGAAGAATTGGCTCGTGCAAAAAAATATGCAATGGATCAGAGTGTAAAAACAGTATTAATGAAGCAGACTGTGCAACATCAACAACAACAGCAAAAGCTCGCCATGTATGCCCAAGCTTTATCGTTGATGGCTAGGTAAAAGTTGTTATATTTAAAAAAAAAAAGTTGCTCAACAACTGCTTGCTTTGAGTTGTTTTCTTTTGCATGTAGGGTTTATATTGGTAGCATTAGTTTTGAATTACGAGAGGAAACGGTGAAAAGCGCTTTTCAAGTTTTTGGTCCCATTAAATCGATAAATATGTCTTGGGATCCAATAACAGGAGTAAGTTTATTAGTTTTGTCGTTTTTATTTTTCTATTATTTTTTTTGTAGCACCACAAAGGTTTTGCTTTCTTGGAGTATGAAGTTCCTGAAGCGGCAACGTTGGCTCAAGATCAAATGAACGGCGTTTTAATAGGCGGCAGGAACATCAAGGTATGCAGTGTTGTTGTTCTGCAGTTGTAATTTCGGTTTCATGAACTTGTTTGATAATTTTTTGCGGTGATAATTGTTCTACTTGTGTTTAAATAATATAAAAAAGAACTAATATTTGATGTTATTTTAATTTGTTGCAGGTTGGTCGGCCGAGTAATATGCCACAAGCACAGCCTATTATTGAATCTATAATTGAAGAGGCAAAACTACATCATAGAATTTATGTTTCATCTATTCATCCAGATTTAACTGAAAGTGATGTGAAGAGTGTTTTTGAAGCATTCGGAAATATCATCAACGTTGACTTGCCAAAAGGGCAACTGCATGGAAAGCACAAGTACATTTTATATTTTGAAATATCGGATAACTTATAATAGAAAATATGAACAAAAAGAAAACAATAATGGAGGATAAAATACTATATATATATATATCTGTGTGTGTATTTTATATTCTTTCGAGTTAATGTGAACGAATAAATTTTGTATAAATGAATGAGTTATAAAACATTTATATTTTTGAACGTAGGTGGAATGATTTAAATTTTATTTTTAAATGTTTTGTCGAATTTTTTCAGAGGTTACGCATACATTGATTTCGATTCAGCCAAAGCTGCTTTAGATGCTGTATCTTCAATGAATATGTTTGATCTCGGAGGACAGCTTTTACGCGTTGGAAGGGTAATTGTTAGAATAAAGTTTTAGAAAAAAAAAAGAAAAAAAAATCTTTTTCTGATAGGCAATCACTCCTCCGATGGCCCAGCAGTTTATTGTTCCAGCTACGACGGCAGCTTTACCTACTGCAGCCGCTGTTGCAGCTGCTGCAGTTACTGCAAAAATTCAAGCAATGGAAGTTGTTACTCCTGTAAGTTGCAGCATGAAATTTTAATTTAATCTATCTTTATTGGAAATGAAAACTTTGTTTTTTACTAATGTTCAATATGTTTCATATTCATAGGCTGTCTTAGGAGTAGCAAGCAGTACTGGTATTGTTGGCTCAAGTTTGTCCAATGCACCAATATTAAGTACATTGCCGCCTCCGGGATTTACAATTCCTCAATTAACTCCTCCATCTGCAGTTGTAACTCCAAAGTTATATTCAGTTTCAGCAAAATCCAACGAAACAGCAGAATCTGGTAAAATTTCTAGATGAAATAAATGTCCATTACATGAAGAACGTTTATGTATAATTTTAATATATATATATATATATGTGTGTGTGTTGGTTTCATATTTGGATATATTTTAAATTATGTATAATTTATAGTTCATGCAATGAAAACTTCCGGTTCATTGTCGACTGCTTCAGAAATTTCACAAAAACAGGTGGCATCTTCTACTTCCACTTCACCAGATGCATCGACTTCCACGATGACAAAACCTCCCGTCGAATCCATGCCCACGAACGTGGTGGCGGTGGAATCAGTGGCAAGCGGCAGTGGATTGAACTTGCCCAGTAGTAGTAGCGGTGAGTCAAGTAAGCGAACCGACCATTTAGCCAGACAGTTTTTTTTTCTTGCTTTTTCATATTGTATACTGCAATCTTTTTTTTTTGTTGTTGTCTAAAACAAACAAACAAACAAACAAACAACGGAAATGGGCTTTAGGCGAATTATTTTTGCATGTATTAATGTTCATATTATTTCAGCTCAGCGCTTGTTACAGAATTCCATGTTGAACGACCGGCAGAAAATGATCGATTTGGAGGCTGCGCAGACGTTGGCTTCTCAAGAAGATTTGAAAATCAAAGGCAACGAGGCTAGGAATATTTTAATGCACAAATTGATGAGGCGATTTGAGGTATTTTGTAATGTATAATTTTATTTGCAATTTTTTTCTGTTTAATTATGTTGTTGTTCTTCTGGTCGTTTATGCAGTCGTGCGTTTTGGTCTTGCGGAACGTGATCAGTCCAGAGGAAGTGGATGAATATCTACAAGAAGAAATTACCGAAGAATGTGGAAAGTTCGGTGAAGTGGAACAAGTTGTAATTTATCAAGAAAAACCGAACGAAGAAGCGCCGGCTGTAGTGAAAATTTTTGTCAAATATTCCAGCCCAGAAGGTATAGGTATACGATGTTATGAATTGATGGATTAATTTTAAAATTTTGTTCAACTCTTAGAAGCGGAAAAAGCGCAAAGCACTTTTCACAATCGATTTTTCAGCGGCCGTCAAATTACCGCAGAATTGTACGATCAAACAATGTTTGATTTGCAGGATTTATCCGGTTGAGAACATCCGACATATTATGGGGCTTTATTGATAATATAACTTCAACAATAAGTTGATTTTCTTTGTTGACTCAGGCATGGGCTTTTTTTCTTTTGTAAAACAAAAATATTCTGTGAACAGTTTAGTTTTGAGATCTGTAACTCAAAAAAAAAAAATAACTGTTGTTTAATTGACAATTTTTCTGAAAAAATTTCATTTTACAGTTATGTATTTGTGCAAAAGTTGATTTCTTTTTTCTTTTTATATATTTTATTGTTTGTTTTTGGAACGTGACGTAAACGAATTTTTAATTTTTGTTTTTTTGAATTTTATTCTTAGATATTGCAGGTTTTGAATCGAACAATTTATATGATATGATGTGATACAATAATTTAATAATATCATTCACCGGTTCACTGTTAAATACGCGCTCTTTAATATGTTATATTATATATAATGGCGAATGCGGAAAAGAAAAATTATTTATTGAAAAACGTCAAACGGTTTGTTTATTTAATGTTTTTTTAAATTATGTAAATTTTCATAACTTTGATCATATGTAAAACTTTTTCCTTAATAAAGAACAAGTATGCGTATTGTAAAGTGATGTCGATCGATTGTTAACGTCATTTAAATGTTTTTAAAACCAATGTTCAACTGTATATTTCTAATTCCGTGAATGTTGAAAATTGGCTTTTTCATTTTAAACGTTTCTTTGCTTTTTTTTTAAAGAATTTTGTTCATGTAACGCCCCGCCCTAGCCTGCTGGTTCCACGCTTTCAACGCCGTTGCGTCTTTCCTGGACGGCAGCGCTCTAACGGTTCTTCCCGGTGTCTCGTCATACTCACACCAGGGCACAACTCCACTTCGCTAACTACTGATTGCCGGTGGGCGGTCGCTGTCTGATATATTCTGCCTCCGGATCATGACACACGTATGATGGCGCCATTAATTGGCGACGATTGCTCAGCTTGCTCCATGGGACCGATTCTGGTCGCTGTTATTTTTCCGCGTTAGCCGCCTGGATGCCAGCATCTTCTTGTGCTATTGTTCAGTGGTAGCCTAACCTGGTAATTGCCGTGGTTTTCTATCCCAGAGGACGCTCCTGATTAGGCGTCATGTCACGTCCAACGGTGATGGATATACAACGTGGCGTATTTGGGTGTCACGAGAAAGACGGATAACATTGACTCTGAAAGGGATGCTGGTTAAATATAATATACACTTACAGCTGCTCAGTTTTCCGTAGTCCGTTGCATTCATTATGAAAATTATTAAATTTATATTGAAAAAAAACAACACTGATAATAAAAGAATTGAAATATTGCTGATTGAAGTTTGCTGTGAACTTTGGTGCTTTTGGAATTGAGATGTTCCAATGGTGATTGGGAAGAGAAATTATTTTTATCACTGTATTATCCTGAAAATCAAAACACGTATTCAATACGGTGGGCAGGAAAGGGATTTCGAGTTGTTGTGAACGTTGATTATTAGTATTGTTCCCGCCGTCATTACAAACATGACAATCAGTAATGATGAAATTAAAAGTATAAAAGTTCTTTTTAAAGCGTATTAACAAAAAGCAGGAGTGTAATTCAACATTTCACGACAGAAGCGTTAAGCATACTGTGAAAATTAAAATGTTTGTTGTTATATATTTGAACATCATAGAAAGAAAATTAAACACAAATTTCGATTATTATTTTTTTTTATTGAACATTCATTTGTAAATAAAAATTTATTTAAAAATAATATTTTAAAACTGTACTGTGCGTAAGATTTTACATAAAATGTTTTTTTATTTGTTTGATTCATTTTACGACAGTTCTATCATAATTAATGATTATTACTTTTGCTTCTTGAATTAATAGTGCAATTTTATTTTTAATAAAATAATTTGTATTTCTTTATTTTGAAAAATTGTTACTTTTTCAATTTTATGACAATAGTTCTCAATTTTTAATTTCAAAAAAGAAAAGAGGTAGCAATTATTATTTATAATGATAATAATAAATAAATGTTGCGTGTGAATTAAGAATATTGAAAAAATGCACTGAAGAATTGCTTTTAACTTGATTTGCTCTAGTTTGAATGTTTATTGAATTATACTTTTTTCTTTTGCATTCATTTAAATCAATTATATATTCAGTAGACTTCAATTTTGATTATGTTTTACGTAATGATGGCGTTGTATCTTTGCGTCGGTGGTTATTCTGTGATTTGATGCGCAACAGCACTCGCAGAAATAAGATATGTTTAATTAGCAGCCAATATCAAGCAAAAAAGTCATGAAAACCCAATGCGCTTCTCCTTGTTTTCTTTCCGTACTCTAGATCCCCAGGTTTGATGTAAGGTTGTGTCTCTGCCCCATGACATTTTCACACCATGCGACACTATTGCAGATGGTTTCATAATGTGACAATTATTAAGATTTCGCTCGATGTTTACTCAGCTGCAGTTAGTTTCATGAAAAGCTTGCATGTAATGTGACTGGTGTGCATTTAATTTAACAAGAAATAATTGTCTGTCACCTATATAATAGAAGAGCATTATTTCTGTTGTACATTTTATAAAGCTTATTTCTAATAAATCATCTTTGGAAGCGCTCGTTTTACCGCTTCATTATTTAATATAATTTTCAATTAACAAAACGTCCAACTTGAATAAAGAATAAATCTCCGGTACATAAATGGCATTTTTGCTTTCTGGATAATTTTATTTTTGATGTATGAAGCATATTTTGATGAACCATTTATATGTTTTTAGAATAAGCTTAATGCATTCGTCGAATGAGACCCACGTCAACGTTCAGTCACTTAAACAAGACATCAGTTTTTTTGCATTTCGTCCTATGCAGATCCTTTCTGCTGTTGTTGCTATTCTACTGGATGTCGGCATACTTTTGCTTCTGCATCAACGCCGCTGTAGTCGACCAGATTTGATTTCATTAAAAAGTATGAATGCATTTATTTTTCCTATAATGGCTTTTTAAATTAAAAAATCCTTCTCAATTGTAATAATTTAAATTATAATTTTTTTTCTTGGTAAGGTGTGTGTGTGTGTGTGTATTCAGTTACAAAATATTGAATTCAACTGAAAATTACTATATTAACTTGTAAAATTTATTAAAAAAAAGTAAAAAGCAATTATTATTTTGTTTCGGCATTATTCGAAGGTACTTTAATTAAAAACGAAATCTTTTGTTCATTGGAGTGGGGCATTCATTGAGTGTTTACGTGCTTTATCTTTTTTCCGTAATATTATCTGTTTAATAAAAAAAAGTAGCAATAGAATAGAATAATTTTCAATTTATTTAATCAACAAATAGAAACGTAACATGAAAAATGAAATTAATAATTTAATTTCAGCGACCTTTATTATTGGATAAATTTAATTTTGAGTTTTCAGTATAATTAATTGAATAATAGTGATATTTCCTTCAATTTATAAAATGAATGATCATTTTAGATTTTGCTACTGGAAATTTGATTTGTGCCATTGGTCGGTTTGGAATTTTTATACATAGACTTATAGTGGTGGTGATGCAAGTGGAGCAAGTACAATCTTGGCAATGTGTGCTGTTCTTTTATTTCCCCTTGGAAACTGTCGGCAGCATTTACGTCTCTTGCGCATTGTTCGTCCTCTCCTTAGAAAGGATGCTATTCTTCTTGAATACCCAGTTGGATAATAAAATATTTTCCCGACTATCCAACAGTCGGCTGACCATACTGATTCTTCTTCCGTCCTGTGCGAACAACTTGATTTGGGTTTCAATGGCTTTAATAAAAAATCGTCAAGTGTCATCGCTGTGCGTGAGGCGTGAACTCTCGTCCAAAATTTATTTCAAAATTTACACACTGTTCAAAATATGCTGCTCATTTTTGGAATCGCTCTGCTACATCATTGCGTTCTTTGCATTCATGAGCCAGCGCAAGATCCCAACACCGACCACTCTTAGCTATCTTCGACAAAGGCGTGACAGGAAAATTTTCTTCTCCCTCATCGCTGTCTTCTTCTGCAGTGCCATCGCTCAACTGCTTCCCTGGATGCTTATCTACTTAACAACCGACAATCCGCAGTACCAAAAGATCAACGTCATATCATATAGAGTGGAGACCTTTTTCCTGCCATTTTCTGCGTTATTCTTTTTGTTAATGCATCCTGATTTGACCAATCAACTGAAACACCATCTGCTGAAAATACCAAATTTAAAAACATTGTTCACAACAACATTTACAAATCGAGTCGTTTATATTGGTTAATATTAATAATAATGCTTCTTTTTAATTCTGTACAACTTTATTTAAAAAACAACTAACTGTAAAAGTAGTAATATCTTTTGGATTTCGATTCTCAGTTTTTAGTTAAAAAAAATATATATATCAAAAAACAACTCAATTACTGTTATAAATTACAGTAATAACCCGTTGTTCATCTTCTTTGACAAAGTCACCGGCAGTAAACACGGTGACATCCCACGTGGGAGAACAATGAATAACAGATGCTGCTACTTGACCATCGCAAAGTCAGTCATCCGTCACTCAAACTACTACTTTCCAGCATCCCATACGCAGAACCACTCGCTGTATTTGATATCCTGTCTATCAAATAAAAATCTGCAAAGTGTATTATTAACAACACAAACTGCAATGCTGAAAGCATTCATTATATTAATAAAATTATGGACCGTTGGTTCACTTTTCTTTTTTTTATTATTAAAATGAAATATTCTTTCTTTGTTGAGATGAAATTTTCAACTGATTCATAATCATAAAACAATCAATAATGATATATATATATATATATGTATCAGCAGTGTTCATAAAAACAGTAAGAAAAGCAATTTTCTTCATTTCAGATTTATTAATAAATACTTTGTTAAATAGGATCTATAAAATTTATTAAATACATTTTCATTTCTATTACCAATAATCTTTCTTATACATTATCCTTATCAATCCTTTTTAAATTGTAAATAAATAAACATTATTCTTTAAGTGACTCTGCGCTTGTTTCACCATATTTCTGAACTGCCAGCACCTTTGAATTGGTAGCTTCTTGCTCTTTCAGCTTTGTCTGAAATATATATATGATAAACAACAGCGTGAACGTGAAAGTGAAAACAAACACATTACCAATTCTCTAATAGTAATAGCTTTCATACGAGCTGCTTGAAGCAAAATCTCATCAACTGAAGGAAGTTTCCGGAGACAAAAGATATAGTCGCCGCCATCAGCTTTGTGGTACATCACTCTGTATGTAAATTTATTTAAAATAATTTTTCATAAAACAAAACAAAACTTCAAAAAAATAATGCTTACTGAAAAAGCCAACTGTGCGTGCAAAGAAATTTCATCATAGAACTTTCGCTTTCCATGTGCAGTTTGCGCTTAGCTTCTTCTGTTATAAAACTGGCATTGCAAGCAGCATCGTAAAACTTTTTAAACTGCATACAATGGTAAACCCCGGACCATATAAGATTGTTAAATAATACCAACAATCTTGTCAGATAATCTTCATGTTGATAAAATATACCGTCACGTTCGAATAATATGTGCGAACGTTTCAACAAGTTCTCTACACTATAAATTTCTTGCAAGCTTATCGGAATTTTATCTATCTGAAGAATGTTATTCCTAAAATGGGAGATGTTTACACGGAGTAAAATAAGTTAATTTTTAAATAAAATTCTAAACAATATTCATCAAACTTATTTCACAGCTCATAGCAAAATGGTACCCTGAGCTGAATTAATCAAGTTACTAATGCAATATAGCGATACAACAAAAAAATTATGAATAATCATTCCGAATATAAATAAAATATAAACTTAACATAAATAACTTTAAAATAGTCGAAAAACAGTGTATACAATGTGGCAATAAATATTTACAATTTTACCTAAACGTGTTAAGAAAAACACCGAATTGTAAAAAATTACACATCATATTCTGTATAAATTGTAATCTACAACTAGTACTTATTTACTGCAAGTATGCAATTGATTACTGGTCATAATGATCAAAATTATAAATTTGAAACTTCTCTTACAAGATTGTCGAGTATTTTTCAAATTCTTGCATAGTAAAATGACCATCTGAAATAAAGACAAATTTTAAAAAATGGATTATGTCAGTAAAACAATTAAATTGAACAGAATCAAATTAAAGCACTAATTCACCTCTTTCTCGAAAAATGAAAATTATAATAGCTTCGAAAGGTAGTTCAAAATTTTCGGATGCCAAATCACCAGTGGCGTTATGTTCTGCCAAACTTTTCGCTTTGAACGCTGCATATGCCCTCTCGCATTCTCCATTTTCTTCAGCATTCAGGCCACTCCAAAAGATGATCAAAGAATTAGTGTTTTTTTCATTTTCTCGAATACTGAAATGATACGGATTTTCTCGCAGGCAATTGAGAACTGCGGCCACTTTCAAATTAACGTATTCATCATAACGTGTTAATTCTTTGCATATTTCTTCTAACGGTAATGCTGACTCTACTTTCAACTGAAAACAAGTGACAATTCGTTTAAACAGCCTCTGATGCACATTTTCTTCCATTTGGAGTATTCTGCAAAACAAAAATAATTTACACTCAGCGCTCACATTTATATCATGCACAATTAGCCAACTATACAATATAATCAATATAACGATATACAGTCGGCCCTGAACATCCGCGAATTTCAAAATCGCCAAAAAGATAAATCCTATTTTTACACCCTAGTGTGCATGTATGCTGTGGATCTGCAGGTTCAGTGCAAGGTTGTTTCCGCTTATGAGATTCCACACCATAACAGTAGTGATAACTAACCGCTGCTAATGCTAAGATGAAAAATAAAAACATTAAATTGCACGGAAAGGAGGCGCTGCGAACGGGAACTTGGTCTACGGCAGCAATAGTTCCGCAATTCCAGACGCTTGGCCCAGACTGGTCAACTAGTCCAGACTTCCGCTTTCAAGCTAGCACAATCCAAAACAGCGTGAGAATAACGCAAAATTTGAGTAAACACGTAATGCCTGAAGCTACTATAGTCACAATGTTTTTTTTTTAAATGCGTCGGACAGTCCATCCACTTCTGGAAATGATTTTGACTGTTATACACTCAATTAAACGAATAAAAAAATAAATACGGGATAAATATTTAAAATGTAAATCAGTAGACGGTCCACGATATCCCTCGCAACTTTCAGACAATTGCGTAGGATTATAAGACATCGGCGAGATGTATAAATTAAAAGCGACAGATATTATCGGAAATTCGACATTCGCGGTTCCGCCGGAACGCACATACCACGAATGTTGAAGGCCGACTGTATAAAAAGAACAACAAAAATACCGAAAATATTGCACTTTCCCATGGATTGTATTTAAATTTATTTAAATCTCATGCATTTATCATAACTTTTTTAAAATCTAAATTACATATAACGTTTTATTACATTTATACATGTAATACTGGAATAAAAAACAATGATCGTCGTTATAAATAACTGTTCACAATTATTTTACATTTAAAATATTAACAATATGTACTTATCTCTGTCACCTACAGTTATTGACAGAATGAATTAAACGCTATTCTGGAATGGGAAAGCAACGACTAGAATACCGTGTCAAACAAACGCAGCCTGTGACGAGTATACACACTTTCACAACCTCAGATCTACAACAACAAACTATCTTCCCCTCGCGAAAGATTGACGTTGGCTACAGATACCGACGGAGTTTGCTAAAACATTATAGTAAAATTAAAGCGCTTTCACAAGGAAATATTTCAGTTTAGAGCCTAAAATATATTTTAAATGACAAATTTAATCATGCGTCCTAACTCATTTTACAAAACACCTAGAAGTGATTTTGATACAGTAATGCAGAAAAGTAGGCGTTATTTATGATTGGCTACTTTGGAAAATTTCTGGCGCCAACACAATATACTCAACTTTTGACGTTAGTTGTAAAAAAACGTTTTTTCTGTTTATTTTTTTATTTTTTGTTTTCCGCTGACAGTTCTTCATATTTTTCAGGCTTACTTTCCAATAGAATTACGGTAATGATAGGTTGAACGGTAATTGAAGAGGAGTAACTTTTTTAAAGTTAAACATTTAAAATTGAAAGAAAAATGAATTAATTTGATAATCGTTCTTTAATTTATACTATATTTTGTTATTAATTGTTTACTAATGTGCAGGAAAAGAACCTTCAATAAATGAAATGGTATTTTCAAATGTGACATTTTCTTCACATGTACTGTTGTTGATTACGTTCTACAGCAACGTTCAATTACCAACAGTAATAGCTTTTTTCACTCATTGCACCGTATGCTCACCAATCTGTTTATTAGTTTATGAGAAGAGAAAAATTATTAAAAGTTAAAAAATGTGAATATGCAACAAAGCGAAATTTTGTCAAAGCAATACCATTTATGTCCGACAAAGAGCATCAAGGCAGTTTAGCAGATTATTTTTTGCGTACGGCTGCAACACTTTCGATAAATTTACCCAGTGTGATGTCTTTCATCGACAATCCATTGCAGTCATGCGTAGAAAGTGTAATATCTACCTGAGAAAAATAAATAATTGGATTGAATTGAATAAATCAAAAAATGGTAAGCAATGGAGCACAAAAACTCATACCTTGTTGTACACGTTGAACCACTCGGGATGATGATTCATTTTTTCCGCTTTCAGTGCTATCTGAGTCATGAATCCAAATGCCTGCGGTATTTGTTGTTGTTAATAATTAATTTAACCGATTAAATTGTGTTTTCATTTACTTCGTTGAAATCACCGAACGTGAACAATTTTTGAATTGCATCTCGGTTGTCTTGCAATTTCCATCCTTGACCAATCAACTCATTCAAATGCTGCTCTCTTTCTTGATCGTTCAATAAGCTCAGAGGCTAATTGAAAAAATGCTCAAATAAATGTAACAAAAATAATACATTCTGCTTACCATTTTACGGCAAACGGTAGAGGAAGAAGAAAATGGAAAAGCTTTGGCGCAAAAGGGATTTGCACCTAATTTCAATAATCGCATACTGCAAGCTGAGCTTTAAAATGTAATTTCTTTTCAAATGCAAAGTAATGTAGAAAATTAACAAGCAAAATTAATCAAAGATGACAATTTCTTATTTTTCTTTGTTAAATTTTTTTAATAATAACAATTACAAAATAATGACGGCATGAAGTACCTTATTTCGGATACTGTAAATCAGATGATAATTAACATATAGTTGTACAAAAAAAAACTATTCAGACAACGGATAAAAAGGGGAACAAATCTTTTTTCTGAGGAAACTGTTCAACTAACAATAACTGAGCAACGGTTTGTAGAAAAATAACAACACGGTGTACAAAGACAATGATTATCATCACATGTAAAAAGCAATTTGCGACGGCTTATGCGCAGGCAAATAATAATAATAGTATAAATAAATAAATATATATATATGAAGAAAAACAAAAAAATAATATAGATTATAAATTGAAAATGTGAATTTATACAATACTGCTTGTAGGTGGCTTGTAAGGTTGTAAACGAGAATATTCTACAGGCAAATTGGAAGTAGTTATTGGTCGGCGTGCCGCAGCGTCTTTAACCAAATCCAGCTCTGCATAATTCAACCCTTCGCGCGTCTGAGATCCTGGATGCTGTGTAGGATAGACAATTGGCTATAATAAAAGAAAATTCAATTTTATTCAAGTGCATCTCAACTCGTTGGTGCATTTAGGCAAAAATGCTATACATATAATTATTGCATGCAAAATCAAACACTGAAACAGGCTCAGCAATCGAAAACACAGCAAGCAAAAATGGATGCAATAAAAAAAATTAATAAAATAAACAAACATAATAATGAAAAAACAGAAAAAATGAAATCAAAATGAAATAAAAGCAAATGATGATGAAATCGAAGAATTTAAATCAACTGCAATCAAAAGAGCAAAAAAGTGAAAATGGCAGCAATGCAGAATAAATGAATGAATGAATGAATGTTTGATTGAAAAAATTTATGCAAAAATAAATCGAAAAAACCAATGAAAACAAGCTTATCATTTTCATGGTGGATATATTTAAATAAAAATTCACATGAAGTTGTGCACGTGTTAGTTAGAAAAATGTTTCTTTTAAATAAACATCGAAGCAATGAGGTGCCGCTGCTGCTGCGTTGGTTAATTTTGAAAGTGATCATTAAAATAAAATAAAATAAAATAAAATAAAAGAATTTTTTTTTCTTAATTTAACAAAATTCATTATACAAATAATATAGACACAATACGGCAGCACTTACATGAAAAAGCAGAATAGAATGACATGCACCCGGTTACACAGATGAGGTTTTTGGAGGAATAAGAAGCTGAGGCTGCAAAATAAAAAATAATAAAAAAACAAAATTAAATTGAATTGAATTCGTATCACTGTCCATATTGAAGCAAAAGCAGCAAATTAAAAAGAAAAGCATTGTAAAGCTCTTTTCACAATTAGTAATGTGTAAATAAATTAATATAATATAAAAGCATCACCATCAACAAAATTTCAAGATTTAGCCAAGCAAAAATTGAAGAATACAAACAAAATAAAATAAAATAAAATAAAATAACTTAAAATAAAATAGCAATAAAATTTACAAAACAGGCAATAATTTGTGCATATGTGTAAGTTGTAAACATACGTACACCATAACAATCCATGCAGAGAGAATAGAATAATTGCAGACAACCATCAATCTTTTACCAAATAATATATATATGTATGTATATATATATATATGTACAATACAAATAGTTAGAATATTCACATTAGTGGTACGCATGCGAGTGTATTGAAAGGATGCAGAGCGGAATGCAGCGTTTTAAACAGCGACTTCTTTAGATACTCTTCCACCGACGCCGCCGCCGCCAGCGTTACGCCACGAATACGTTACCTCGGGTTTGTATAAATCATTATGAGGCGCTGAAACAGGAGGAAGACGTTCCGGTTTAGGAGCTTGGCGCATCACTTCAGGAACAATGCTAAACAACAACAATAATAATATTACTGATGCAAATACGCTGCTTATATTTTAAAAAAAAATCAAAATGAAAGCATACTTGATTGGATATTTTTTCTGTTGTTTAGAAACTTTAGCTTGTTTAGCTTTGTTATCTGCAAAAAAAAATAGAGAAAACAATTAATTTGTAAAATTGAACAGAAAAGCATGATTGGAGAGAAGAAAAATTGTGCTCATTGCATACTTGTAAAGCAGGCCATTCGTCTCCACCAGAGGAACAAAGTTAACAATATGAGAATCAAAACCAATACAGCAACCGCAAGTCCCACAGCTAAACCAATATCTCCTTCACTGTAAGCAGAACTGTTGCCATTTCCTAAAAATTGAAAATTGTAAAATAATTAAACAAGTAAATTCAATACCAATTAAAGCGGCAAGATTGATGGCCTTTTTCAAATCGCCATATTCATTTTGAATGCGATATTCGACAAATTTTTTCTTATCACTTTCCGTCAACGGGCTGATCACCAAGCCGGCGTTGTAACAAGATGAATATGTGGAATTCTGAAATGAAATGAAAAATGAATATTAAACTGTTTTTTTTTCTTTAAATAATTAATTAATTAATTTCGTACACGATGTGGCATTTCAGCAGTGAAACTTCCAAGTCGTTCGCCGGGAAGAAGGCGTTGGCCATCGATTGTCCATTGCAAGCCATCGTTGGCGTTCGGTGCAGGGTCTGAACAGAATTGTGCAATAATTCTCGCCTCGTTTGCGTCGACTTTCTCCTCAGTCACAGGTTCGTAATACACCAGTGGTGGGCCTGAGAATTGAAAATTGTAAAAAACAAAAAAAATAGTCTTTTTTCCCACACACTAAACTTACCAACAATGTCCACTTGTATGCCGTCGTTGGTACCTTGATTGCGATTGCAAGCCCAGTCGTTGGCCGATTTGGCAATGCAAGCGGCGCACCAATAGAAGCCACTTTTGAAATATGTATCCAGTGAAATTGAACAAGCAGAAACAATTTCATCCTGTTATTTGAAAAAAAAACAATATCAATCAATTTTAATATCTTATTTTCTGTTTTATGCAAATTACCGCTGAAGTGTGTCCATTGGTTGGAGATGCGGTTTGTTCACAAGTGGCATTTTTGATCGTGCCGTCGGATGTTTTGTGATACCAGAACATTTTCGGCATTGGATAGCCGGTTGCTTTGCAAAGCAGAGTGATCTGTTGGCCCATTCTCGCACGGTTGGAGCCGGGTTCGAATACGGATGACGTTTTGATGCTTTGAAAATTGTGTCCAGATAGCTGAGGATAAGCTGCAACAATAGTCTCGGTGTGAGAGAATAATGGCATTTGTTGTGCAGATGAGCAAGTGAAATTGAAAATTATGCAAAAAGTACAACAGTGAATGAAGACAGATTTTGATTAATCTTTTTTTTGCGACAACAACTCGCTTGCTCACCTTGAACTAGCATTTGGGTCAGAGAAAAATTTGCCCCTGGGAAAAAGCCTCCACGTCAGACTTAAATGAGCAACCTTGACCTTGAAAGTATTGTTACGAGCAAAAAAAAATAGAGTACAGTGCAAAGTGGGATAGAAGGGAATTTTTTGAATTAAAATTACAATTCTATACATACAGCAACAGATAAAAAAACTTACACAATTTGTCGACAACGACAACTTTGGACATTTTTTCGTAAAGTGTGTTCATCGCCTGACATTGGATACTCTTGAGACGGTGGTCGACGCCCAAAGCGATCATCGGTCCGTCGAACATACGACTACCTTCGATGAACCAGCTGAACTGAGTAGGCGGAGGGTTGCCGACAGCTTTGCAATGCAGGGTCGCTGGAAAGTTGGAGAAGAATTTGTTGCCGTTCAAAGCGGCGTGGTATTTTTCGTCCACAATTGTCGGTTCGTCCAAAAATTGCACATCCAGCACCGACACTACCGACACGTTCGACGGTCCGTTTGGACCGTCGTAGTATACTGTACAGGCGAGCCTTTTCCCATGCAAGCTGCCGTTGATTGGAACCGTATCCAGCCAAGTGGCGGCAAATTCGGCAACTGTTGATTTGTCCAACGATTTTGCGTGCAGAAGATTGTCCAATTCTGTACTGTTGCAGTCGAGACAAGTGAACACGGGTCTTACTCCACTTTGATCACTGACACAATACAGCGGTGTTGAAAATGGTGTACGCCAAGAGATTCTCTGCAGAAGTTGTGTATTACACGTGGAATGGAGAGAAAAAAAATCAACAACATACTTGCAAGTGCATAGCCCTGCCGATTGGTAACAAATCCAGAGTTATGGCCAATTTCGGTGCAATTGTACTACCGAATCCTCTGATGGATGGATCTCCGTGATTGGGCTGTTGATTCGGAAGTGCTGAATTCGGCGTGCCTTGTCCCCATACTTGAAACTGAGCGGCACCTGTAAAATTATTCAATTCAATTCAATTTTATTATTTTCTTCTTTTCCAACTTACCAGTGTGAAATGTTCCAATAAAAGCAACTAATAATAATAATAATGATAATGATGATGATGATGATGATGATGAGAACAGGAGATACATTTCGAAGTGGGCTTTATTTTTGGTCACAGCGCCGGTGTTGTGATGTTTGCTGTTGTTGTTGTTTACTTGCTTTGGTTCGTTTCTCTGCAAAAATGAAGACAACAAAGAAATAAGTGAACAATTTTAAGAATAAGCGATGAATTTTTGTAAATAAATAAAACGCGCTCATTGTCCAACAATGACAATGTTGTTCTGTTGGGAAAAATGAATCTGCTTGAGTATTGCATTTTACAAGAGTCAAGTTGCTGCTTTGTCGTCGCTCACATCAGGGTCAACAGTGTGATGCAAGTTTTGTTCAAAATTGACTGTCCAACCTCTTAACCGTCAATTTTAGCATTTTTAGCTCAAAAGTGAATAACAAAAGGCACATCTTTTGAGGAACAAACTCGATAAATAAATAAATAAATAAATAAATAAACAAAAGAAAACCAGTTGAAGCAAAGAGAAACTGAACGTCATATTCCTCCTCAGGGGAGAAGAAATGTTGAACAGGAAAAGCCACATTGATTCATAGCAGCCGTCAGTCTGTGTAGCGTGTCTGTCGTCAGTGGGAATTTTGTCGATCGTCGTTGCACATACAGAGCTGCGTTGAATAGAAATCTTCTGCTCAACTGATGCAAAGTGATAAAAATCCAGCCTGCACACATCCATCATTAATCGAACTGATCGGTCAATCTGACGACGATGTCCATTTATGTTAGGAAAACTGATTGGCCAGGTCATGGTCGCATGGCTTCGATTGTGACCCGAACTGACCAGCTTGGTTATCACTGCAATTATTGGCCTGTCCGGCGTCGCCGGTGCCACATCCAACGTCAGGGTCGAACGTCCGCTGGGAAAATTGGACTGGTCATTGCACAATAGTCTCGGACCGTCAGAACCGAACCGCCACGCGCACCTGGTCGCGCGTTTCCTGTCACTCGGCACAATGGAAAACAGACGGACAAATTGACAACCTAGTGGACAATGGACAAACAGAAAAACAAGTGCCCTTTCCGGCGACTGGGCACCAAATCTCTGCAGCACGTATTGTGCAAAGAAAGCGTCCGGCGACAAACCCAATTAATTCATTATTCTGCACAACGACAAGATCAATCAAGCACAACTACAAAAAACACACTAATCCCCTTTTCCCTATTCAACTGAGCCACTTCACACTTCGAGTGTATTTATTATCAGTTTATTCGTTTATTAATTGAAAATATATGAAATGAATAAAATACATGCTCGTGCTATCTATTATGAGTAATCACTTAATCCAACTTAATTTGCAAAAACTGATAATCTGCTTCTTATTATTCTTGTCAGATATTGTTTCAACTGACAATAAAAGAATATTCAATTCCATTACAACTATAAAAAAAATTCAATTAATTCAAAATCCAACACTATGATATACAAGTGCCGTTGTGACAGCTTGGACATGTTGAATATTATCAAAAGAATCAAATAAATAAAAACCACCAGGAAACTTGGTAGTTATAATTTAAAAAAAAGAGCGCTTTTGAATGATTCATAGGAAAAATTTTTTTAAATGAATAAAAAGGTCACCAAAAAAAAAGAAATTTCCACAATGTCAAAGTGAAATGTTGATTGAGATGAACTGATTGATGAAATGTTCAATTTGTGTGCAGGATAAAGCATTGAAAAAAAAACAATAGCATAAAAATAAAAAGTTGCGTAAAATTTTTTTCTCCAACAGCACAAAACTTATCACGTTGATTCATTAAATAAAAAATCCAATTCATCATCAATCAACAAGCGTCATGAAATAAATTTCAAATTAAACCTTTGCATGAGTCATCCTTGTTCGTCGTCGTCATTTCAAAAACTTACCACACTACTCACAAACTGACCTTGTCCTATTCTACTGGGTGACATTTCGTCCAGTGTAAAATGCAATTGTCATTTCTCCCCTGAGAAATTGCGCAAAAATAATGCCAAGAAAAAAAATTATCAAATTTACATTTGAATAGAGAAATACAAAAATAAAAAAGCTTATTTTAATTAAATGAAGAAAAAAAGTTCACATTTATTGAATAACTTTTTTAAAATTATCATAAATTACAATTTTAAATATTGTACTGTAACAACGATGATGAGGTATTCAAAAGACAAAAGAAAAAACAACGAATATCTGCGTCTTCAAATATTACAGTACGTCTAGTTTGGTTAACTTTTTCAACATTGAAAATCAGGTGACATTGAAATCGACAGACATGCAATGCCAGAAGCAATACGAATGCAAGGTGAAATTTTTGTAAGCAATATGAGTTTCCTTTTCTCTCATATTAGCTTGACATTCACATTTATTACAAATCAGGATGTTCAAATGCAGATCTGTGTACATTTGTTTGAAAATTTTCACATACATTCTCATACATATGTATAAGCTTATAAAAAGTGATAATCTGATCAAATTTACATATTGAAGAATTAGGAAAAACGATTTTCAATTAACAAATTTATGTTTGAAAAAGTTAGCATAACCGTAATAAGAAAAGGCAAAATATGAATATAATAATATGAAGAAACGAAATTGAACTTACTGTTAATTTAGCTGAGCTTAAAAATCAGACAACGAGAATAAACACCAACTTGAAGACTACAGCCAGTTCAGAATGACACACACACAAACGCACATATACAAACAAGACGATCGCGTTTCAACTTGACAATCAGGTCAGACTAACGACACGGCAAAATTCTTGGAGCATTTCTGCGTGGGTGGGGTAAACAAAAATTTCAACTCTTTTATTATTATTCATCATCAATTATCCAACAATCTAACTGAGCAGAGTTGAAATATTGACAAGCATCTTGATCCGGAATGCTTAAAATTTCATAGCTGAGCTAAACTTGACAATATCCACTTTACTAATCTCACATCAATTTACTTACTGAAATAGGTGACTGAGAACAACAACAGTAACAATAACACAGGAAAATGTTAATTGAAAATTATTACAATAAGCATCGCTTTTATGAATATGAATTATTTCAATTAAGCAAGATGAATTTGAAAATGTTCTGCTGCAACAACAACAACAACAACAACAACAATTTGCAAGTGAATTGAAATATTGTGTGCAATACCTTGTGTGAAATTTGCAATTTTTTTCAAAAATACCAATAAAAGTTATACAAGGGAATAGTGTACGTCGCTAAGAGACAATCGAAGCATTGGTGACGTGTTCTCACTGAAACTACCAAAGATGATCAATAGAAAGCTGCAAGTGAACGCTACACCGATGCTACATCTGCCATGGCAACGCCGGAGCTGACTCACAGCTCAGCAACTGGCAGGTAAATAATGCACAGGCAAACCTGTGCTTTTTGTCAACAAAGACAACCAACGCTCTGTGTCACCACACCCGTCGTTGCAAGCGTGGTAGCTTCAAACGTTAGCACAAATACCGGCTTTCACAAAATTAGCTGCTCCACCAACAACCGGCAACCCAGTTCATCCGGTGAACCGTGCCCACTGGCTTGTCCATTCTGTTCCACTGGACGAGCGAGAGAAAACTGTCCCTTCCGGATCATTGACTTTTTTCCATTAGCAATATTTCAAAATTCAATACTTGCCAAACATTTGTTAATAGTGACCAAAATTTATCACACCAGCCGACCTTTTCATGCGGATGTTGCATATCGAAATTGTGTAATTATGAGAAGAAAAAAAAAATCAAATTCAAAACTGATTATCAACTTTATTTCGAAACAATGAATAATATTCATCATATTCTGATCAAACAATCGAAAACATTTAAACTCAAATTTAATTTTATTCAACAACCACAATATTTGTTATATTAAAATAATATTTGCACTGTTAACATATTTTTTTAAAAGAAAAGCTGTTCAATATGTTGTGTCATTTGACAATGCTGCGCAGGTTCGACACTTTGCAAACTTGGAAAACATTTTCCAACTATTTTTTGGAAATTTATTTTATCCATTCAATTGCATTATTTAATTCGATAATCATGAACTTTTTATTTGAAAAGTACACCGCGGTCAGTGCTGTTTACTCGCGTTATCTCTGCGCAGATAGAACTTTGAACGATATATATATATATATACGCTACGTGTGCTATGCACGATAAGCAGGAAATATTTTGAAAAATATTCAAATACTTTTCACTGTATCATATCACATATAGCAACAAGCAACAAATCTGGTACATGGTAAATAATTTGAAAAATAATATTACATATTTTTGCAAAAATTTTTGCTTAAAATATGTCAAAATAAGGCCAGAATATCATGGTCGAATTGTTACACAATTGAATCTAGAGCGGCACAAGCAACTGATACAACCAGTAAACGACAATTAAATTATTGATTTTGACAATTGCTCAATCTTTATTGCAAATATTATTTTATGCAAATAATTTTACTTAAAAAAAATCTTTTTATGTTAAAAATATTTTATATCAAAATCAACGATTAAAATAATTCTACTTGTCAAATAATAATTACTCAAATTCATACTGTATTGTTTATCTATTCATTATTTCCAATTAATACTTAATTGTCTTTATATTTAGTACAGTAGTTATTAATCTTCTTTACTTTTTTTTAACATAAACAATTAAACTTCTGCTTTACATTTACTTAAAAAGGTACTGTTTGTATGCTTAATATGTTTCACATTTTACTTTGTAGAGTTTTTACTGTTATACTGTTGCATTTTAAAGTATTGAGTGTTTACAACTGCAATGTTAAACTTTTAATATGTTAATAATATCTATTTTATAATTTTATATTTGTATTTCTTACAATTGCACATTGTTAACTTTTAAAATTTACAAATTTTAGCATTTTCTAAATTGCTTTGCAGTATTGTTATTAGTATTGCATTGTGTTTACATATATGTAAATATGTTTACATTTATAGCGTGTTAATGTTTGCAGATAACTGTATTTTGAGTTTAAAAAATGCAGTGTTAAATAGAAATTAATTTTCCTATTCTAACTGCCTAAATTATTTTCCAGTTGATGGAAAACTTTATTATAACTCTCATTATTATTGCAATACAATGAAATGTATTAAATAATGTCACGTCGTGTTGTCGCTTATTCTGTATGCTAAATAAGTTTACATGTTATTTGTTTGCAGCAATCAGTTGTCCGGTTTTTAGCTACAGTACAATGACATCATTAGCCAGAGGCAAACTGATTGCTGTTATTGGGGATGAAGATACATGTGTTGGATTTTTACTCGGCGGTATTGGTGAATTGAATCGAGCTCGACAACCCAATTTCTTGGTTGTTGACAAAAATGTCAGCGTTCAAGAAATAGAAAACACATTTAAATCGTTCGTCAGTCGAGATGATGTTGCTATAATATTAATTAATCAGCATATTGCGGAGATGATACGTTATGCAATTGATGATCACGTGAAAAGCATTCCGGCTGTATTAGAAATACCATCCAAAGAACATCCATACGATCCGTCGAAAGATTCAATTTTATTCAGAGCGAAAGGGATGTTCAGCACTGATGATTTCAGATAATTCTGTTTGAAAAATGGGATAGTGCATTTTCTTTCTCCATTATCTTTATAATTATTTTGAAATTTTTCTGATTAACCCTCTCATGTTTATTCCTTTTATAAAACCTTTTATTGAAAATTGATGCTAAAATTCATCGCTGAATGCAATCTGGTTGAATTTGTTGCCTAAAAATAAAATAAATGGTATTGTCATTTTTGTGAATCTTTACTTGTACAATTGATTGTTGTTGCTCAAATTTTATTTTACTTCACAGTTTTTACACTTTATCATATTATTATTTTCCAACAGTTGTCGAATTGTAATATTTCTATTATGGAATAAATGTGATTGAAATCAATTTATAAATCTTTGAATGTTTGTTTTGTCAATTTGATTCGATAATTCTGCTGTCGGAATTTTTTCTTTTTGTCAGAGGAAGAATTTTATTTCTATTTCTGATTTCAAAGAAATTACGAATGAAAAATAGATCAATAAATTAAATATTATGAAAAATTTTCTCAAGTTAATAACTGAAAGGTATAAACAATATTAGAATTGCTTGTTTTAAATAACATAACAGTTTCCTTTTTTTTAATATTCTATTATTTATATTAAATATCTTAAAAGTATGTATAGAAATATACAATGGCATGACAAATGTTAGTTCTGGAATGAGAGTAATTGTTTAAATAATTTTATTATTATTTCAACCTACAGTTTTAGTATATATGTGTAGTTGATAAAGGTGTTTATGGAAGTTTTGCAATTTATAAAATGTTTAATTGAAATGAATTTTAAATTTTATAAAAGCTTCCATGTACAATTTAGTATTAAAATGAAAAATTGTGCAGAAAGTGTCATATTTATTGTCGAACTGCTGCTTTTTATCACTGAGCAGTGTGACATCATTGACAATCTCATGGTGGTATTAGTGGGCAGTTCATGATGAAAGAGGTTCATTGAATTTGCTGATGATCAATGACATGCATCTATTTGGTAAATTTGATTTCAACATATTAATAAGATTTTTAATATCAACGTCCAGGTGGTGTTTAGCAATTGTGAACAATCTCTCGCCGGATAGCGTGACTGAAATGGTCGATCAACATCTGCAGAAGAAAGGCACCCACCCGTTTAGTCCGGAAGAAGCTGGAATGTGGAAATGGACAGCTCATAATTGGATCCAGTAAAGCGATATGGCCGATATGTTTTCCATCCGAGAAAGCAGAACGCTCATGCAGCCATGCTTATTCATGCTCATGTTTACCGGCTCGTTTTACAAAAATCAATGAACTTCAAAATTTGCTTATTTGTGGCATTCATTTTGACAATTGAATTCTTTATCCAAAAAATTTGTTAAAGAAATCTTTTCAGTTCTTGTATTTTTTTTGTGTGTTTAGAAATTTTCAAGCAAACGCAGACAAAAAGCGAAGCACAATTTTCAGAAATATTGCTAATAATTGAAATGGCTACTTTCAACAGTTGCTTGCAATATTGTCGATCTTCAAGAAAAGTTTTGCTAATTTTAGTCTCTACTGCATTATTCTTGGACAACATGCTTTTAACAACTGTTGGTATGTTTGAAAATTTGAATTTTTATATTAATTTGAATTAATATTTTAATAAATTGTGCATATGCAAGCAATGACAATAACTCAACTGTGTTATAAAGATTATTTGCTACTGCTGAGTTGGTGAAAATTTTATAAAATAGTTTGTCAAAAAAAAATACAAAAGGAATCAGCACTTTCTTTTTTAAAAATTAAAAAAATATTGCTTTATTCAATTTAAATATAAATTAAATTAAATTAAATTGATCAATTTTTGTGAAATTATTTTTGAAATTAAACAACACCGTCAACTGTGACGATAATTTGCACAATTTTAATAATGACAATGAAAATTGTAAACTAGTCTTAATAAAAAGCTATTTAAAAATAAAACTGCTTTCAAGTTTGAATAGTTTGCATATTTTTTTTTTAAACTAATGTATATTATATTCATTTTTACATTTGAAATCACTGAACAAAGAGATTAAAAATGATGAATGCAAATAAATTAATGCATAATAAATATATTCTTTGATTAGCACTGATTATTGCAAATTTATTGATGCACCCAAAAATGAAAAGAACAAGTTTAATTGATTAAAAGCAGCAATAAATGCTCTGTGTGATAAAAATAGAAAATTTTTTACTTTGTTTGAATGGAAATTCAACTGAAATTGAGGTTTCGTTAAAATGAAGAAAAATTTTTTATTAATTATTATTCATCATATTATCATCAAGTGAAATTCATAAATTTTCATAAAATGTTCTTTGCATATCAGTTACAATTTGAGAAGAGAAGAAAAATTCTTAATTTAATTTTAAAAAATCTTACATAATACACGAATCATTTGTTTAAACTATAAATTATTTTTAATTATAATTTCTAGTGCCAATAATGCCGGACTATTTATTCCGAATAGAAAATCCAAATGAGATTCCTCTCTTTGCTAACAATAGCGCAGCAGACTACAATACATCTGATGTGATAACAGAAGCAAAAGAACACTTGCTGCTGGTGGAAGAAAACCTCAAGGTGGGCTTGATGTTCGGATCCAAAGCTTTCGTCCAGCTATTGACAAATCCATGTGTTGGTGTGCTAATCAGCAAGTAGGTCTCTTTCTATTATTGAATGTTGGTATTTATTTTATGGAATCATTTCAATGTTGAATTTTGTTAATGCATAATTAAAAAAGTATTGTGCATTGATTTCAATTTTTTCAGAATTGGTTACACGATACCGATGTTTATTGGTTTTATTGTCATGTTTGGGTCAACAATGAGTAAGGAAATTGTTTGATTAAAATGAAATCAATAAAATTAATATTTTCAGTGTTTGCTTTTGGTGATACTTATGCAAAATTATTTTGCGCACGAACTTTGCAAGGAGTTGGCTCTGCTTGTACAAGTACAGCCGGAATGGGAATGCTAGCTGAAGCTTATCCAGATGATGAGGAACGTGGGACTGCGATGGGCCTGGCATTAGGTGGTTTGGCACTTGGTGTTCTTGTTGGACCACCTTTTGGTGGTGTTTTATACAGTTACACTGGAAAAGAACTTCCATTTATTCTATTAGCACTGTTAGCATTAGCAGAAGGAGGTGACAATTTCATTTCTACAAAGTACATTCAGTAAATAAAAACTGAACTCATAAAAATTAATATATACATAATATAATATATAATATAATATACAAAAAACACAATAGAAATGTTTAAAATTATTAGTGTATTTAATCAGAATTCATGCCATACCAATCATATATTTTCCAAAGCTGTAAAGCTTTTTATTAATCATAAACAAAATTTTTTTCCGTATACTTTGATCTGTTTAATTTCAGTTTTGCAATTATTGGTATTGCAACCCAAAGTTTCTACACCTCGTTATCGTGATTCTTCTATTAAACAGCTAGTCAAAGATCCATACATTGTTCTCGCCGCAGGAGCTATAACAATAGGCAATATAGGCATCGCTACAATGGAACCATCTTTACCCATTTGGATGATGGATACAATGAAAGCTAATTCTGCAACGACGGGTAATTAATTTTTTTTTTCTTTTACTGTTTATAACAACACCACAAACATGAAAAATACATTTTAAACAATTTTTGAATAAAATAATTTTTAGTTTCTTTCATTTAATAATTTTTAGGTGCTGCATTTCTACCAGCTAGTATTTCATATCTAATTGGAACAAATGTCTTCGGCCCATTGGCTCATCGCATCGGTCGCTGGTTAAGCGCTATGCTTGGTTTGCTTACAATCGGAGGATGCTTGATTGCGGTAAAAGAATATATATAAATATATATGGATTTATATTCATTTCCAACAAATTAATATTCAGCTTTCAGATTCCTCAAGCTAAAAGTGTTTATCAACTTATTGCACCAAATACATTTATGGGATTTGCAATAGGTATGATTTTTATAATTTCAATCTCCACATTTCAGAGAAAAAAGCAATCAGTATTACAGGAATGATTGATGCGTCAATGTTTCCACAAATGGGATACATTGTAGACATTCGATACAATGGCACATATGGTGGAGCATATGCCATAGCTGATGCAGCGTTTTGTTTTGCTTTTGCTTTAGGTAAAACAACTGCATTAAGCAGTTAATTTTAGCATGCATATGTTAAACTATTTCAGGACCCATTTTAAGTGGACCGTTGGTGAGAAATGCCGGATTTCCAGCGTAAGATTAGCATAAACTGTGAAAGTTATAAATATGATAAGTGGGTGAATGTATTTCAGAGTATTGTACATAATAGCTGTTTTAAATTTTATCTATGCACCATTTTTATTTTTACTGAAGAAAATTCCAGAGCCAGATATAATTCCATCAGAGGTAATTTTTTGCTTTAAAAAAAGTAATAAATAAAACCGATGTATTTAATATTAAGATATATTTATTTACAGTCAATGCTACTGAAGAAGAATGCATTTACAGAATATCGACCTTTCAGTGAATCACAGGAAGAAGAAATAAATTATTATGAATCAGTTTCATTGTATCAGGGATATTGAATAGATAATATAATTAATATCAGACGGCTTTACTTTCCCATGCTTTTTAACAATGACATCATCTACATTTATATAATATTCTTTCAATGGCATTTGCGTTTCAAGAGATATTTATCAAAAGTGATATAACTTTATAAACAAATTGTTTTGATTCCTCATAGAAGCGCTTAAGCAGCTTTGTTGTTAAAATAATTTCATTTGTAATAAGATGCTCTTCTAATGTGAATAATTTAGAAGAAATTGAATTAAAACGAATAAAATATTTACTTTGTTTTGTGATTTTTTTTAAATTATTACTGTAAATTGAATTATAAATGTTTTTTATAATAGAATGAAAATTAATTTTGAAAATAATAAAGTTTATAGTTTTTCCATAAAAATGATTTAAAGCTCAAACTGTGCAAAAATGTATTCGTTATATTGCAAGTTATTGTATCTTTTATATCTTCGCCATGCGTTAGAAATTTAAAGCATATTAAACTGTCTAAAATAGTTTTAAAATTTTAAACTCTTTATTGTTTAATACATTTTAAAGTACAAAAAGTCAACTATTTATAAGGTTCAGTTCAATAGTTTGTATTCTGTTTTTCTTGAAAGTAGTGAGCTGAGCTGAGCTGAGTTAAAGTGAAACAAAGATGCAAGGTAAAAAAGTTCCCATAAAAGTGAATAAAAAGAGCGGCTTTATTTTAAATGAGAAGGAAAAAATAACTGCAGCAGTACAAAATCAATCAAGATTTCTTCCTGCTGAAGCTTTGAATGACATCCGCCAATCAGTGCAGTTGAATTTGGAAGTTCAAGATCGGATAAAAAGACTTATCGCAGATTTGGAGAAGCAACCACAGAATGAACCGCTAGACTGTATTCAAATTGAAGCAAGCTCAGCCAGAGATGCTGTGGGTCTGTCCGCATGTGAATACCAGCAGATGCTCTGTTCGCAGTCTTTGGTGGATATTGACAACAATTTGACGTTCGCGCAAAAATTGCTCAGTCAAGATCTCCACATTTCAGAGACTGCTTCACCTGTAGCAACAAAATCCACTACGGATATCAGAGAATTGCTCGAGATGATCAACATGCGCGTGGATGCATTGTCACTGTTATTTGACAAATGTTTGGAGAAGAGGAAAGTTCGAGAAGAACAACAAGCCCGAGATGACCAACAGGCGCAGGTTCGCAGTGCTCAACTTGTGCAATGCAAACGGGCACTGAGCGAAGTTGAAGGGAATGTGCAAGCTCGGCAACAAACGGCAGAAGATATGTGCAGCCGTTTGGTAATTGAAGTGTACGCTACATTGCGTCGAGAGTTGATATACAACGAAGCTAGGTTGGGAATTGTTGAAAACCAATCTTCTGAAAATCAGAGAATCTTATCCCAACAAAGTGACCCTCTGTTGAATAGAATTCAACACGAGGAGGTAAGGGATTTATTGATATACCAAGAACGGTGTATCAAAGAGGATATTACGACAAAGTATGCAACTGAGATCAGCATTGCAAAGATGATGAAAGAGATTAAAAAAATGAAAGACGAGTTGGAAAAGTTAGGCAAAGTGCTCTACGTCAACATATTACGCACAGCGGGAACTGTGTTAAACGCTGATCAGTTGCCTTCAATAGTTGATCAAGCACCGAATACGAAGCCAATCACTAATGATTTGATCAAAAATATGCACTCCCTATTCTGCTTTATACTCGGCGGATTGCAGGCCCAAATTAAAAAAGTCTGGCAAAATAACAAAAAAATGCGAGATATTGAAGAAAAGATCCACTTTGCTTGTATGAATATTGAGGCAAGAAAACATGAAATAGCGCAACTTGAAAATATTTCCATCGGCCATGATGAAGCAAAAATGCAAAAGCAACTTTTGGAAAAAGTGCAAGAAGACAGAAATCAGCGTGAGAAAACGTTGACAATGATTTCAGAAACTTGTCGACAGCGTCATTTGGAATTTGTTGAGAAGGAAAAAATTGCAAAAGAGAATATGAATCGGCAGCTGAGCAGAATAGTAGCGTTGAGCAAAAATATTGAACACGAGAGATCACTGAGGAAGAGATTATTTGAAATGAAAAGAAAAAATCCAACATCTCACTGTCATGAGATGTGCAATAAAGAAATGATCGAGAAACGTATAGAAGCGCTTGAAGTTGAGCTAGAAATGAAGCAAAAGATAAACAAGCGATTAGTATTGAAAAATGCTTCTTTACAAAAGAACATTGCCAGAGAAAAAGCCAGACTACTAGATGTTAGCAATAAGGAAGAAGAAGGTGCAGTAAATGTAAATGGTTATCAAGAAGAATTTAACAATTTACTATTGGAGAAGGAGAATTTAGAATCTAAACATAAAACATTTAGCTTCATGAAAGTGAAGCTAGAAAAAGAGATTGACATCTTGAAAAACAAAATAAATGAAAAGAAACTTTCTTGCAGCGATTTGGAATTGCACCTTGAAAAATTGAAATTCACAAATGAAAAACATATAAATGTTGGATCTGCTGCAAAAACCAATGAAATGCCGAATAAGAAAACCTTGAAAGCACTTCAGGAAGTTTTAGTTAAATATGCAGAAAATTTAAAACGTGAATTTGCATTGTTGACTGAAGAAGTAAGCAAACTATATATATACATTTTACTATTGAATTTACTAAAAAATATTATATTAAATTCTTTTAGGTGAATAACATGGCAAATGAATATTTTGCAAAAACAGAAGAATACCAAAATCTTGAGGAAAAACATTCAATGAAAGTACATGAAGTGGAAGTTTTTCAAATAAAAACCAACCAACTACAATGTGAATTAAGCAATCGTCCAACTCCTCGTCAGATTTCTCTACTAATTGATGAAAATCAAGAGCCTTCTTCTCAAACTTTGATTCCATCACCTCCATCTCAAGGAGACACAAAGTTTTCGACGGATATGAAAGCTGAAACAAAAACTGAAAATTGTGAACACGTTGAGACTTCAAAAAATACAAGTTTTAACCAAGATACGATTAACGAGTCAGAGGAATCTTTGACTTCAATAAGTTTCCAAATAATTGTGAACAGTGCTTCTTCATCACGTTTGGAGAAAAAAACAGAACAAACTGCTGAAAGTGCAAACCTAAGTGAGGATGTTCAATTCTATTATTTAAATTCAAGTGAAAACTCACTTGCCAGAGTAAGTGCAGAAACTGAATCAACATTTCAAAGTAAATCAACTACATCAGAAACTAGTAAAGAAGAAAACTTTCAGCAAGATGCTATATGCACTGACAGGTCTCAAGAACCTTGTGAAAGTATTGAGGAGAAATTCAAAGCTGAAATCACCCAATTACAAAGTAATATCAACGAAACAGAAAAAACAAATAAAGACATAAACAGCGATGACGCAATTATGCCAATGATAAGAATGGGTAGAACATTGGAAGAGGCCCTTGCAACGGTGACAAAAATCAGCAGTGCCAAAAAGATGGATGAAAAACTGCAAACTACTAACAATGATAATGCAGCGACAAATTCATCAACTGCTAGTGAACTTTCTTTAATAAGTAAGTATGAATGCATAATTAATCATTATATTATTTCAATTTAAAATATTGCAGTAGAAAATGTGAAAAACGAAGAAATTCACAAACAGCATTCACCTGACAACAGTGAAATGATGTTAAAAAAAGAAGACGAGAAAACAACAAGCAGTACTACTTTCTCATCAATAGAAGAAAATATTAAAAATCTGAATAACATACCTCAAACCAGCAAAGCAGAGCTATTGAAGTGGTTCAAAAGTTTTCCAAAAGACAAAACGCTTCAGAACGATAAAAAAGATAAATCATTTCAGCAGAAGTAATACTTTTTTGTCTTTTGTGCATTTGTTCTTATTGAAACTAGAATTCCTAGATTATATGCATTTTACATCTCCAACACTTAATTAAATAAAAAATTCAAATTTAGTTCAATTTTTGTTTAAAAAAAACCGCACATCTGACACACAACAGATTATTTTGAGCTACAATCAAGCTAAATAAGAACAATAATCATTTCTGAATTTAATTCAATTTATTTCGAACTTTTCGATAGCATAAAAATTGAACAACCGGTCAGCAGTAATGAAAAACAGTAAAAACAATACTATGCTCAGAATAAAAAGACATTATTTGAGCAAAGCAACAATTTATATATATAACATGTATCGCTTTTTAACAACCCTGGCAATATACGATACTTTCACATTGAAATGCTGACTGGTTGATTGCCATCTTTCTTCATCCATAATATTCGAGCAACTTGTATTCTCTACCTAAAAGTTCATTAAATGATGAAATTTGGTTTATTGAAAACATCATACAATAATTTATTAATATTTCATATAGTTCTTTGCAAAAGTTTTCAAATTATTGCTACAGAAATGAATGAGACCTTGAAAAACATCAGTATTTACAATATTTCAACCATTACATGCAAATCATATGCGAAATAAGCATAATTTTGTATTAATATTATTAAAATGTAAGTATATTTATTACTTTTATTTCAAATCTCCGAATCAAACAGAGTAAAAATTAATTATAAACAGTCTATCATGAAACATTGAATATTATTTTTTAATATGAAATTAAATGTAACTGGAAAAAATTTCTTACTTCGCTTTTGACGAGCTGCAGCTCTTTTGTCTTGTTTCTTCTTACTGTAAAGTTCTAATCGTTCTTCATCAATTTCAATGTCGTCGATTTGTTTCACTTGATTACATTTCATGCATTTCGCAACACCAAAAAAACATGCAATACAATACGTCGCCTGGCAAGCTTCACAATTACGAAAATTCTGAAAATCTTCCGCTGGTCCTTCTTCATTGCATTCTATACAACTTTTTCGTTGACCACCTGCAGCACGAATAAAACTTCCCACCAGAAATGCCTGCAAAAATACAGAAAAAAAGAATAAATATGCAAAAAATAAAAATTACATTGATAATTTGCATTACCTGTGACGCTACTCTTTGTCGTAACTTTTGTGCAATATCAGCTTTACTTCCTCCCAGCTTTGCTTTTACTGATTTCTCTGCAAAGTGCTTCCAACCTCCCCGTGAGACACCAATTTCACCGTGCAAAAATGCTATACGTTTGTCAATTGTTTCCGGATAAAAGGTTTCACAAATTAAAGATCTTATTCGGTATAAATAAACTTGAACAAAAACTGAAATCAAACAGTAGCCAAAAATTGCCACTGTAATCCAGCGAAGTCGAATATCTGGTTCAGTTGGTTCTGTTATACAACGCTGCCAATATTCAGCAATATTTTCTGGAGCTGAAACCTCAGGTACCATTTCCTCAATAATATCGTTGTATGTTTTAGCAATCAACCCAGATCCAACAACAACTGGCTTGAAACGTAACGGTAAATCGAAATCTGTGGCTTTGTTCAAGAATCGGTTAATTATCTTCAAAAACGTGCAAACTGAATTGTCAACAACCATCCAATATACAATGATGATAAAACTGAAAAATATTTAAAATATAATTTTTGAAAAAAAAAACCTCTAAAAATTTTCAACCTAAAGTTATGCATAAAATAAGATATGTAAACTTATAAATGTATAATAACGTCATAATAATAAATAAATAAGTATTTAATCAAAATACTTACCCAGCTATAAGATTCAAAAGTTGAGGAAAACATCGCATCCATAGTTCTTTTGATGTCATTTTCAGATCTGTCCTTGTTAAATACTTCTTTCTTTCTTTGTCAGTTAACGGAAGTATTGCTTCTTGGCCTTTTAACCACAATCGCTTGTCAAACTTTTGCAACCCTTCAGTAATGAAATAGTTGTCCATTTCATCTGTATGCAAAAATGCCTTCACATAAAGAGCAGCAGCTATCGGCAAGTAAATTAGCGTCAATCCAACAAAGCCCCCAATCGAGATATCAATCATGTCAAACCATTCTCTAAAATAATCAATAAAATATATCTGAAGAAATAAAGAGAAACTTTCAATTTCCTGTACCTTATGTATTCAATTTTTTCATTTAACATATCAACTAAAACAGTAACATTGGTTTTGTATTCGACGCTGTATTCTACAGTCTCACTAATGCTAAAATTGAATGAATAAGCATTAACAATGCGTTCTTCGGCTTGCAATAGTTTCTTCTCGATCCCTTCCAACAGAGCATCTTTGATCTTTTTCGTAATAATATCTTTAAGCTTGCAAAACTGAGTGACGAAAAGAAGCACATTACACACACTACTAACAGCGCTAATCACACGGCATACAAACCACACTACAGGTAGAAACCATGCAGTGTAATCACAGTATTCAACAATAACGTTAAACATTCGCACACAAATTTCATATGGTTTCATCAGTACCTTGTTACAAGTGCCGAGAACATTTCCAAGCCAATTTCGCAATCGTTTAACACCTCTACCTAAAGCCATGACACCGGAGTGGATTTTTTTCAGTACACTTTTTCCTGAATCACCTAGCTGATGAAATGAATTAGTAAGACGTAGCAGAGGCTTCATTTTCGATTCAGCTACATTTTGAACTGCCGCTTTCAGTTTAACCGTCTCTTTAGCAACTTTTTCCTGTACGCAGGCTAACGTTTCAGCTGTTTTCCTTAAATTCATTTGCATATTTAACATTGGACCTTGAATTGTCCAAGTCAAAACCAAAAGTATAAGAACTGTGCGAGCAGTAGATGTGCAAGAGGCAGGTAGCATAACAAAAAATGAGCAACATACAAAACGATTCACACTAATGCCAAGCAGGGTGATTACGCTTAAAACACCACAAATAAGACCTGAATTCGTTCAGTTAAAACATATTACATCATTCCACTGATAATCAGCACAAACTTACCAACTTTATAAGGATCCGTTGCCCATTTCAGTATACCGACGCACATGATTAAAATGTAAAATAGCCAAACGCTGACCATTCCAAGCACTGCACGGGCAATATTGTTCGGAACTGTTCCATAACGATACATGTTTTCAAAAAATCCATATTCGTTTTCATCAAATTCATCATCTTCAACTGGTGTAAAGAATTTACGGAAAAAATCCAAGTCATCTTCAATACGCTCTTCTTCTCCGCTTTGGATAGTATGCTTCATCTCCAAATAACGATGGGTGGCATCAATAAGCTTCTTTTTTGATTTGTTTATACGCCACAACTTCATAAAAACCGACATTCTGACGATAAAATTAAGTACTAAAGTGAAGCAGGCTAACAATTCTGATAACAATATTGGTTACTACAGTAAGTTAAACGTTACCTGATTTTTATTAATGCTCAGTCAAAAAAATTTTTTTAAGCTTAAGAATAATTGATAATCTGTTCTGTAATTATAGTTTTAAAATGTATAATAAAAATTTTACTTTTATTTTCAATTTTTTTTGGCATTATCTAATGTTTTTAATCAGGTAAATCAAACTTTCTACTAAACTGCTTTAGTTTTGAAGTGAAACGGCTACTTTTTGAGTTTGCGCAGTCCATCTGATTGAGTCATAATTATAATGCCTTAATTTCTCAATCGCCATATTTTCGTGATTCTGTCCTCCGTTGTTGGTACAGCGGTCTGTTGATCTCTTTCGTAATTTGTTAACACTGATCAGCGTTTGTCAAATTTTACACCCCTACCATTTGTTCACCGAGTATTTTTATTTTTTATCTTCAAATAACTTTTAGTTATCTAATTTACAAAAAATAAGGCAATGTAAAATGTTGTTTCTTTCTGAATACTGACGTTCAGGTACGTTGATCGTATTGCGGTAAAAGTGATAATTTGACGACCAGTCCAATTACCGCACAAGGGTAAACAGGTGTACAAAAATTCCTTTACTTGGATGTAATACAATCAATGTGAAGGCAATTAGTTTAAGAGTCGATACAACATTACAGAACAACGTCGTGTTGAACATTATTATAACTATCTATTACAAGTCCCACAACAGCAACTTTTTGAAGACTTCGTCCTATATATCACTCAACTGCTGAGCGACTACATTTCTGAATGCTGACCAAATGACAATAACCAAATAAGTTAAACAACAATCAACATACCAATCGAAAACTATTGCAGATCAAGTAATGGCAACAAAAGATATAAATAAAAAAAACTAATACTAGCCAAACAACCAAACCAAAACTGTAAACTATTTCTTTTAATGTTATCATCAAATCCTACGAGCCACTCCCGGCCATTACACATAATGATTGTCAGGTACGTTGGAGAAAACGCCTTCATTTGCAACATAAAAATTACAGTCAACCTTCAACATTCACGGATTTGATTATTTGCGGATTTGTGATGAGGTAACTGATATTATTGCAACAAGCGGAGTAAATGAAAACTCTAGTTCTTTATCCAGTGTGTCCATGACAATTAAAGAATGGCTTCGTTCATAACACAGTTAACGACGTAGATTGAAAAGCAAAATGTAACGAGAACGACTTTACCAAACTGGGAGCCTTAACTAATCGTTATTAATGCTAAAATAAAAATGATAAACAAAAATTAAGGCGAAGTAAAAAAAAGCGTTGCGAACGGGGTGTTGGTTTACGGCAGCAGCAATCGCATGACTCCTGAATTGATGGTAAGCTTGGCAAATGGTACAAACGGTGCGTGAGAATAACGCAAAATTTGAGTAAATACGTAATGCATGATGCTATAGGCGCGACCTGCGTCAATATCAGCCATAGACAAAATGCTTACGGCAATTAAGAGAACTATAGGCAAACAGAAACAATTTATTTACAACAGTTCAACGGATGATATTCAAACAACTAATAATAATGAAATGAAACATTAAATCTTTCTACGGGCAGCACTCAGTTACGCAACTTTTTCCGTCTATCTTCCTTTCTTTACAGCTTGTTCTGGTACATCAGGTGTGCAGTCTTTCTGCGTCGTAAATTTGCTCCTTCTTTCAACAGTTAGATGCGCAGCTGTTTTGGAGTCACTACCACAGCCATATGGATCCAAGGTATTCTTGCGTTGTTCCTACAACGTGCGGGTATGCAGAGCCATGTAGCGCATCCTTCAGAATCTCCTTCGGTCGGCGTCCTCGACCTATTTCTGAGCATTGCATAGTTACGCCCAGGCCTCAGGGATTTTTCTGCAATTCGGTATTGAATATCCTCCACCATTAGGCTTCAGCTGGTTTTATTAAGTACAACTTCGCCGCTGAACGCTTGAGAGTACCTCCAGCAATCTCATTTGGTTGCATTCTCAAAATCATTTGCACCATTTTTCCGGGGTATACCTGGATTTGCTTTCAGTGACTTCAGTCATGTAAACATGCAGACATAACTCTTATTCACTCCACGCCAAAATCTAAGCCAGTATCATCGAATGTTCAAATATATACTGTGCTGTCCAAAGACAAGACTGTCGGTTTTGGACGAAGGACGTCAATCTTCTAGAACAGTGGTTCTCAACCTTTTTTTTCCCATTGAATCTGTAACAGTCCCGGCTAGCTGATGACGCCTGTTGTATTGTATTGACACGTCACCACACGGCACGGCACGTGGGTAGTCACGTATGTGATGGCTCAGGCTGCTGCAGCTGAAGCATCCGGCTCCCTGTCCGACTGTTCGTGGGGTCGTTCGCTTCAGTTGCTGAACTTGCCTGGCCAGGTTGTCCATCTCTCGGGCCAAAGCCTCAACGGACTGGGTCACATCGTTCTTCGCTTGTTTCGTAACGTCGCTCCTAAAAGTTCTCTTCCACATTGATCACCTTTTCGGTCAGCTTGCGTGCTTCGGCGAGGGTCGGCGGTTCCTGCAGCCGAATGGCACGATATACTTCACTCAACGCTACTCCACCGGCGAACCGCGCCACCAAGTCGCGTTCCGACACACCCGCCCTGCGTCCCAACTCTGCCATCTCTTGGGCGTACTGCTTGATGGTTTGGCTATCACGTTGACACAGGAAGTGAAAGCGCTCGATTAGCTCCACAGATGACTCCTTGGGGCCGTAGGTGTTTAACAGCCGCCTCTTCAGCTCCTCGAAACAGTTCTCCCGTGCTTGTCACACAGGGGAGAGCTCACGGCGGACAGGATCGCTCAGCAAGTACTGCCCGACGACGTCATAGTTCGATGTCGATACACCGCTAGCGCAGAATAAGTCTTCCAGATTCTCCAGCCTTTCGGTGGAGTTCATTTCCGGAAAAGGCCGGGGTGTCCGGGTAATAGCAGGCGCTTTCCTTTGTACGGGTTCCCGGACAGGCCTTCATTGTAACGGACTTTCTGTCACAGCAGGCGGTAGGCCTCCGCCTTGTTGTTGTCGGCCAGATAATCACAGTCTGAATGACATTACGACCGCTTACTCTTTTCGAAGAAGACAGGTGGGATGATTGATTTATAAAACAAACAAAACAATCGTTTCGAATGTTTATTACACCGTGCCACTGACAACCACCACAATAAATCACGCCACGATCGATCGCTAACCAAAAGCCGCACACCACTGACGATCTCCACGTGGCTCTGCACTACCGTACTCTCCCACTGATCATCAGGTCCAAATGTGCCTCAACGGTAGCCGAGTGGAACGGTGTCGTAGTTACAAGATCAGCTCGGTCTTTCTTCCTCTTCTTCCTGACTCTGGAATACAACAGGCGTCATCAGCTAGCCGGGACTGTTACACACCCTTTTCACCGTTTGTCAGAACTTCCATTCCATTCACTGTCACAACCATTCCCCCTTTCGCAGACTGCTTGTCTCCAATTAATATGTAATGACGAGCTAACAGCAATCACCGAGATAAAACCACAACCGCCACAAAATCAACCAACTCCACTGCCACCATCGGCATCATCCTCATCGGCCCGTCTTGCCGTTTCTACCGTAACCCTTTTTGATAATCAAGTGCGAGCTGACTGCTTTCTACTGTGCATTATGCACATAGTGGGTGCAAGGAGCAGGTGCTCATACCAGTGGTTTTGCCTCTTCTTCGGCCAGAACTGGAACAAATCGAGCATAACTATCTTCCTCGGACTGTTACAGGTGCATCTTCCAATCTCTTCGAAACTAGGCTAATCGCCCCACGGAAACACTTCTGGTCAATGACTTGAAGTCTTTCTCTTGTCTCTGTTTTCGTTTCAGAAAATAAGATTCCATTCTCCCGGATCGCGGCACCAAAATATTATGTTCGTCCAGATTTCGTCCAAAAGGATCGAACTTGATTGTCACATCCAATGGTGATGTAAACAACATGGCGTATTTGGGTGTCACCAGAAATTATATAGAAATAACAAAAGAGGTGCGGTTAATAGGCTGATAACATTAGCTCGTTTCTGGCTCAATATAACCGAGCCGTACACGAAATGAAAGTCAATCAGGTTAGTCAGAGTAGTCGATGGAAGAGTGGAAAGTAGAGATGAGAGCAAGAACCGTGTGTCTTTGCTACCCAAAAAGTTGATTTTTCCGCAATGTTTGCTATTCTTTATTGCTGTCATTAGTTAAATAAAATCCCATACTCACTGCGTTGTTTGCTCATTGTGCAGAGAGCCTGACCTGACTCGAAGACCAGCGACTTTCATTTTGAATCTCCCGCTAAATACTGTATCGCGGAGAGAACTTGAAAATAACCTACTTGCTTTTCAACAAAACATGTCGCGAATTAATTAGGCACTGAGGGTCGATCGTAATCTGATCCGCAGGTTCAGTAGACTGTAACTTTGTAACAATAGCGACAGTTGCGAACTGAACCGCAGTTACGCACAAAACAACTTCTGACTTAAGAGAGAGCTTTATTCCGCAACAGTTCTCACAACGGAGCTGATCAACGTGAGTAGCACCACCGATATCAACGGAAAAACACTAACAATGCACAAGTATCCACGTGTAACAAATCAGCTAGCTGACAACGACTGCTCTCTTCCAGAGACCGTGAATGAAGAGGAGGAGAAGCGGAACTGATCAAAAACCACGTCGCTGCTGCACTCGGCTACCGTAGTATATTTGGACTTGAAGATCAATGGCGGAGTACGGTAGAGAGCGTAGAAACGTGGCGAGGGGATTGGTGTTCGGTTTCTGGTGGTGAATCGGTCTGGTTGTGATTTGTTGCGGTGGTTGTCGATTGCGCGGTGTAATAAACGGTTGAAACAATTGTCTTGTGTTTGTTTTGTGACTCTATCAGGTCAAATGTCTTCCTCAAAGAGAATAGGCGGCCGAAAGGTCGACCCAGACGGTGATGTCCCGGATGCGAATAATAAGGCGGAGGCTGAACCGCCTACTGTGACGGGAAATCCGTTACANGGGGGGGGTGTTAAGCTTCGCCCCGCTGCCGCCTCAACCCTCGGTATTCCGTAGGTCTGCTCCTAGCGGCTTTCGGTTTTGATGGACAAGCGGTTATAGCATAGGTAGCGACAATTTTTCGTCTCTTCAGCGCGCAAGACTCGACCATCGAAGTCGGCGTGGTAAGCACACGCGCTTAGCATACTGAGAGCTAGCTACCGAACATAATTTTCAACACATATATATTTGATAAATCTCAAATTTTCATTTGCTGCATTCATTTTAAACATTTGCATTGCATTCTAAACTAAAGTAAATTAGATAACCGAAAAATAATTTTAAAATAAACAAATTCATATAATGTGTACATCAGTCAAGGTGTGCTATCGTGTACACAACAACTGATACAAACAAACGTCAGATTAATAAACGAATAATGATAAGTAGCAAATTAAGAAATGTGGATATTATCAATGAATCGGAGTGGACCAATAAGAGTGACTGCGACCGCTCAGTAGGTGGCAGATATTTACATGCTTAAATTTGCCGATCGAAACAAGATACAGGAAGCTCTTTGTCTTATACTGGCAATAATAATAAAACTTCCTAGATGAACTAAAAATATGTTCACTTGTATGATTTGTTAATTCTTTCTAACATATATTTTGACATTTCTATTATTTAATCATATGTAACATTTTGAAATAATAATATTGATTGATAAGAATTTTTGCCAATTACATCATGATTTTCTTTTGTACTGTAATACGTTGTCATGATGCAGCTGTGGAAACCTTGAACAGTGATTAAATTGTGAGTAATTTAATATTTTTAATGAAGCTTTTAATTTTTCAAATTGTGGTGTAATTATACATGCTGCTGTATTTAATATATAATATTGATTTTAAAGTAGAATGTTAAAATAAGTTAGTCAGAAAGTTAGTAGTTTTAATTTTTTGCGAAGTATAATATGCAATTATTTCAATAACGAAATTTTTTTCATAGAAATCGGGGATATAAAATGAAGTTATATTGTATCAAACACGTTGAATAGGAAACATTTTTAATTGTTGCTGGACGTGTTGATTGGGTAGTGGGATGAATTTCTTAAGTTATAAAACGTGTGTTAGTTAATTTAAAGTTTTGAATTTAAGTTAGAATTGATAGATATGTTGACCATAATTTTAAGTTTAAAATTTGCATTTGTTTTAAATTTAAATTTTATTATCAATTATTTATTATTCATTATAAAATGAATTTTTCATTTAACTGCATAATAGTTTTATGAGTCAGTTGAGTAAGTTGCTTTGTTACTGGATATATCAGATGAGAAATTTGTTATGCGGTGCCATGTTAAAATTTCATATTTCTTTTTCAGTTCATAGCAGTGTCGTTTAAAGTGAAGCAATGAATGTTTCATTCTCAGGATGTGGTTTCCTCGGTATCTATCATATTGGAGTGGCATCTGCGTTACAAAAATATGCCCCAGACTTTTTACTGAACAAAATTGGTGGTGCATCTGGTGGAGGCATTGCAGCCTGTGCATTGATCTGTAACATTTGTTTGGGTATGTTGTTTTTTGTTTGTTAGGATGGTTTATAATAAAAATTGGCGTGAAATTTTTAAATTATGTGTGTGAATTATTTTCAAATGAAAAAGCTCTTTTTCATTATATTTATTATTCAGGACAAGCTACTAGTGTTGTACTGAAAGTGGCGATCAAAGCTCGAAAGAATGCCTTGGGTCCGTTGCATCCGTCGTTCAGTTTGAATAACATTGTTCGAGAAGGTTTGATGAACTCATTGCCAGACGATGCACACAAAATTGCTAATGGTCGATTGCACCTTTCGCTGACACGTTTGTCGGATGGTCGTAACGTGATGGTCTCAGAGTTCCATTCTAAGGAAGATCTGGTCGATGCGTTGGTTTGCAGTGCATTTATTCCATTTTACTCTGGCACGAAAGCTCCGAAATTCCGAGGAGAAGTAGGAAATTCTTTTTTTTTTCATTTTTCAACGAGTGCAAGCGAATGCATTTGTATTTTTTTTTTAAATAGAAATACATTGACGGTGGATGGTCTGACAATTTACCTATTTTGGGTGAGAACACGATCACCGTCAGTCCATTCTCAGGTGAAGCGGATATTTGTCCAGTGGATGCAGATTCAGAATCATTTTTGAATTTCAATTTTAAAAACACCAGCATTCGTTTTACAAGCAGAAACATGTATCGTATTGCAGTTGCACTTTTTCCTCCTCACCCAGAAGTGATGTCAGATATGTGTCAACAAGGATTTGAAGACACCCTTCGCTTTTTGGCATCTCACAGTAATTTATAGGATAACACTATAGCAAAAGTTTGAAAGCAAGATTTTCTCTTTTTTTCAGATTTGTTCCATTGTGCACATTGCATTGCTGTCCGTTCCTGTGTTTTCATGAAAGATGAACAACAGCGCAACAAAGAAGAGGGCACCACAGAACGCGGGCGAATATTGCCAAGGCGTGTTTCCATTACGAACCCTGATCATCGACCGATAGAACTCGATTGCAAACGTTGCAAAGATACCGCCGCCAGGGCTCCTCGCAAGGGTTTGCCAGATGTCATCAGAGCTTGTAAAATTGGCTTTGCTTTTCAAATTTTTCTCATTTTATTAATGCAATTTTGCATATGTTCAATTTAGCGTTCAGTGAAGCAATTGCGTACGAAAATTCCATTTTGCGATACTTTTTTTATAGTCGACCTGTTACTCTGTTGAGAATTTTATCTTTACCGTGGTTGTTGCCGCTTGATCTCAGTTTTCTGATGATGAAAAAGTAATTGTATAATTAGTTTGTTTAAAAAGTTTTACGAAATTGAAATTTTATTTCAGATTATTTGTCGGTGTACCATCGAAAATGATTAAGTCAACCAAAGATATATTGCAGTTTATTTTCAATCAAGTTGACATACAGAATCGTTTATACGGGCCAAGGTTTCATTTATTTCATTATTAATTTTTTTTTTCAAGTTTACATTGTTCTAAATTTTCAGTTTCAAATGTAGCTTGAATGTGAAAGATTTGAGCTATTCAACATTTTCTGCGGACGTTGCAAGCAATTTTGATGCGTTGCAGGTTCATCGCAATTTCAATTTGCCAACTGCGTCCACTGAAAACAATCAGTATTTGATGAGAGAAATGAAATTCGATTTTTCGGTCGATGGTGACGATATACCGAAAAATGAGACAACACAAAAACTTTCAGATATCCTTACAAAGGAAGATTTGGACGGTTGCGTACAGTTGTCTTCTGATTCGGTTGGCAAAGCTGTGGAAGAGTTGGAATGGGAACGTTTGCATCAAGCGTCTATCGTTAAAGAAGGTATGAATATACGTCGGACGGTTTGGCAGGGTCTGATGTGAAAATGAATTTTTATTTTTAATTCTGACTCACTTCATCAGAGTATCATTCAGATTTTGGAAATGTTGGCTCACTCGACAATGTGTTGGACTATGCAATGAAGCATGACGCATTGATGGCTTTTTATTATTTGGATGAGCAAAATCTTTTGAAAATGAGGGAATTTTTTCAGCTTGAAGAAAGCTCATCAAGTAAAGAGATGAAAGGTAAGCAAAATGTATGAAATTTGGAACAAATATACAAAATTGCTAATATTATAGATTCATAACTTCTGCAAGAGTAGGGCGAAAGAATTCCACAATTTTAAATGCGTTTTCAATTCAAGCAGTCTTAACCGTTTTTCATTGTTTTCAGTATATTGCTTTAGTGATATTGTTATTTAGCATTCATTGTGTTAAATTATTTTTCAACTTTTCAAATTTTATACAGTCTGTTTTATTTTTGTTTATCAGTTTTTAAAGCCATTTATTTATTCTACATGCCGTTGAAGTGAAAGTGCTGTCTGTCTGTTCATGTTATTTTAATGGGAAATCAGTTGAAATAAAATATAATGATTCAGTAAAGAGTTCTTGTTGAAGTTTATTGTTTTTTATTTAGCTTTTATCTGCGCATTTTGCAGGAAAATGTTTTTAAGTGATGCATTTATACTAAAGAAATTGCTAGTTTGGTAGTACAAGTATAGTGCAAATAATATTCTTTTTTTATTAAAAATAATATTTTTTACTGAAAAGAAATTCAAAAATAATCGTATTAGCATTGATTTAAGCATTTTTTCTTTTAATAAATGAATAATCGTTTTTTTTTTGAATTAAATGTGAATAGCCATCTGGGCAAAATTATTATATGTATATTTTGCTGTTTATGCTGAAGAAGAAGCAAGCTATCAGCATAAGGTACTACAATCACTGATTGAAAATTGTTCAACTGCATGCAAATCAGATGATCAAGTATGAAATGAAAAATAATATGTATATGGTGAGAGTCAAAAAGAAAATTGCCCGACGCATGACAAATGCCTGGTTGAGTGGAAGTGTGTTTTCAGAATTTTGTGTTTCATCCGTATCCGCAGCTCTGGTTGATTGTAAAAGACTGACATAACCATCCCCTGGACGATTCAGACGAACTCCTTTCCATGAGAAAAGGGCAGATTTTTTGGCCAAAGAAATCAACGGTGTGAATGCTTTGTTCTGCATGGATACAACGCGTTCATTTTCAAAAGTGATGTGCAACAGTAAGATGAAGCCGGAAATGATGAAATTCAACGCATTGGCAACAGCTAAAATAATAGGCTTTGCGTTTATTTTTTAATACAATGTGAAAATTCGAAATTTCATACCAATCTTAGGTGTACGACCAGCAGCTGGTGGAAGTTGTTTCAAAATGCCCCAAGAGAAAAACGCTTGGCCAAACAAGGATACCAAGCTCAAGGCTATGGCATGTGTGTTGTCTTCTGTCCAAAAAGCGAATAAGTTTAACAAAGCAAAAAGAACATTTGGCAGCGTGTCAACTAAGTAAAAGTATGGTCGAGAACGTTTTATGTGAAAATCCAATATCATTGCTGTCCACATATTTTTCAAATTGTCCATTTTTGGTGATTCAGTCACATATCCATTGGGACTCCAGTAAACTCTGCGATGAGTTACATTCAATAATTTCCAACCTGCAGTTGTTTGTCCAGAATTGTAACTCAGAAATGATGCATCTACTGCACTCTGAAATTGAAAATTTTAATTTTTGATTTATTTATGTATTTATTTTCTTGTGCTTTGAAATATTTTTGTCTAATTTTGTAATGAATAGCAATTTTAATATTTACTTATTTAATAAATTTACCCTAATTGTTCAAAAAAAAAATATAATTTTCAATTAAGAATTTATAAATGCTATTAAGCAAAAACATTTTTTTTGCAATTAATATACATCACCTTGGCAAGCGCAAAATCTGACCAATCCCAGTCGATTTCAGTCGCGTCGTACATCCATGCAGACATGACAGCTTGGCATTTTTGCTCATCGACTGGAAAATGATGAAAGTCAAATTTACAAGAGAATGAAAATCGAAAATCTTGAGTTGATTGCAATGTTCCATTGGAATGCAACAGCAGAGGATATCTGCCGTAAGAAAGAGAAGCCTCTTGACTTTTAGCTCTGAAAATACTTATCACTTAAATAATTTCCAACAAAAAAAGTAAACTATTGTTAAAAATAGAATAATTGTGCAATAAATGGTAACAGTGTGATTAGTGTAAGTGCATATAAAATATCGTATGTAGAACATATATGAAACGTTTTAAATAGTGCATTCTGTTGAACAATTTCTAACTTACGAATTAAAAACTGTTAAATCTGGCTGCCACACTGTCCAAGATTCAACCAAAATGCTGGAACTTTTGTTATACACGGTAGCATTCCACGAAAGTCTCTCATCTGTCCAGCTCTATTTAAAAAATAATAAAAGCAAGAGATATGCTCTTCAAAGTTATTTCTTTTTTTCTCATCCAAGAAAAAATGTTCACTATTGATGCTTTACTGCAGGCAGCTAAATACGCTTATCATAAAATATAATGAATAATAGTGAATAAACAATGAACAATTTAACTTTTTATAATAATTTGACTTGGATAAATAAAGAACTGTGTTATTTAAATTTTAGCAATATTACTGTTTTATTTTTGTCATTTCAGCAAATTATTGTCTCGTAAGATTTAAACCTTATATAAATATAACCTTAGATAAATTCTTTCCGCAAAGATGAACAGTAAAACTATAAACAAATGTTTTATAACAGAAAATATCTATCTCAAATAAAAGCTTTTGCACTTTTATGTAATAACCAGTATTAGAATTGTATTGTATTTAATCTTAACCAGTGTTTAAAAATTTTTAGATATAACCATTTTGCTTGAAATTAAACTCAATTTATCTGCAAGTTAAAGATATTGTTTTGAATAAGTTATACGCTTGACTTGATTATTATGTAACAATAGCAGTCAATTTCACAACCTAAGAATTCGAAACTTACCAATATTACAACAGCATTGACAGACATGGTTTGTTGCATATCATCCTAAAAATTTAGACAATTTTTAAATCAAATGAATAAAATCATTAAAGAAAACAAAGATCGTACAACTTCTCGAATGCGCTTTACATGAACTGCCATTTTTACCAATGTTTTGTAGCTTTTGGATGATGTCGGCCGTAGTTTACGATTATACTTCCTCAGGAGTTGTTTTTCGAGTTGAAATCTGGTTAAACTACTGGCAGTTGCTTCGATTGCAAAATCTAAATTAAATAAATAATTGTAAAACCATGATTTAAATTATAACTTGTATACATATTAAAATGGCTGTGAGATGAACAAGCGATGCAAATTTCATGCTGAATTACTTTTCATCACAGACGAATGTTTGTTTGATTGAAAGCTGTTAATTCTGCTCTATATTATCACTTTTGTAATCAATCTATATTATCGCTCAGATTAAATTTCAAACGAATGGCACGTTGGAAAAATATTTTACGGTATCAGTTTCACAGCATAAAATTATGGAGTGAAATTACACACACACACACACACACACGCATGTATGCCATGACTAAACATTGGCTTTTCAAGTAATCAGTTATTAAATATTTTTTTATACATTATTAAAAATTACTGTGTAGTAATACAAAAGCATCGTAACTGAAATTTGCTAAGTGGCTTACAAGAAGTGGTTTTAAAGACATCACTAATGACAAAAAACATAAAACTTAAGATAAATAACTTGTAAAGTGTTAAAATTAAACTATGATTAACTCGAGATTTTGAAATTTAAACTTGCATGATTTATGATAATAAGCAAAAATGCGCATGAAATAATCATAAACTATAAATGACCATTAAGATTTTATATTATCAATTACTGAAGATTAAATTTTATTACACAGAACTAATATTATCAGCTAAAATAATATCTGCATAAACAAATAATAAAAGTTATGCTCAATTAACGATTTTAATTTATTATTTGTATTTTTGCATCAAAAAGGAATTATTTTAAATTATTTCAAATAAAATTAAATTTACAACTGCATTGCATCTTTTTTTCCATACATAACTGTACATTCTTTAACCAGTGAGAAAATTTAAGAAATTCACGCATACATTAATTTTGTCAGTATCGCTTATTATTTTTTCTGCAGTTCCAGCAAACAATGAACGAAATGCTTGAAACAGTGCAGTCATTTTTTATCTGCTCAATTGCACAGTAATAATTAATCTGCAATAAGGAGTATGCCCTTTTATCTGACTGCAAGTACATTTATTTACAGCAATTTATTTTACAGCCTTTCGCTTTGTAGTTAGTAGCACAGTCGATGATAGAGCTGTTTTTTCGATTAAATGACAAACAAATAAATTCTGGAGAGATTACGGTGAAACAACTCTAATATTCCATCACCTAAATGTTGGATATAACACACACGTCGTACAGTATACTTCCATTACTTGGCACTGCAGCGAGAGCTTTCGTTGAACTCGCAAAACATTTAACACAATCATTTAGTAAAGCATTCAGACTAGAATATAAATTTTTGCCACAAGTGAGCAAATTTTGAGTTCATAATATAGCAAAGGAAACAAAATTTTAAATCTAGATAAAGCCTGTAGGCAATTAATGGGTATCTGGGTATTGAAAATTGCCATTCTCCCATTGCCCATCTGAGTGCTTATCTATCACATGAATGTAGTGCATAAATTGGTTAGTGAAGTTGTTTCTGAAAGCAAAAAAAAAAGAACAAATTGTTTGCTATTAATTTATTGATCAGTTTTTTAGTTCTTCTTGGGAATGACTTGTGGGAAAATGCAACAGACGCACCTTCCAGCGTAATGCTAAAAGGTTGTTACTCTTGAGTAGGTAAAATTTATTAGTGGTATTAAAATATAATAGAGTTTTAACGAAAGGGGAATATATTTCTATTAACGATAAATTAAAAAGCAAATTACTTGAGAATCTTAGCAAATACTAATATTTATTATATATTTTATTGCTGGTAATCATAATGATATCAGAACAATAAAGATGCATTTATAAAGTCACTTTTTGAATTTGATCCACTGCGTGTATATGTAAGAAGCATTTTTTGTATACATGAAACGAAATATATTCCGTGGAAAAAATAATGATAAAAAAATCTGATTCTGAAATGAATTACTTATCATACTTTAAATACTCTCTCTTAAATCTTTATTTCAATTTTCACAGGAAGCAAATTTACTTAATGGATATCAGGAGGGAGTAACAATAAGTACAAAGCAAATGACATCTCTTTAAAAATTATTTTATTGCAAGTTAAAATGTTTAAGCATCATGTAAACATAATTATCAAATTATATAATTTATATAAAAATAAATTAAAATTAAAGTAATAAGAATAAATGAACTTCTGAATAAATTATATTCAGTGCGTTATGTTCAGCAGGCAACTCTTTCTGTTCTCCTTTGTGTCATTCCCTATTAAGCAATATTTAATGAATAGCAATATTTATTAAACAATGAAACATGCAAAACAGCTAAGGCTAAAAGGTCACCATTTATCAAATTTCCAACAAACAAATGCAATATTATCAAATTATCTACGCCATACTGTAATAATTGTTGTACTGACCCATAAGTGAAAAGAGTTGTTTTTGCAAAGTTGACCTAACTGATTGCTGAATACTAAAACATTGAAAAGCAAAAGTTCAAAGCGGATTAACATTCACACAATGACAACGAATAGCAGCTATCTGATCTATTTATTCATACAGTTTTATGAATACTGTAAAGTGTTCATTGTAAGATGACCTGATTGTCTTTTGCCGTATTTAAAGTGCAACAAAATAACAAAAACTTATTTGGTAGCTGCTGCATGACCGTGTAGTGCGCTCAAAATGCGTGACGATGAAAGAAACATGTAAGTAATTTTGATTAAAGTTGAATATTCTTTTAACTTTGATTTTTTTGAAGAAGTTTAAGAAACCTTACTGAAAGAGAGTTGGATTATGGTTGGCTCTACTGTATGCTGAATAAGATTTTCAATAACGAATCGCTTTCTCAGGATGAGATGAGCATTCTACTTGATTACACATATGGTGTGTTGAGCAATGAAAAAGCTTTATTGAAGTTGGAATCACCATTACTTATTTGTGGTGATATTTATGGACAATATTGCGATTTGGTTCGGTTGTTTGAAAAGTGTGGTTGGCCACCAAAGAAACGATACCTATTTTTGGGTGGCTATGTAGATCGTGGGGCAACTAGCATTGAAGTGATAACTATGTTGTTCATGTTTAAAGTGTTGTATCCGAATGATTTTTTTCTACTACGCGGCAATCATGAATGCAGAGTAATGAACAAGAAATTTGGTTTTTACCAAGAATGCGTAAACAAGCATTCAGTAGAACTGTTTGAAAAGATTCAGTTGGTGTTTGACTGGTTGCCAGCTGCAGCAATAGTGTCAGATAAAATATTTTGTGTCCACGGTGGTCCAACACCAGCGCTAAATAGAGCAGATTTTATAGATAAAACTATTCAACGTCCAACATCTCTTCAGAGTTGTACATTGTTAAATGATATGCTGTCATCAGGTCCAGTGAATAGGGATTGTTGGTATTTACCTAGCAGACGACGTGCTGGATATTTGTTTGGTGGATCAGCAATAAAAGACTTTTGCAAATTCTTGGATGTTGATTTGATTGTTCGGGCGCATGAAAATTTCAGAGAAGGATTCAGATTTTTTGGTGACAAAAAATTGATCGCAGTTTTTAGTGTACCGAATTACTGTGGAAGTGAAAATGCTTCTGCAGTGCTCGAGGTGGACGAGAATTTGCGCTGCACTATTTTACAGTTTTTTCCAACTCTTATTAGATAATCCACTGGCATTTTATGATTAAGTTTCAAGTTTGGATAATCGATTTATAGATATGATATTTTGTATAATAAAGTTGTTTTGCATTATTTCATAGTTTTATTATGATCTCAACAGAAAACTGTTTTGTATTAAATGAATGTGTCAGTATTATATGTAACTTGTGAAATATGTAATTGCTTGATTTCCTTTAATTATACAATTATTTTTTATCGATTGATGTTTTTTAAGCTGTTTCTCAATTATTCCAAAAAGTAGACTTGCATGTTTGTAATTGCACTGAGGTAAGCGACAGTTTTCTTCTCTCAAACAAGCCTCTGTTAGTAGAGTATTTCATTGATTTCCCTGTTTCATGCATATGAACAATGCATTAATGTCACAAGATTTACAAAAGCACGTTAAAGCTATGCTATCTACAGCTCGACACCACGAATAATGAGAACAATTTAAAATAGCATTTGCTTCATTGTGGTCGCTTGTTCTGTGTTGTAGCTCTCCATGTTGGTTGATTTTGAAGACATCCATAAACTGTAAGCATTTACGTTTCAATGTGATTGCCTTCGTTTCACTCAACATGTAACAAATTACCTCTGTATGTGAATATTATCTATGCAACCAACATCTTTTGAATAATAATTTACGTTTCATCAATGCCTTTTTCTTGTCAAACATCTTACAATTATTTTGCATCCTAACATATGCGCACATAGGAATATGTATCAAAATTAAAATTAACCGCTCAAGTTTCCTACTTTTTAAGGTAAAAAATCGATATTATAAAAATTGTGAACGGTTTATTGTTATATAAAGTCCAGGTCCTCGCTGAGCAATTGCCGCCATTTCATAAGAGCTCCGTTGAGTACATTCGTTAAAAAATAGGATTGAATATGAATAATAATAGTGAACGTTTGTGAAGAATGCTCAGCTTAAATTACTAGTCGCACCAGAATAAAATAAAAAAAAAGAAAAATAACCAACCAATCGTTGAAGTTTTCTTAAAATTCCCTTTTCCCTTTTTACTTCCTTTTCTTAACTTTTGCCTCATCAGTCCAGAAAACCAACATTATTTTTTGGAATTTTTTTTTAAAACCGCAACTTTCAAAGCTTATTCCGCACACAGGATGTTATTGTTATTTTGATATAAGAATAAATTATATAAACGCATGTGGATGTGAAAATCAATCACATGAGAAGCTGTAGCAGGTTTGTTTCACCGGAGAGTGAAACACTTCTTCTTCTTCTTCGATTACTTCAACTCTGAATGACGTAGTGCACCACGCTGTGTCAAACCTTCGAACCTCTTGAATGTATAATTCATGAAAACAAGATCCGCATCAAAATCAAGTCCGGCTCGATTTTGCTTCACAACAGGAGACGGATTCGCTAAATTAAATTAAAATAATACAAAAAAGTAAACAATAAACTAATAAATTCTGAAATTATTGATGAACAAGGAAAAATTATTGCCAACATACGCAACTGCAAGTCGACGTTGGGAAATTCATCAAAATTCGAAGTATCATCAATACTATTGACATTGACACGTATGGGTGCTGGCCTGTCGCGAATGTGATCCCAATCAAAGTTTGCAAAAAAGGGATCTCTTTTAATTTCTTCCAATGCTTCACTATTGCCCAGTCGATGTTCCACATCGCAGCAAAACCTGCAAAATACAGACATACATACGTATGCACAACTTTGATATATATATATAGATATAACGACTTACCGCTTTATTAAATTCCTTGCTTCTTTAGAAATTGGCATCTCTGGTGGGAATATCAACGTCTGCTGCCAGCAAAGAACTTTGCGATACGTTTCTTGTGGTGTTTCTGAACAAAACGGTGGATATCCTGAAAATTCGTTTCTATCACTTTCAACAACTCGACAAGTATTCTTTTCCTACATCATCAGGTTAAGCATATTTCATTTCAGAAGTGGCAATTCATAAATTTAAAAAAAAAGAAAAAAAAACAAATCATAAATATTCACCACAAACGTTACAAAAAATGTAAGAAAGTTGTAGAATTGTGCAGAAGGCGAAAATATAAGCCACATTATAAGCATAGCTTTATAATTCCAAGAATGCTTTGAATTTACATGGAAAATAATAAAAAAGGTAAGCAAAAAAATATTAATTGTGCTCATTTAAATTCAAATTACTCTTCATCGATTAAACAATTAAAACCAATATATATATTATAATAATAATAATTTTTAAATTATTTATTCCACTTCGCATTTCAAATTGACCTTTTAGTTCATCAAAAATAAAAAACAAAAAACGACACTTTCAAAAGATTTTAAATGAATTAAAATCATCGAAATGTCATTTAAATAATTTTAATGTTCCATTTAATGTGGAGCAAAGCAAAAGGTCGAAACACAGCCGCATGATGATCAAGTATTATTACTGTTTTGAAGTTTTAATTACGAAGCTGAAGGCGAACTTCAGAAAATGCTTTTTTTTCCAAATTTTCAAACATGTCAATAAATCAATCGAAAAAAGTATCACCCAAATTTGCAATCTTCTTCACTGCTTATTATTATAATGTGAAAAAATATTTCATATTCTCGTGTCGTGACGTCAACGGATTTCCAGTTTTGACTATTTATTTATGTATTCATTAGCTATTTCGAAATTTTCGGTAACAATTAAGCTTGAACAGATGAACTGAAAGCTCAGAGAAAAGCAACATAAAAATAAAAGAAAGAAAGAAATTAAGAACGATATATATTTGATTGAAATCAAATAAAAAAATAAAGCTATTTCAAATGCAATATTACACAATAAAATCAGTCAGTTATGCGCTGCTGCTTCTTCACAAATAATAATAAATAATAAAAACACGTTTCATATTGAAAACAACGCAAATTTAATCAAGTATTTCATTATATAACTTTGTTCAAAAATGTTGCTTTTCCACACAGAACACGTCAAAACTTGTTGAATTGAAAAATCCACATGCCAAATCAACATATTCATCACCTTAAACTTCTTGAAAGCAGCATTGAATCATTTTTTTGCTGCTAGGCAAATTACCGCTGAGAAAACAACAAATAAATGATTCTCATTGATGAATCAATCACCATTGTGAAAGTGAAACCTGCCTCTTAAAAATTTACCATTTCTAGTTTCTCTTTAACCGTACAAACACAATTTCCCCCAACCGTCAAGCATTTTAATTACACGCGATCATCAATTATTTCACTACTGCAATTCAAAATTTCCACCGTCGAAAATAATAATAACATAAACATAACCATATTTCATTCTTACCTATCAACATTTCGAACATTATCACACCAAGGGACCACCAATCACACGAACTCGTATACCCGCCTTGAACAAACACTTCCGGTGCAATGTAGTCCGGCGTTCCGACCGTTGAATAAGCCTATATAGGATTGAATTTGGTATAGCTGAAATTTTTGTATTCATCCAAAGTCACCAACCAGTGCACGTCGATTCCTTTTCCAAGTTTCTGCACGACGCCTTGAATTGCACGGCTTGGTGAGAAAATCTGAAGGAATACCTTGCGACAAGTCGCGGTAAAAATCCGTCCGATGAGCCTTCTTCAATCCGGTACAAAGGCCAAAATCGGACAACTTCAAATGACCCTGGATCAAATAAATCATTGCAATTTTCCAATCAAACACACTCACCAAGAAAAAAATATATACATATATAATAATAATAAAATTATTCAATTCAATTCAATTGCATCAAATCGACAAAAGAATTTATGACTCATTTGTGTAAAGCAACTTTTCCAGCAAAAGAATCAATGTTTACCCGTGCGTCAAGAAGCAAGTTGTCCGGCTTTATGTCGCGATGAATGAACCCGAGTCGATGAATGCATTCTATTGCTAACGCTGTTTCGCCGATATAAAATTGAGTCGCCTCCTCACTTAAGGTGTCTTTTTTCATCAGCAATGTCATCATGTCACCTTAAAATAATTGTGCATCCAAACATAACATAACATAACAAAACAAAACAAAACAAAAATTAATTACCACCAGGTAAAAATTCCATCACTAAATACAAATTGCTGGCATCTTGAAAAGAATAATACATTTTGACCACCCAATCGCAGTCTGCTTCGGAGAGGATATCGCGCTCGGCGCGTACATGCGCAACTTGCTCTTTTTCAAGCATATCTATTTTTCGAAGAATTTTCATGGCATACACATGGCCTGTATCCTTTTTCTGCACTAGTCTGACTTCACCAAAAGCACCTCGACCGATCACTTTCAAAGGTTCAAAGTCGGCAACAGTCAGACGGATGCGACGAAGGCGAAGAAATTCCGTCTCTTTAGCCGCGTGGGCTTTTCGAAGCTTCTTCCTCTAAAAATTAATAAACAACAACAAATCTCTCATGCTCTGGACAAATCATGCTCATAAAAATAGCCCATACCTCTTCTTCGGCTAAGTTTTCGTCTTCCATCAATTTTTCCAACTTCTTAAACCTATTTTTTTCGTTTCAAACAATGCAATTTGGGAAAATCAATTCCATTTGACAATATTACCTCAGATCACGTTCTGCCTTTTGCATTGCCAAATTGCTGTAGTAGGTTTCAAGAATTAGGCGTGTCCGATTTGCTTTCTCTTTTGTGTATTGAGAAAGCGGCGGCTCGGTGCTTTCTCCGTTGCAACTTGTCGATGCTTTTGCTTCGTCTGAACAAGAAGTCATCGTTTTTCTCAATCTTTCTTCAATCTTTTCAAATAATGCAGTATTGAAGAATTTGAGGTTGCCCTCAACGATCGGCAACTGAAAACGCAGCCCAACTAACACCAGACCAATGATCCACTTACACCGTTTTGGGTGCAACAAACAACAGTATAGTACAACTATAAAGAAAATCAGGTTAGTCTACTGTAAACTTTCACAAATTGACGGTGTTGTTATTTGAAGTGGAAATTTTTAATATTTACTTGCTATAAATAATTCAAAAAACGAATTATTACAATCAGTACATCTGTAATTATTTTCTGATGTTATTGTTGTTTTATATTGCACCGGATGAAAGTGTGAGTAGAGGAAATTATTTGTGAATCAAAAATTCAACTGTTTACATATTTATTATACTTTTAAACATCAAGTTGACTTAACATTGAAATTTATAATCATAATAATGATCATAATTTTTATTAATGTTGAAAGTGAAAAAGTTGTAACACGAATTTGAAACTATTTATTTATTTATAAAATTATCGGATAATGACAACTCGCAGATGACGCATTGGTTAATCTAAAAATATAGATTATCCACAGTAATACGGATAAGAGTAAACAATGAAACGTTGATAGTACAGCTGCATTTGTTCTTGTTAACAAACAAAGAGGGTAGAATCACATCTGCTAGCAAAGTGAAAATTTCACTTTGCTAAAAATAAAGTTCAGTGAAAAAACATTTAATGACAAATGCATTCTATTATTTCACTTTTATGCAAGAATAAGTCATTTGTTTAATAAATATTTCATAATATTTAAAATCAATCACCTGGTTAGTAATTTGTTTTACTGCATGCTTCATTTGATCAAATAACAACATTTGAATGACTTGACATGTAGTTGCTTCACGTGTGTTTTATTTTTTTTAATATTACATTTTAAACTGTTATGTTGAATGTTGAATGTGCAATGCAATCTGCAAAATTAGATTTGTTTATGAAAAGGTAAAAGAAAGAAGTACAAAATGGCATTGGTTTGAGTAAAATATTTCTTGCAAAATTACAATTTTCTTTACATAGTGTAAAGATGGTTTTGTCAAATATTTCTGCATTGATCTGAAAGTTATGTTCGCAAAATAGAAAATAGAAAACAAGTAGTGTCAAAATGGTTCAAGGATTTATTTTAACAAGTTAACTAATTATTATTTACTTATTTTTGTAGCATTATATTTGATTGTGGGCATGTTGTGAAAGGTATTTTGTCCAATTAATTGACAATATTCCCCCTGTTAATTGATGTGTAAATGAAATAATTTTGCAAATGCAACAAATCAAATAAAAAGCATTCGTATAGTATAGCGTAAATTTTGCATATATATAAATGAATAAAGTTTGGATTAATATTAAATCAAATATTGAAAAGATCCATTACCTGTTCTTATTCTGAAGCATGTTCTGCAATTTGCATAGACGTAAATTGATGCATTCTACAGTAGAGGTGGGTAATTTCAAATTGTATTGTTTGTGTTGAGAATATATGTATGTATGTATGTATGCATATATTGTTCACAACAAACTGGTTGTTGGTCTTTTTCAACCCTGCCCTTTTATTAGCCTGCTTATGCGCAGCGCGTTTGCCATGACCTTTGTTGACCAATACTGATCGTCTGTCTGGTCTGAAAAAGCTTGCTTTGAAAATGGACAAAATTTGTGCAAAAGAAATTGCCCAGTGCAACGTCCTTGGGATTAGCTACTCTTCGTCACTTTTGATCAATAAAACTGCGTGCAAGGCGATGAATCAACGTTAATGGCACCTCTTAAAGCGATTACGACCTGCTGTGTGTTGGTGTTATTTGTCAAAGAACGACCCCCGTTCGGGTCTGTGAGATACTCGCTAATGAGAAGGATGTTTACCTTTGTTGGTATTGGATTGGAGCGTTTTTCAAGCCTCATTAAGCGGCATGTCGATTTGACAAATAAATCTCGTCATTGCCGGTGACGTGTACACTTTTGCAAGCACTTGAATAGCCGCTCCCTCGAATTAAGCATTGAAACCCTGAAATAACACATGTCTGACAAATTTTTCTCATTCTGCTTTAAATATTTTTCTCAAATGCTTCTTCTTTGGAAAAGTTGATTGACGGATCCAATTCCAAGCAACCCAAGTAGTAGCACTCACGAATGAACAACTTTTGTCTGTTCTTTTAATAAAATTTTCTTGATTCTCAAAGTGATTCAAAAAAGAAAAATATGAAATTTCTCTATCCCGATAAAGAATAAAATATGAAAAGGTGGACAAATCAATTTTAATAACTGAAAAATACAGTTGGGGATCTCTGCAACGAGCTCAACTGAATATTACGGAACATTTTAATTGCAGATGTTTGTCATTTTGTTCAGTGTGGCTTCAGCTTAGCTTCACAGTTAGCCGACGCTTGACTGAGCAAGAGAACACTGTTTTCCTTGCAAAGCGGATGAAATGATAATTGATGCAGCATTGACAAATACTAACCTGATGAAGAATCAAAATTAACAAAACAAAAATTAACATATCAGCTAACCCACCGTTAGCATATCAGCAACACAACAAGCTTATGATTAGCTGAGAGAAACAGAATTTCCGCTTTCAAACGTTGAATACTTCTTTTTTTTTCCTACGTTTTTGCTTCGTCTGCTTTGTGCTTAACTTATCATAAACTCTTTGACGTATAAAGCAATTTTTGTTTCTCACAAAAAGCAACAACAACGTTGCAAGTTGCAAATTTTGCACTATCAAACAACGGTAGGTTTTATTTTGAAACATTTTTTCCAAAATTAAAATTTTAATTTTCAACAAATATAATGAAAAAAAATAATCTTAAAAATGACGTTCAATTAAAAATTATCTTTTCATTTATTCTCGTCTACTCGTCAAACATTAGCATAATAATAATAATAATAATAATAATAAGTGTAATTGAAAATGTTAATTTTTTTTAGATTTTTTCAGATTCAAATAATGAATCATGAAAATATCTGTTTGAATTTCTTTTTAAATTCTATTTAAATAAACTTTATTTGCATACAAATGAGTAAACAAAAATGGCAACTGATCTGACCATTATGCCGTTATTTGCTATTTAGAACAATTTATTTTTTGCACGAATAAGAAGAGAAGAGATTTTTAGTGTGCAAATAAAAATTGCTACATTTTAACTCGGCAATTTAATTGCTTTTAATTAATTATACGACTGCAACTGCGGCGATTATTGTCTTTGTTGCAGTTTATGCAGTTGCAGTTGTTTGTACAGTTAGTTGTATTTATTATCTTATGAAATAGCTTCAGCTTTCATATTTATCATGATTTTCATATCTTGTGGAAAAAATTATTAGAAATTTATACATATTGAAGCGTATATTTATGAATTTATAACAAATGAAATTATAAATTGGCAATCTCATGAGATTAACGCTGCTTTATATTGCAGAGTACAAAATTGAATCGATCGAAAGTATAACTTAATCTGTTATATTGTTATTCAAACTTTCATATTGTTGCTGAAAATGATTGCACGCTGATGAAAGCAACATTATAAAACTTTGCATTTAATTGAAACAGCATCAAATATACTTTCTATATTTTCTATGACAAGCGTTCATCATAAAAGAAATTCATAAATTATAGATCGCAATAAAAATTAATATTTATAAAGCATCAGTTCCAAATAGCAACCAAGCAAATAATAACCAACTTGACTATACGTCTCCATAATAGTTTCGTTTTCAAATATTTTATTTGCATATTAATAAGAACAAGTAATGAAAAGTTTTATTTTCATATTAATGCGTTTTAAACTATTTTGTAAAACATGTCAATAGCGTTTTCAAAAGTTGTGCTCATGAAAAAGCTTGAACTGCTATTTGATAAAATGTTTGTTTTTGACAATTTCTTCAGAAAGAAAATTGAAAGATATTGCACATTTCTTCTAAATTAAACTTGATTACCAAAGCTTTTCCTGCTTTATTCTTTCAACAAAATTTTCACTTTCAAGCACTTAACAAACCAATCATTGCTATATTTTAAGCATTCAAACAAAACATCACGCTTTAAAAATATTTTTTGCCTTTTGGCTATTAAATTCTTTTAAAGATTAATTTTAATTCAAACCTTCTTCCAATTTCAAAAAGTGTTTAGCTAGAAATTTTTAAAATGAGTCAAAAATTAGCAATTCTTGATTTTTCCAATGGAAATACTAGCGTAAGTCTGTTTGGTTTCAGTGTTGAACAGTTCAACCGAATTGATATCACGTAAATTATACTGTTTGGGAATTTTGAGCATCACGTCTTCACCGTTGTATCTTCTTGTAATATCATGTCTGAAATAAATTATATTTAGAAAAGAAAGGCTAAATTTATTTTTAAAAAATGAAGCTTACAGGCCTGACTTTTCATCCGAGTCGACAAAAATTAAATCAATCTTTTCTTGGTCATGCAAATATGCGCAAAAGCTGATATCTTAAAAGTTTTAAATGTTTTTATTTTCCTTAAATATGCATTTCATTTTTCAACTTAATTTATTTTTAAATGTAAAAATTTAATCGAAAATATTTAAAACAAACAAGGATTAAAACTCAAATTAATTAGATTGCATTGAAGTATAAACACAAATTATGACAATGAGTAATATTAAAAATTGAAAATTGTCCTACAGTATTATTGTGAAAAATAAATGAAATTGATGTTTCATGCAAATTTGCCTTTCTTTACCAGAATGCATGTCAAGAAAGAACCTCAAAATGGCAATGATTTTGACATACGCTCCAGTGACAGTGATGGACGGGCAAGTTGACCAGCAAAAGTATATATAATTGGGCAAATTGAAAGCTTTATGATCAAAGAGGCAGATCAGGTCGCATGTACAACTGGTGCCAGTGCTCATTGGCAATGCAAAACAATTTCCGGCATATTGTAATTGTTAGTAAATTGATCATAATAATATTAACGGAAAACAAGCTTTCCATTCTTCCAACCTTTATTGTATTTCATCTTTTAATTTATTATCAATCTTTCAACAATACAATATGCACTCTGTGATTGATATATTATTCGTGGGAAGAAATTATTGCCGTGACAAGAAAATCGAATCTCATCTATAGAAACAATTCATTGCCATTAAGTTTGTTAAAAATAAATAAATTTTGTGGATGAAAAATTTTCAACTTTTTCATATTTCACTTTTGAATGTTAAAAATTGGCCAATTAAGGAAAGATTATTATTGATATTTTTGCAACTTACTTGACTTCATTGTTGGCGTGTAAGTGAAATCTGGAATTAAAAGTGTACTGCAGTCGAGAATCATCAGAGATCCTGATTGCAAGCGAATATCTGGTACATAAAATGGAGGCAAATCATCGACATTTTCTGAATCTTCTTGGAAAAGATCCACTTCAACTATTACATCCTTAATGAATGCAATCAAAATTTAAATTAATTTTCAATTTTTTTTTTTCGTTTTTACCTTTTTGCAGTGGTCATAAATGAAAAAGTACTGACTTCCTAGTGGCAAAAGCGATATTGTCAACATTGCATTTTTCATTGGCTTAAGATAATAATTTCTGAAACAAGTTCAAATTTTCATAACATAATAACCATAAATGCCAGTTTAGAAATCTACTCATCGAATTCATTGATTCTTTCTTTTGATAGAGATGGTAATTTTTGACCATTTTCTGCAGAAGAAGTGGATAAGATGTTTTGCAGCCAATCTTTGTTAATTTGGTCAGTTTGGCCAAGCTATTAAATATGAGCACAAAGAAATTATTTAAAGATCAAAGAAAAAATAAATACGTTCATTAAATACATTGGGTTCAGATTTTCTCAGGATAGCTTCAGCCGTGTTTTTAAAACGTTCCTCAGATATAATTTTAGTTCGTCCATCAAAATTCAATTTATGATGATTTGTTCTTCCATTTCTACCAAAATGTTCAATTTTTGGAATTTCATCACGCAGCCTTGCAATGTATTTGCTATTAGCTAAAGCATCATTTCTATTTATTAAAACGGAAAATTTAATTTAATTGAGAAAATTACTTTCAAGTTTTCGTTTCATTTCAACAACATCATTGTTATCAACATTGCCAAAAATAGCGATATTGTTCCATTTTGGTTCATGTTTCCAAGATTCAGTTTCATAATTCAACTATAAAAAATAATTTTTTTCTGAAAGTATTTATTAAATATTTAAATAAAAAGTACCGTCTTATCAACAGTTGTACTTTTTTCTTGTGGTTCAGCGTCGATCAACTTTTCCCTTTGATGATCTAATTCAAAGAAATCTATAATATATTATTGTATTATTATCATTATTGTTCAAAACAGGCAATATTTGGATCCACCTTTGATCATAGGTTCATTCACGACGACGTGAGGCGATTCTTCAAAAGTTAATTCCAATGGATGCACATCTGTTCAAAGTGTTATTTAAATTTCTACTTTAAAAAGTATAACTATTACATGGATTAAATTTTGCAATTTGAGGAATGATGTGTCTTCGTGATCGCCGACCAGCAGTTGCAATTAAATTATAAGGTAGAATTTCATTTTTGCCATTTTGATTATTGTGTACCATGAATGTAGAACCTGAAAGGAAAAAACATTTTAACATTAAAATTATTTCAAAAAAACATAAAAATAAGAATATGAAGCTTACATTTCAAGTCTCCATTGAAGCTAAAGTCAGTTATTGTAATAATGTTATTACCCACTGACAGATATATGTTACCTTTTAGGTCATAATTTTTAGATAAAACAGAGTCAACAAATTTACCATAATCATGCCCTAAAGTTTGAGGTATAAAAATTATCCAACAAAGAACATTAACTACAGAAAGCGGCAGCATTTTATTTAAACATGAAATTGATATGCAGTTTTCAGTTGAAATCGTGAATGTGGCTTGGATTTTACTGATTTAAAATTTTCTTCTCAAGGTAACGTTTGTTGAAAGTGGAGTTTTGTGTCTCGCTAGAAATTATATACTTTCTTTAGTATGTCTTTAATAACTTACCAAAATCATATTCATTAGGTCAAAAGGACAATCAAAAAGCCACATTTAAAGTTTAAAATTAAAATTAATTTAAAATGCACTATACTCTCATGTACTGTTTATTACTTATTATTACAAGCAAATAAATTTTATTTAAAAATTGCTAAAAGCGTTGTTTTCAAGATTCCATTCAAATATGGAATATTTTTGAACTTAAATTTTAAAAATTTAAAATTAACGTACCCCTTGTAACTGTTTATTCATAGAATTTTTTTAAATAAAGTGTCTGAAGATGCATTACTATTATTTTCATATTAGGTTTAAATTTTCAAAAACAGTTCTTTATTCAATTTTTTGGTAACAAACAAAAATATTTTAATAACTAATAAGGGTATCATATCAGTATATATAAATTTGATATAAATTATGATCATCATCAGTATATAAATTATGATTTATTCTTGATTTTGCATTTATAAGCAACATTTATGAAATTATATATATATATAAGTACATTATTATATAGAAATAAGGAAAAGGGGAAATTTCTGAAGCAATCATTGATTAAAAAAAAATCTTTGTGCCAAAAGCAAATTTAAGCATGGCAAAATTACTGTGGAATTAATCGATTAACCTGAAAAAAAAGTTTTAATACGGAATATTTTTGTATTAAAATGTTTCACTCGAATTATTTATTAAAATATATTTATTTTAAAAAATAATTTTTGTAGTTAACGTATTATTCTTTTTTTGAAACAGCTTTTCAAAATTGAATATTAAAAAAGGAAATTTTTAAAAATTGAACTTTTTAGATTTGTTGAACTGAGGTTGAGGAAATAATAATGAGTGACATAAATTTCGATAAATAGAGCGTGGTTACCTGGTAAAGCTTCGAACAGTTTGAGTTACACAAGTTCAACGACATTTATGCAATTTTTGACGAGATCCATTTCATTTATATTATTCTCATACAGCTGCATACTTGGTGCATGCTTTTTTATCGCTTGCAATGTTTCAACGACGAATATTTTGGAAACTTGCTTCATTTCTGTTTGTTATTTCAAGTAAAAAAGTAAAAAAGATTTCTCAGCATTATTATTAAGCATTATTTTGTTTTGTTAGGCATTTCACTGAGAAGAACTTGTGCAGGTAGCACACCAAATTATGGAAGATTTGCAGGTCTACTAAATGAAGAAACATCAAAAGAGAAGCCTTCACGGTACAATTGTCAAGGGTTCGTTTGGATACCAAATGAAAATCAAATTGTAATTAGTGATTTTAACTTCATTCCACTACAAAGGAAGGAAAGTACGTTGTAGATTTAATTTAATTTGCTCAATGTTAAAATAAAGTAAAACTAATGACAGCATTAATAGAAAAAATTCGTTCATAAAAGTAACATTTATTAAAAATTAAAGCAACGTATTTACAACAACATTAATGCATTTTATAACCATTTTAAAATTTAATCAGCTTGTATATATACATATAAACAACTCTATTTATTTATATTATAATTAAGTTCAGTTTTTAATATAGCTCTTGTTGCTGTATGTTATAATTGAGTAATGGAGTTTCAATCATGAATCACAAGTAAAACAACAAGCGAACATGTAAAATATAGAAATTATGCAATTATTACAAATTTTATATAAAATTTCTAGTAAAAAATTTACGGCTTTTTAACTTATAAAAATCATTTACAGTTTCAGTTTTTCTTTATTTTCATAAATTATATTCATGAATGTTATTTACATTAAATTTAATTTTATGCAAGGAAAATACTCTAAATAAACAGAAGAACATTCTTTAAACAATAAAAAAAGAAAATTTTTTCAATAAATTAATTAATTAAGTAATGAATGAACAATTTTAAACAAAACTTTTCTCATTTATAAATATCCTGCTTACACTATGTTTATTTATTCATACTGCCTTGAATTATTTAAATATCCAAAAAATTTATTTTGAATAATAGCAGGAAAAATTTTACTTAAAAATATAAAACCGAAAAAATATTGAAAATTAAAAATATGAAAAAAAAGCAGAAAAACAAAGTTTAAATTACAATATTAAGTGTCTAATAAAACATTAGAAAATCATTAGATTTTATGTTGAAAAATAAATAACAGTTAAAATTCAAGAACTGCCAAAAGACAAACAGTTCAGTAAAGTAATTTGCATATTTATATTTAATCTTATTATTAATGAAATTTTGTTTCAGTTTATAAACTGTACAGCAAATTGATAAAATGAAAGCAAAGTATGCAAGTGAATTAATATACATTACTGTAGGGACAAAATATTTTATATCATAATTCAAGAAAAGTAAAAATTCAGAAAATTTTTAAAATGAAGCTTTCAATAAAATTGAATATAAATCTTTTTGAATTTTAAAACTTGAATTTTAAAAATTGCCTCTATACTCCAATTGTTTTCAATATAAAATTTCTGTTTTTAAAGCTTTTATTAAAAGTTTGCAATTCTAAGTTTTTAAGGAAAAGTTTTAAAATTCAAAAAGAAAAGTTGAATGATTGAAAATATAGACAGCTTTGTAGAAAATTAAAATTTCATTATTCATATGAGAAATTTTAGATAATGTTACATTTTGGATTGGACCTTCCAAGAATACTGGCAGTGTCAATGATTCAGAACCCTCTAACAATGGAATTTATTTAAAACCTGTACATTTGAAAAAACGGGCTTTACATTCAACGAAATCAATTGTAATTTTAATATTTTAAATTTCCATTTGTTCAAGTGTTGTATATTACTTACAAATGCCTACTATTAGGTTCAGTATGCCAAGAAACCGAAAAGTCCCAGCGAAACAGTCTTACAAGAAATTTTGGAAATTTCAAAGGTTCCAAAAGATAAAGTTAGCACAGCTGAATACACAGCTTTTACTCCGTCATATGAAAGTATATTTTTGTATTTTCCATTTTAACACGTTGTATAATTTTGAGAAAGGCTATATAGCATTAAATATCAGATGTAAAATTATGTTCAAAAATTAGTCATTTTTGAATTTGTTATAATTACTTTTAGAAAGATTTACATTCTATAAATACAAATTATATTCTGCTGTTTGAAGAATTAATGCTATTCGTAATTTTCAAAATATTCTGATTTATATTGTGAACGCAGTTGATATATTATATTGCATTACATTACATTATATAGTATTGTATTATATTACTGTATAGTAGAATATATATATATATATCTATTCATAATATTAGTTCAGTAGATATTGGCTTTTTTGTTAGTTACAGATGTAATTAACTGTAAGCAATATTTCAGATAACATTGAACAAACTGATACAGAAGAAAACAATGAAGCGATTGAAATAGTAAAAGTGGAAAAAGGAACGTTGAAAACTTTAAAAATTACCAACCCACCACCAGTGCATTCGAGCATAGTTGAAGCTTCAGTACAAGTGAAAGAACTTTCCAAAAGAAAAAAGAGAGACTTTGATGTAAATGATATTTGGAAAGCGGTTTTTAAACTCGTTGATAAAGGGGAACAATATCAAATGATGAGACAGATGAAAAGCAGAAATAATTATAACAAGAATAAAGAAGAAGTTGCTCAGACTGATATAGAATCTCTGCCTTTGTTTAAAAAAAAAGAACTGCTATTATTGAATCTTCCAGCTGATAAGACAATTTGGGATTTTTCATGGCTTTCGGTTTATGATCACAATGCAGAGGTAGACATTTGAAGCAAATTGCATTTATTATAAATTGCATCAATTCATCTTTCAGAAATCAATAGCTACTGTATATTTTCCGAAAGGTCCGAGCTGGTTGGTACCTAAATCGAAAACTTTACCAGGCTTTAGGGAATACTATCAAAAATATTCTGTCACATCTTCAAATATAGAAATCCTCGACGAAAAAACATTGTTATTTCATAATTTTTCTTGTCAAGAGTGTCCTCCGGGAACTTGGATCATGGCCGGTGATGCAATGCTTCCTAATTTAGCTGGGGAAATTCTGCCTACGGTCAATGAAAAGTAACTTTACAATAATACTTCATCATTCACTTATCATAATAATTGAACAATGCAATGATTTTAGTGGAACATATGCTTGTGATTATTTGCCGGATAAGTTGAAAAATGTCACAATTAAAGTGAAATTGCCAGGCTTGTGGGAAGTATCTGATTTGACTTGGATTTCGGTGTTCAATGTCCCACACAAATTTAGCCTCAGCGAAGTTTATGTATCGCATCAAGACAATGTGCCTCCTGTATTCAATGATGTTCCAGTAAGCAACTTTTTCCCTTTTTAATTTTCATACTAATTTTTGCTTTTATTATATTATAATCATTATCACTAATTAATTATTTACTATCTATCCATCTACTTAAAATTATTTACAGTATAAGTCAAATATAGAGTACAAAGAATACGTTTAACTGAAAATGCTGTTGCATTACAAAAAATGACACGTTTCAAATATAAATTTCAGATTTTAAAAATGATAAATAATAATAATGTAATCAAGTTTACAAAATAAAGTAGGAATGCCGGATACTGTAATGCTTTAAAATTCTTTTCAAACTAAATTTGCTGTGATTGTAACTAAACATTTAAAACGACTTCGAGTTTCAAACTTCAATAATCTAGTAATGATTTTTTGAGAATTGATTTTTGATAATTTTAAGATTAATCTTTTATCGCTTGTGTCAAGATATATGATTTTACTTTATATTTTAAGACATTTTAAATACATTTTCAAGAAATTGAAATTATTATAAAATTTTAATTTGAAAAGAATTTTAAAAATGTAGCATTCATAAAATTTTAAAATACTAATATTAAATCTACTTTTTTTTACCTCATTTTATGTGTTAATTGAAATGGAATAATATTTTGAAAAATATGATTAAGTTGACGTTTTTAATTTTCAAAAATTAATATACACTGATATCCATAAATGGCAAATTGTTTTCGATGAAAATGAATAATTGTCGACGCTGTCAAATGTTGTTTTCATTATCGTTTGAAAAATTGTATTTATTGGAAGAAAACAGCATGGCTTAATTGTGATAAATTTATTAATATTGGTAAAAGGACTGATAAAATCTCCCTCCCACTACCAGAGATTGCTTTCCCAAGAGCTGCTTATTCGTCATGCATGTCCAGCATAAGGTCATCGATAAAGCAATATTGCTTCCATTCGATTTGATTTCATCTTTCTTGATCAATTTCTTTTGAATTGTTCTGAATCAAAGAAATTGGATTACACGCAGCGGTTAATATTTTCAAACACCTCTATAGTCAGCTTATTCACAGCTTGTGAATAGGAATGTTATATCAAATTTTGCGTTTTCTTTTCCAAGCAAAATAGTGCTAAGCATTTATGTTAAAATTTATTAAATAAGTCACGCATAACCAACGGAATTGAATAAATATTTATCAATGATCAAAGATATTTGAGAATTCAATAATAATTTTGCAAAAGAAATTTGCAAAATTATCTTTCCTAACATCTCCCCCTTTTTAACCATGCAAAAAGCACATAAAAATTGCATCTTTTGCAAATCTAGTAATTTAAACATTTGTCATAAGAATAATATGCAGTTCTCAGAAGTCTTGCATGAAAGCATACGGTTTAGCCAATTTAATTTTGTATAGCAATTAAAAAATGCTTTTCAAATAAAATGATAAAGCTATGTTATTTTTGAAAGTAATTTGTACAAAAATGAAAAATGTGTTTTTGTTTGAAATGAAAGAAAAGAACATTAGAAGCAGCTGATCTCTTCAGATAATTGGCCATAAAATTTTATAACAAATGGCAGTACTTATTGCAAAGTTGACTTTATTGAAAATAATTGTTTTGTGATTATTATTTTTGGTTATCAAAATCTAATTTTAGTAGCATTGATGACTAGTAATATAGGTGAAGGCTTTCTGAAAGAAATAATCAAACGCATGTTTGAAAGTTATTACTCAAAACTGATTATTAATTTTTGCATTCTCTATTACATTATTCAATACATTTAATTTATTGGTAATATTTTGTTGAAGAAATGAAATTTATAGAACTGAGCAGTTGAAATCATACAAAGTCATTAAAAGCAACATTGTATTTAAAGTATTGAAATATAACAAATTTATAACTTATATTTCACTCTGCATTTTCTATGCCATGTCTATTGTGATCTATCATAAGTAAAAATAGCTATTGCGTTTTCCATAAAATTCTTAATTAAAATATTATTACAGCTGCAGTTTTCACAGTTTATTGCTTTATATTTACTACAGATTTGTTATTTTATAATTTAAATAAAAGTTTATTTTTATCGTAATTTTTGCAGTTCACAGTTGCATTTTACAGCCTTTTATTTTGCTTTTTATTGCAGAATTTACTTTCTACAGCATGTAATAAGTAATAACAAAAGCAATTCAGTGAAAAAACGAGATTTTGAAGAATGCAATAGAAATAATATAAAACACGTTTGCACATAATCTGCATTGTAATTGATGTTAATTTGGGAAACTGTTGTAGAAGTATAAAGTTGAAAATATAGGGACAAGGTTTGCTGACATTTTATACCGGCTCGTTCTTTCCCACTTTCCAACAACAGCTGAGCTGTTTGAAATTTGACATTTACACTTTTGCTTTGTCCGGTGCTTTCCACCGTTGGAACGGTCAAATTCTTTTCCACTATCAACTAATGCCACGGAGATGCTAATTTGAGCATCATGTCTGACGAATCTCGTTTCAGCAACATCTGGGTGATGCTTGTTGTAAATGAACTGTTTGTGTTACCGTTTTGCAGATGTGATGAATTTTATTTTAAAGAAATTAGAAAAGTATAGATGATGAAGATGAATGGGCGTAAAATTACCTGTGCAAGTGCACTAGTCATGCATGCAATTTAATAATAAAATCTGATGAATAAATAAGAATATTTTACAATTCGTTTAATATTTAGCAAAACAATGGATACTATGTTTGCTGCTTATTGTTATCATATAGCATACTAAACAACGATTGCAAGCATTAAAATGTGAAGATTGTAAATCGAATTTTAAAAAGACAATGAAATATTCATGAATATATGCCCTGCATTTTTTTATTTGATGCTCATAAATATTTTAATACAAAAACATTTTTAACTGAATTGGAAACTTAAGTTATAAATATTTAGTTATGCAAGAAATTAAACAGTACAACTGTATTGGTAAAAAGCAATAAATATGATTTTTCGTGAATATATATTTTACAATCTTATCATTGTTGGAAAATATTTTGTGTAAATTTCTAATGAATATGTAATAAATTAATGCTTACAAAAGCTGTACAGAAATGCGAAATGTACTTATATTTATTTAAAATTAAAATTGAAAAAGTTAGTAAGTAATTTTAATTTTACAAACAAAAGCGAAAAGTTCGAAAGCAAAATTTTAATAAAAATTATACTTTGAAAGTTTGAAAATTTGTGAAGCTTTCAGTTATGCTTTCAAAGTGAACATAGGCATTTTCCATTTTCATTTTAAATCTCTTTAATTATACTACAAGCAATAAGTCGTTTGCGTGCTAATCTGCCATTCCATTGCAGAAAGCATTCTTTTCAAAGCCAACCATTGTAATATGTAATATTTGCAATGTAAACAAACAAATCGATTTTCATTCAACTCGAAGCAGGTGATTAAATTGTGCAATGTTTCGTTGAAGAGCAAAACATTAATTGATAATTTAATTGTTGGGCCATTGACACACAGACATAAAATTTAAGCAGAATGTATGTTTTTTCTCATTTTTGAATTCAAAATATTTTTTTTCAGGTTCCATATTGCCTATTGCAGCCGAGCTAACTGATGCTGTCCTCTTCCGTTTGTGGTTTTCGATGGCAATGCACTGCAATTTGATTTCCTTCATTATTCTTGCTGCTTTGACGATTCATGCCACACCCTTTGTTGGTTTGATTGTGATGTAAGATGAAATAAATTTGTTAACCTCTTCTTTGGCAGTTTTTTTTTTGTTGTTGCAAATTGAAGTGCATGTAACTGAACAAAATACAAAAAAGCTTGATTGGAATAACAAATTTCAATAAAAGTGCAATCACCTTAACAAAAAAAAAGCTAGTTAATAAATGTGATTATCAGAGGTTCATTATCATATTTTTTTTATTATACATATATTTTTTTCTTTGCACTTGCCCTTTGGCCAACTTGGATCGATTAGCAGTTCGATCGTGCTTTTGAAAAATCAGTGTATCCAATTGGGACGCTTTTCTATGCGGACTGCGTTTATGCCGCATCGTTAGTTCCCAATTGGTGGAAGCTTGCAGAACCACGCTTGAATACATCGATTGCCGTCCTTGGAATCGCACCACTACGCTTCACAACCACGCCGGCAATTATTTCAGCCGTCACCGTTTCTCTTCTTTATAGCTTATTCCCGCTGAGTCAGTTGAACCAGCCAGTCCATTTCATTGCAACTCATTGTTGATCAAACATCTTACATTTGCTTCATCTCTTATACTGCAACAAACATTTGGTAAATTTTGTTTTCTTGTTTTTTTTATTCTTGGGAAATAAAATTATTATCCATCATCTTTCATATTAGCATATATATATATGTATATATTGTTTATTTTTTATTCTTTATGAAAATTTTTTTTTTTTCATAAATTCAGTTAGCTAATTGAATACAACTTTCGCTGATTAGAGAACTTTAATGAAAATAAAGTAGTGCAAATTATACCCAACTGCATTTTATTGATTTAATTTGCTTAAAATGCTCACCCGCTAAAGGATAATTTTCCTTTATTGTAAAATTATTTTCTAATTTATTACAAATTTAAATTCTTTCTTCCATTTCATCATTTTTTTTCTGCAAAAAACTGAAAATCATTTCCAATCACAATATGCTTGCTAACTTTTTTTATTGTAATTTTTATAAAGTATTTTGTGCACATGTAAACTTTTAATATCTTTCTACAATGAATCAATTTCCTATGCGAATTATTTCTGCTCATAAAAATAACTTTACAACAAAAGTATACAAAATGAATTTGAGCCATAGCTTTGTATAGTTTGTGGTATTCATTGCACCATTGTTTTATAAATTTTGATTATGCTATTTGTGCAATTTTTTCTTATAAAAATCAACAAATATGAAACAGCTCATTGTTGTTATGATAAAGCAAATTGATACGATTTTTTTTTTAAAAAAGTCAAAATACTGCTGGAAGTGAGAAATTAAATATATAAATCAGCATAAATTACAAGTAAACAGTAAATTAACTGTCGAAATTTATTGTTCAGGGCATTGCTTTCGTTTTTCATTTCTTTTTCCTCCAAGGTAATTTGTTGCTACGTCATTTGGACAAATTATTTTTGCAAGGTCAAAGGGAAATGCACTTAAAAAGTTATAATTGAAAACTAAACTACAAACGCTGGTTTTACGTGTATGTGTGTGTGTGTTTCGTAAATAAATTCGTTTTTCAGCTAGAAATGAAAGCCCATTTAATAACAGGCTATGCTATGTTATATTGCCTTGTAATACTGCATACCTGGAAAGAAATAAATAACAATAATAAATTATTTTCGTGTTTTTATGCAAAATTTTAATCATTTCAATCTTCATTCTTTATATTTATAAACAAATTTATATTACAGTTTATTATAATTTAAGTACAATAGAGACAGTTCTCTTCCCATGGCATTTTTTTATTTGTCTTGTGTCTATAAATATATCATACATGTTGTACTGCTGAATGGCTAATTTAACAATATGTATTGTTAATAGAATAACTCTGAAGCAGTTTACTTTTTCAGAACTTATTCAAGCATTATTGATAAATCGGTTGCATTTTAGTTGCACAAATAATGGATAAAATTGGAATAAAAATATTATCAACATACTCATATTATGTTATGCAAACTGTCTGTTTGATTGTGCAGCATGATTGCAAAGTTCCAAGTAATGAATAAATAAAATTTTGCAGTTTATCAATGCTGATTAATGTTTTCATGCTAATCTGAAAGGTAATAAATAATAAAATTTCCCTTTTATTTAAATTACTGACGACTGAAAATCCAAATAGCTAAATCATTTATACAAATGTAAATTATTTGCGTATAGGTCAAGTGTCAATAGCTATAACTGCAATAAGCTGAAATAACAGACAAAAATCTCCTCCTAATGGCAGTCTGCTTCTAATTTGGATAAAACGACAAATCACACAATCATGACACAAACAGCCAATAAGGAATAATGTATTTTTGCAGAAATCAGAATTACGAGAAATTTTGAATTTAACCTTTTCAGGCCGTTAATTACGTAATTACATGTTCAACATTTCACTGCTAAAATTGCTATTATTTAGCTAATAATTAATTATATATTTTTTTTAATATAATAAGCTTACATTTTATTTAGACAATTTAAAATTCCAGCAATAATGAATAGCAAAGAAATAACTGAAAATTGAAAATAAAAATGCTTTTTTTGTAAATGCAAACATGAAACAGTAAATTTCACAATAACTTAATCTTGAATATAAAATCACGGCATGCTAAAAGAGCGTTATATTAAATTTATCTGTCATTTTTTAACATTATTCTAATATTCAATATAACTTGGCACTTTTAGAAAATGTATGCAAAATATTTTTACACTTTCACCTGAAGAGAAATTCCTTCCATTTTCATTTTGCTCAATTTCTTATGAATCATTGTTACATCCATTTTATATATACATGCATAAATATGCATTCTATTGATTTATTTTAAAAAAAACATTATAGAAGTAAAGTCATTAAATCAATAAAACCAGCATTGTCACTTGTGTACTTGAGGTTGCGTAGTTTTACAACTTTAAATCATTTACGAGACCATTATTTAAAAGAAAATTGCTATTTTTAATTTTTCTTCCATCGATTTTTTTCTTTAACAATTCTCTTCTTGGTAAGAAATTAGAAAAATAAAAAATTCAGTAGTTTTACTTTTTAATTTCGATAATCTGAAAATAATGTAAAACTAAAGCTTGCATGTAAATTAAATGTATCAGCAATGAATGTGTAATAAGCAGATGCATTGAAAAAGTTGAAAAATATTTTAATGTTATAATGTAGAAACATTTCAAAAAACCGATAAAAATATTTTAATTTAAAATTTATCTATATTAAAAGTTCTCTCAGAAATTAGAATGCTGCCAAGCCTGTAATCTGCATGTGTTAATGTTTTGTATGGAAGCGAAACCTTATTATTAAAATTGCATATAACATTGTTCAGCTGATGTGTGTGTTGTAGCTGCTTTTTAGATGAAATTAAATGTTACCAAAATTTTCTGTAAAATTTCAAAAACATATGTTCACATATGTGAGATTGAAATTTTTAATGTACTTTAATTTTACTAATAAACTTCCATATACACATCACAACACAATGCATGTAAAGAAGATGATTTGCAATTTGATGAAAATGCAAAAATTATCTACTTGGGTGGTATCTCAGCGGGATAATTAGTCCAAGGTATGTTTTAATGCTTTTAGCAAACTTTTGCAAACCAACTGGTGAGCTGGTATGGAAACATCATTACTTGATGTAGCATTATTTTACCTTTCCTATATCAACAACTTCCAAATTCTGCTAGTTTGGTTAGCGGCATTCTTTTCCATCACATTCTTAATTATTAGTCGATTCATCTTATACTGATCATTGCATGTTTATTGATTTTTTTTATCCTTTTGGGCTTACTGGAATAGTGGAAAGCTTTGGCTATTAATCGCCATTGCTATGAATGTGCTGTATCAATTTTGACGAGGAATTGTCATTGCTTTTATCCCTAGTGTTATCTGTCTGTCAAAGATGCTTGACAATTTAAATTATTTCTTTTGTAAACAAATATTATGCAATTGCTTGATTATTGTCAAATTGCAATACATGAGGAAACATTGCTTTTAATGCATTTTGCATATTGTGCAGTTGTAAGACATTAAAACAATCATTGCAATCTTTTTATTTAATAGAATGATGCTTATTTAATTATATCTAAATGACAGTGGATTTTTCGTCAGACTATTTTGAATTGTTGCTTTAAATTACATTTATTTAACAATAATAACAATTTTTTAACGATAAATTACAAATCAATTTGGTTAATTTTAATAATTTATACCTGCATATTATTTTTGAGAAATGTTTTTAGTTGTGCATTGAAAATGAAAAATTAATTTCTTCTTTTACAAGAAAGATTAAAATTGCAAAATTTAGTTCTATAAAAAGTTTTTTAAAGTTACTTCTAATGCAATAAAAAATCATATCCTCTAATGTGTTAACCATGGACAAATGCAAATAATTGTCTCAAATGATTTGTCAACAAAATAATGAAATTATTTCGTTAGCTTTTATCAGTTCTGTTTTATCTTTCGCATAGGATTACAGCAAACAACTTTATGGTAATTAATATCAATTGAATTTTGAAAAAATACACATTTCTGCAAATTTAAATTTGCTTATTTGTGTAAAATGATTTCATGTTGTGCAAATATGAAAAATTCTCCAACAGTCAAGCATAAATTGCAACCTTAGAAAGACAGTATAGCTTTGGACTTAATTCATGGTTTAATTATTAAAATGAGCTGGTGCTATCCAGATGGCTTAATCGAATAAATGAAGCATGTGTACGGTTGAATTCAGTGTTCTTTTTTTTTCAATTACACATTATCTTGGGGGAGTAGAATGACAAATGAGAAAAAAAAAGAAAAGTGAACGTCTGCTAATCGAACTAGCTCAACCGGTCTAAGCATCAGTTTTGCTAATTACAATATCAGGATGGGTCATGCCGTTGTAAAGCGGCGCCTCAAAAGTTTGATGACGACACTTTGGCGCCTGGTCGTGGCAAGGTTGACTGACCTGACAAGACCATGCTGTAAAAGTATACGGTGTACAAGAAGGGTCAGATTCTATCGTTGGACTATCTTGCATGCTGATACCGCTTCTCCAGCACAAACGCCTCAGCTGCGACCCAACCCACTCGACAACAATTTCAATAAAACGCTTCTTTTCAATATTTCCAGTTTTTGAAAACAACACGACAAAACTAGCAAAAGTGAACATTTCAATTTCTCCTTTCTCCTTTTAGCTTGTTTGCTGCTTGACAAGCGGAAAACCAGACCCGGCCGACATTATATCCACCTTCCAATCCAACCATCTGCTGTGGAATAGATTTTTCATTCACACCATTTCATCATTATTCTTGTCATCATCCACTTGCGAATGTTGCTGCATCCACTACTCGCTCAACTGTTGATCATTTTTGCATCACTTTGCAATGGTAAGCTATATTTGCATATTCCATATTTTAGTGTATTTTTCTATTCGTATTTTCTATTCAAAACAACTATTTTAAAATTATTTTACATACAATTATTGTCAATCAATATCAAATGATCAAAGAATCAAAATTGCATCAGCAATTCTGTGATGATATTATGATATTGCATTTTATTTCACGAGTACATATCTCTATAATGCAAGTTTTACTTCAGAATTATTATTATTTTTTTCTTCACGTGTCAAATGCCTCAAATATACTTTAAAAATTTACTGCTTAATTTATCAATGTTATTATTGTTCAATATTTTTAATTCACAAAATATTTTCCACAAAAGCATCTACATGAATATGCATTGTATTAAAGTATCTATTATTATCAATGGAAAATCAATTTTTTTTTCTTAATTAATCAAAAAACTTCATATTTATTGATTTCACTGATTTTTTGATTTAAAATATTGTTCTGTTCTTTGTTTAAAATTTATACTTTTAAATATTAGCAGTTACTTAATATTTAATAATAGGAATACTTTGAAATCAATACACGGTTGCATTCGTTTTATTGCTATTCTTGTTCATACTTATTATTGCTCTTGTGTGAAGCACGTTAATTTGGTTTCATTTGAACATGCATGTGGACAACTGACGTAACTTTTGAGGAAAAATTTTAAATAACTGTTTATTTTAAAAATTACTTTTTAAACACACTTTACAAACACGCATTGCATGCTGAATAATCCAACTAGAAATATTCTTTTTTTTTTTAATTTCATTGCTTCAAAGTTATTACAATTTACAAGATTTAGCTATCATTTGATTATTTTATGCTTTGCTTATACATGCAATGATTTGATAGAGCTTATTTACGCTAGTTACATTTTAGAAAAAGAAAAATCATAACTTTTTGCGATTTTGAATTTCTAACTAACGAATTATGAAAATAGTATGAAAATAATTTTAGTGTTAACAGCTTTGCCTGAACCTGAACCATGGTTTGGAGATTTTTTGGGTACTTTACCAGATCCTCAGATGATTGGTATTTTTGGCAAAGTTTATGCGGTAAATAGCACGTGCGTTCAAGTGCTGAATTTCACCTACAATGGCCAAGCGCCGGGTAACATTTTTAATTTTTGATTTAGAATAATATTTTGATAAAATAGTCTTTTTTCATTTAGATTTATTTTTTTGGATGGACACAGAAGCAATGCCTTCTGCTAGAGGTGTAAAATTAAGTACTTTTGAATCTGGGTAAAATGTTTTCAATTATTATCTTTTCTTTTACTCTAATAAATGTTGATTTAGTGATAGCATTCTAACGCCATATTATAACAAGCATGTCGTATTGATATTGCCACCGAACGTTGCATTATCTGATTACAAAACTTTTGGCCTTTGGTGCCAATCATGCACGGTGCTAATTTTCAACTCTTATCTCAGTTCATCCGATTAATAATAATTTAATTCATATTTAAGCAAGATTTTGGTCATATACGTATACCAGACGGTTTTACGCCACCAAATCCGCAATTTTTGACCCATGGACTAAAAGCAACTACTAAAGGTGTACGATATAACGTCGGTTCAGGACCTATTTTAATTCTCGACAGACGAACCGTGAAAATTTACGGCCTTACATTTCAAGGAAACAGGGCACCAGGTATTTTGATCAGAAATCAAATATCAGTTTCTATTTTATCGGCAGAAGCTAAATTTCTGATTTCCTGTTTGCATCGATACACTAAAACATCGATTAACCGCAACCTTGAGTTGCAATAGGTCAGCGTAGGCTAGCAACGATTTTATCTGCACTCATATAGAACAAACTTTTCAAATTAAGTCTTCTAATTTAATAGAATTAATTGCACGAATGTAGAATTGTAGCAAAATTTCCATTTTATTTATAATGAACTTACAAATATATATAGCAATATAATTATGAATCATAATTTTAAGCTACACATAATTATAACGTTTGCTGTAATTGCTTTTACGTTTATAAACACGGTATTGTCATGGCTAGAATCAATTTCTTATTCATTTGTTTAAGTATCAAATCTGCTAATACTTTTGAGTTCAAAGCATGTTTAATAAATCTATAATAAAAATCACAAAAAAATATTTTTGTACATTAATATGCACTATTTTTTATGCAAGTATTTCCTCTAACATATCTGATGTAGTTATTCTCTTTATGCATATTTGTTATTGTACTAAAATTCTTTATTTTCATATTTATCTTGTTAGAAATATTGTTTGCAAAATTTGTTATTTATTTCCATTTTATGACCAAGCATTCAAACAATAATAATAAGTTTAGATTTTGAAGTTTAAACAGTATCAATTTTCTGCATTTAATATTTCTATTCTACCTTGACCTAACATTGTGCATTGTTCAGTTTTACTGCGCATCATTTGAAATGATACAATATTCTCTCATTGATAGTAAATTAGGTCATTTATCTTATCATATAGCTTATTTTTAAATGATTAAACTGGTTAGAAAATGTGGTCAAGGATAAAATTTATACATTTTAATTTTAATTATATTTAAACATTATATCAAAAAGAAAATAACTGAAAAAACAGCTTTTAACAAGTTTTAATATATCCACAGAACTTTGAATGTACATATTGCTACCTTGATCAGATTATGATAATGACTAAGTTAAATAATGATTTTGCATGACATTTTGCAACAGCTGTTTTATCAGTTGTAATATTAATCATCATTTTAAACAAATTTTATAATATTAATGCACATAAATCATGACAAAACGCAAAATAAGTTTGACTGTAAAAGGCTTATTGTTCGGTTCTTGTAAAAAGCTTGTTGGTAAAAATTATTTACTTCTTATTTCAGATAGTTTTTTCTTTGTTGGAAAAGGCCCAGAGCCTCGAAGAAACGATGGCATTAAAGTGCCGATAAGAGGAAAAGACTCACCTACAGAGTAGAATGACTTCATTGCACTCGACAATAATTTATTACTGTAACTATCTAATTTCAGCATTTCCAATTTGAAAGAGCTTTATAATGGCGAAAAAGACATCATTCTTGAATTACCTGAGGATCATGATATCTACAATATCGATTGGATTAGCATTTACTGCCTTCGTTTTGCTGTCAATTTTGCTTTTGTCAAAATTCAAGCAATTTCTGATCGAATACCTCCATATGTTCCTGTTCCTGTTCAAGTACTTTGATGCATAATTAGCTGAAATATTTTCTGTATAATTTTCAAATTTTAGCGTTCAAAGGTTCCTGAATTCAAACGAGAGCCTTGGACTACAGTCACACTTCTTGGTAAACCACCAAGAAACAATTTCACATTCCAACTTGGCCCACCAGGAGGCCTAAGGGCATATGAATCTTGGGCTAAAGCAAAACCAGGAGAATTTGTCTGGTATGTGAATGGATATATGGCACCAGAGCTGTGGGTTCAACGTGGAGTTACTTATAAAATCAGGTAAAATAGTTTTATCAAAATTTAATAATTTAATGTTTTGACATAATTTGATTTCACAGAGTGGAAGGTGGAGATGATTCAGTCCTTGAACGGTTCTTCAATCCGCTGTATATATCTGATGATCCTTATGGAGGTTATTCCAAACTAACAGATGATGACAGACAGGTATACATATGCACCTTTAAATAACTATTCAGCAATTCATTAAGTGTCAGTTAAATAAACAATATTGACTATTATAAAAGCCTGAGTATATTTTTTCTCAGTAAATGATTTATATAGATGTGCAGTATTTCGCTTACTGAATAATTAATAAATGAAATTGTGCATTGTTTTAGCAAATCACAGTCTATGCTGGTTTAAACAAGCAGAATCTTCCATTAGATGGAAGTGATACTACAAAAGAAAAGTCATGTGCGTATTTTTAACATATTTTGTTCAGTTAACATTTTTTGAACGCTTTTTTATAACAATATTTAATAATATTGTGTCATAATCATTTAAATTCGTTTTTCTCAGTTTCTGTTTTTTTTGTTTTAGCTTTTAAGTTATACTGCATTATTTTTTATTTTATTTTATACTCTATACATGAATAAATTACATTATGAAGTACATCAAACTCAAGATGGCTCACTACATATATTGCATTTCATTTTAGATGGACGATTGTGTCGTTTTATAAATCGTCATCCTGAAATAATTCCTGACCGACTAGATTCATTCTTAGAATACAGAAAAAATTTGGTGCTAAGATGCTTAAAAAATTCACCCGGAATATTTTACTGGACGCCTGATGATCGCACTCCAGATGTAGTATATTATCAAGTATGATGAAACAAAAATAAAAAGAAGCTAAAGGGTTAAAATAATTATAATTAAATATTATATAATAATTAAGTATGACTTATAATTGCAAATAATGTTATACTGAGCAGCATAATTAAAACTAAATAATTAAATAAGTATAAGAATTATAAATAGTTATAATAGTAGTACAATTAAAACTTGGCATAATTGAATACTTTTGTAAAAATGCATTTAAATCTAATGTATGAACATTTAGAGCTACACTAATTTCAACATGGGTTGGAAGATAATTGTTACAGATGAGATTCCCAGTGATGTTCCGTTCACAGAACATGAATCGTACAGCTATGAATTGTTAGACAGTGAAGATGAGCAGCTCTATAGCCGGCACAGAGATCCTTTGCTTCAGGGAAATGCCGGAATTCGTCCAAGTGAACAATATTCAATTTTATCTGTAATATTGAGCAGTCTTGTTATGATCATCGGATGCAAATTGTTTTTGCAATAATCAAAAATTTTATTCTGTTTTTGAAAAAAAGGGTCTTAATTGTATATTTTTCTGTATGATTATGTGCTATTTTTTTTATATAAACAAAGCTTCTGTCTGTTTTCCAATTTTTTGAAAATTTTTGTTTTACTGCCATTTCAAGCCAACTGTTCTGTTCTGCGCTAAGAATAGCAGCGGGATTTTTTCAATTCCCAAAAAACGCCGAACAAGTTTTATTGGTCACTGTTCATTTTATTATTGCACTTATGAAGTAAAACAATGCAGCTACATTATATTAAAACCAACATTTAAAAATACATGCCTTGAATATGCAAAAAATGGCTTTCTATTTAAAATTTCAATTGAAATTCTTTACAACTGAATTCTTAATTTATAACAGTTGAATAAATTAAATTTTTTGAACTGCTGATGCTTTAATCAGTATATTATCCAGCAGTACGCTACACAGAAACATTCTGCTTATTGTAAACTTTTGCAAGCGCTTTTATAAATCTTGTCTTTGCTATGCATCTCATGGGAATAGCTTTTAAATTTGAGATAGAATAAACAAATGCGAAAAGCAATTCAAGCAAAATGTTACCCATATATTTAATAGCTTTTATTTAGCGCAAGAAATTTTTGACGGTTATACTGAATTCTTAATAATTATTATAATAAAATGTCATTAATTCGTATCATTTCCTTGCTTGCATTTGCAGCAGGCAGGAACTTGCGGCTTTGCAAAATAAAACCATGCACAGTATTAATTTCAAAATAGTTCTCCAAAAAATAACTTTAAATAAAAACAAAAATAATGTTCATGTAATAATTCATTGCAACATAAAGTAAACAGCACATTATTCAAGAAGTTAGATAAGAGATTAAATCGTAGAAATTACTGGGCAGAAACAAAAAATACAGGAATAAATGAATAATTTAAAGATTGCATAATAAAAACAGTTTTTATGTGAATGATATCTTTATTAAAACTGTTTAACAACGTTTAAAAATGTTTGGAAAATCAATTCTGAATATGAATACAACTTAAATGCATGATAAGTTTGATAATAATTTCTACTCCAATTCCTGCAGTAATTCATAAATAGCTGGAGTAACTTAAAAATTAAAGCTCATCTAATTTATTATGCAATGCAAATTAAATAAATGCGATAGATCAACTAGTAAACAACATGCTACAAAGGTTGATAGCAAAAACTTTAAAAAGCAGGAACGTATTTATGGGTTTTTTCATTTCATTTTCAGTCGACTAATTATCATCTGCTTATTTAAATATATGCAAATTATTTAAAATAACTTATTTTTCTTTTACAATTTTCTAATGTACATGAATTGGAATTTTTAGAAAACAAAGTGCACAATAATACACAGCAAAAATGATCAATTAAATTTCATTTAGTATCAGAATTCATTGGTAAAAATTTGCAAAAATTTTATCGCTAATCTTGTTTCTTCACACTACACAAAGTACTTTCACACTAATGTTCACAAAAAACACTACGTATATTTAAAAATTTTAAACTATTATCATTATTTTTATTTACAAACTAATGATTACTTATAATTTGAGTAAAATATTCATTATTCTGAATTGTAGTATTTATAATGCTTATTCTTATCAACTTTTGATAATGTAATACAGATGCTATTTACAAAGAAAATGAAAGTTCTTAAAAACTAAACATGTTTTAAATTTTATTTCTAGAAGATTGATTAAATAACAATCAAATGAGTTAGTATTATTATTTAAGCAATTACAGTACATTCTAGAGTACAAACTATATAGAGTACTGTGGTCATTCAATACTCAGTGATCATCTTCTTTCTAAAAGCCAGATTATATTACAACTGCTAACGAATGATTGGAAATTCTGTTTGCTCTGACACTGACAAGAAGCCATTACGCGATGATAGGGTGTCGCTGATAAAAGCTGCATCTTTTCTCAGCATATATTTCGAAAAGCTTAGATTGTTTTCTTAGCTCTTAAGAATATTTGGCTTCTTCTAATTTTCCTAATTAAGCATCACAGTATATATTTATGAATAATTCTTGTCTTTTCTCAGTAGTATCATAGATTACTCTGAACTGATGGCTATTTCACCAGCAAACCAGCAGCTATCATGCATAAAAAATTATCCTCTACCAGATCAATTTCATCATGCATCAGATATTTCAAAGCAGTTTACGCTACACAGGAATTTCAAAGATTCACAAAAGCTGTCCAAAAATGTTCAATTTAATGAAGCTAATTTCTGGCAACACTGCGTTCGAGCACTTCGACTCGATTCATATTTAGGTGTGATAATTTATTTATTATATTTAAAGTATCGTGATTAATTTATTTTTTAACTTTTGTTTTCTAATTATGAAGAAGTAATTTCATTTATTTAAAACTGCTCAGATATTATCAAATAAAATTTAAATAAAATACAATAAATTCTATATCACTCCCATATTTATGGTAAATTATTTTGTCAACAGTCAATTAAACTTCAGTTTTTATCCAATCAGTGCACAATTAAAACATTTGTTTCACATTTAAAGCTTAAATTATCATAGGTAAAAATGGGATACATATTTTTAACAAAAATATTTTAGAACAACAATGCAATGGCAGATCAAATGAAATTTCTATGCTTTCTCATCAAGCAAAACGACGTCCTCGTGTGTTGTTCACTCAACGACAGGTACAGCAACTGGAAAGTCGTTTCAAACAGCAACACTACTTGACTGCTTTTGAAAGAGATGAAATGGCAAAAAAATTAAAGCTTACCAGTCATCAAGTGAAAATATGGTTTCAGAACAGACGATACAAATTCAAAAGGGTAAGGCAGGACAAAACGCTAGAACTGACAGTCAATTTTCCGAAACTGCATCACTCTTCATTGCCCCTGCTTCTACAACCCGGTGAAACGTATGAAACAAGCAAAAATCCTTTTGATTGCAGATTTTTAACATCGCAAACCGTGTCATCTCATTTTCTCATCTCATCCCCACTACCTCATTCATTCACTACTCAGTGCATTCCAGCACAAAGTTCTTCATTTCCATGGCAGCAGTCTTAAAGCGTTAAAGTAAATAATGGATATTTACCACAGCTTACTTAGTTCATCATTTTGGACAGTACTTTTTTCTCTCACACAATTTACTAAAATTTCTGTAAGCAGTTTGCATCGTTTATAATATTTTACTGTAGTTGCGCTCCATCTGAATATTGAGCTTCTGCTGCATGCAGCGTTTCACAAAATTGCTTTTGTTAGCACTTGAAAGTACTTATACATTTTTGCAGCATTTTTATTTACTAGGTAGGATAATGGAATATTGAATAAATACTTTGAAAGGCAGAATTTACATAATAAATTTTACTCAACAATTATTTACATATTTGAATTAATGTTACTTCATGCATTAGTAACGATGATTTTATGCAACATGAAAAATTTTTATTACTCACTCTCAACAAATAAGCAAGATTTTAAATGGCATATAAAAATTAATTTATTAAACATGTATATCTAATTTCAAAACTTAGAAATAACTTATTCATTTTTTCCATGCTACACTTTAATATCTAATAATGATAATCGATTAGATGAGCCGTAACCAAGCAATGTTGTTGCATCACTTTATTGCTGCCTAAAGTCTAACAAACTTTTACTGTCATATTTTTTTAAACAAAATCTTATTCGAAAAACTTATCCTAAGTTCGTTGAATCTTATCTTAAGTTCATGAGATGAAAACTGCTTTTAGTATATTTATATGTGAAAGACACAAAAATTGATCACTACTATGAGCAATAAAAAATAATCTGCCACAGTTATAAAAATATATTACTTTTATTTCTGTATTAAGAATATTAAAAATCTTTAAAAATGGCAATAATAAAATATCAATCCATAAAAAATTATTGCATAATTAAAGAAAATCAAGCAATTATTTCACAAGTTACATATAATATTAGCACATTCATTTAATAAAAAACAGTTTTCTGTTGACATCATAATAAAACGATGAAATAATGCAAAACAACTTTATTATACAAAATATCGCATGTATAAATCAATTATCTAATAATTGGAAAAAACTGCAAAATAGTGCAGCGCAAATTCTCGTCCACCTCGAGCACAGCAGAAGCATTTTCATATCCACAGTAATTCGGTACACTAAAAACTGTGATCAATTTTTTGTCACCAAAAAATCTGAATCCTTCTTTGAAATTTTCATGCGCTCAAACAATCAAATCAACATCCAAGAATTTGCAAAAGTCTTTTATTGCTGATCCACCAAACAAATATCCAACACGTCGGTTGCTAGGTAAATATTCACTGGATCTGACCAGAGCATAATATTCAACAATGTACAACTCTAAACTGATGTTAGACGTTGAATACTTTTATCCATAAAATCTATATATGCGGTTTAGTATAGATATTGAAAAAACATATTTTACATAATTACCCAAAATGTAAAAACAAGTGTCTTTTTATTTGTGAATAAAATTCCAGATTTTTATTTAAATAAAAAAAAAGAAGGAGAACAATAACACTGGTAAAAGGGAGCAAAAGAAGCATAGGAAAGATTAAATTAAAATCTTTGATAGCAAACAAGAAAGATTTTCAAAGAATAATCAGGCGAAATTAGAAAAATATTTCGATGCTAACATTCAGCAGTCACAACTCCTAGTTTTGAGGCATTCTTAGGTTGTCTGCTCCCATACAAAAATCCGTACCATGTTTCCCGACATCTTGAATCAGTGTGGAGTCTTTTTCGTATTTCGCTGAAACTGTCCTCTAAATCCTTCCTCAGCTTCCATAGTTACTCTACTGGTGTTCAAGGTGGTACTTCTGGCAACCGATACATTAAGTCAGTAGTTCCCAATCTTTTCGTCTCTCGCACCGCCAGTAGTCAACTCGACTTCGTAACTAAGTTTAGCAGCTTTACAACTAGGCAGACAATCAATACTCGTGAAAGAATAAGTCTTTAATGTGATTTCTGTTATTGCTTCACAAAAAAAATTTTTTCGAAATCCGGCGAAACGCTGACATCTTCATTCGAATTTCCAACACACGGGTAAGTATGCGGCCCCAAAATAGCCTTCTCACTTCCGTATGAGACAACAGAGCTGTATGGTCAGAACCTACTTCTTCACATAATTTTTGAAATATTCAATTATTTAAAGCACGGCCTCTAATTGGCAGTTTGAATAGTTCTCGGAAGAACATACCTGAATCCATCTAAAAGCCTTCGACGCCAGAATGTGTAATAAATGATGACGGATCCATCGAAGAACACAGTAAGTGATGACATCATGTGGAGGTTCCGCCTTTACTAAGCAGATGAAACCTGATTTGGATCCCAATATGGCCGGGGCTCAATCGGTACAAACAGATCCAAGCATGTCAAAACGTAGGCCATTATTTTTGAAAATATTGTATATTGTGTTAAACACATCCACTCTATTTGATGTAGCTTGCAATGGAGCATAAAAGAGAAACTCCTTTCTTTAGAGTTGAACAAGAAATCCTTTTTAAGCTCGTCGCCTCCTTCTCACCAATCATAATCTTCACCATTTCAACGGCATAAAGCATCAGAACCAGATTTTCTGCTATCGTGTGAGCTTTTCGTGTGCTTAGCAATCATGTATGCAATTTTGAAAGAAGCATGCAGAAATTTCTTGTCAGGTTGAACGAAGCCTTTTGCAAGCAAGTTACCTTCTTTTTCAAATCCATTCTTTTTTCATTTTAAAAAACTCAAAATTCGCATCTAAAAACTCGCTAGCACTGTGCTTAGCTTAGAAATGTTCTCTGAATTTTGATGGATTTAAATTTTCATTGCACATCATATATTGGTACAGCATGCACAACGGCTTTTCCGTACCGTCCGGTTCTGTTTTACACGTAAAACCAAATAGTACTCTTTCTATAATAGCAAACTCTGCAGTGTCCTGCTGCTACCCGGCAGGCACCTTCCTGGAAATGTTTTTTTTACAACCAATTGCCGTATTTGTGACATGTCTGAGTGTTTCGCTTGCTCTGTTTCCAATTGTGATGGTGTCCAAGCAGGCCATAGAAAATTGGGTTGACACATCTGATATTTATTTTTCTCCTCAACTGCTGCACAAGATGCGAGGAGTTTTGACCACACTGTTTGCATGATCCCCTCGATAGCGCATCTGCGTTTTGGTGTTTCCTGCACAGTTGATAGATAAACTTCAAAGTCAAATTTTCCTAGTTGCTTCAGTCATCGTGCAACCTCATCTCCTGACTGTTTGAAGTTTCTCAGCCACGTCAAGCTGCCGAAGCTAGTTCTTACTGTAAAATTTTGACCATATAGGAAGCATCAGAATTGTTTCAGTGTCCACACTAGAGCCAGCATTTCTCTTCTGGTTGCACAGTATTTCCTTTCAGCTTGGCTCATCCTACAGCTGGCGAACGTTACGGCGCACTATTTCCCGGAAATATCTTGTGATAGCACCGCATCCAAGCCATCTATATCAGCATCTACGTCAATGAAGATTTGGAATTTAAAGCCTGGATGTTCCAGTACTGGTTGCATTGTTAACCAAGCTTTCAGTGCAAAAATGTCTTATCACATACGTCCGTCCAAATCCATTGCTTTCCATTTTCTGTAAGTCGATGAAGGGTTTCTGCTAGTTCGACAAACCTTTCGATAAATCGGCGATAGTAAGATGCTAACCCGAAGAACTGCTGCAATTCCTTTGTGGATCTCGTGGTAGACCATTGTTCGACGGCCTCGACTTTTCTTTGTCTGGTTGAATGTCATTGCACGAATGCTATGCTGAGATATCTTCGATTAAATACAGCTGCATTAAACAAGGTGTAGATGATTTCTTTCCTACAAAATGGAATAAAAATTAGCATATCCTGCTTGAAAATATACAACAGATGCTTTTTGTAATCATTTTTGAAAGAGAAAAAGTGACAGTCATTCATAACAACAAAAACCTGATGACCACAGCGATAAAATTACGAATGCATTCGATAAGAAAAAGACAAACTAAAGAATATTCTTTATTCAGTACCGCGGTGCTACCATCGACGAACACTGGCCGTAGCAAACACTCGCGCGCGATTTCATGTCATGAATGTCTCTGCCTGAATTTCTAATCCTGCGCGAAATTTAGAAAGCTGCAAAATTTTATTTTCAAACAAGATCATTAAATCAGTCACATCTGTTCAAACTTTTTTCCTTATACATTCAATGGTCTCAAAACTTTCAAACATGTCAAAAGCCCAAAAAGTCTCTTGAAGTTTTATATTAAAATTTAAACATCGAAAATAAGAAACACTAAGAAATATATTGTCAAATATGTCTAAAAAATACGGACGTTTAAATGGACTTTTGTAAATTTAAATTTTAATACCTGTAAAATAAACAAATTACATCTCAGTATTAACTTTTATGCTGTACTGAAGTGATGTTTATATATTCATTGAACATAATGAAAGCAACTACTATTAATTCTAGTAAAGTCGCAATTTCTTTTTCTTATGAGTAAGTTTCTTCGACTGATCGGTTTGTTTGTCGGCAAGTCAAACGCATCTTAATTTCTACCTCTGTACTACTCAACAATACTGCTTTTCTGAGTAGAAACGTTCGTAGGTTCCGCACGTCTTTATCAGCACCATCTTCGCGCTGTTATATAATTATGTATGTTCCTATTTATTTGATGTTTTAATTCTACTTCTCATACAGCATTAAACTGTATTCTGAATTATTGTAGGATTACGTTTGTTACGTAAACTACTAATATTCAGGCAAGTACAAGACTAAACTTTATCATTAAACACAATACACACGATGCATGCAAGTATCTATAGGCACACATACAACCTTACCTATGTTTATATTGGAAGAATATTTGTCATAGAACGTTGACAAACAAAGCTATCATGTTCTATTTTATCCACCGTCTCCTCTACAGTACCCTTCTTGACATGCAAGTTCTGATTTCGATGCAAAATATTTAGTCAATATTTTTTATTTTTGAAAATAATAAAACATGACTACTTACAGAATGTTTAAACCGAAATATGCATTTCTTCAGTCTCTTAAATCTTTGTAAAATTCTTCGATTGTTACAGTAAATAATTAGCAAAATAACAATAAACAATAAGATTGAAATTCAAGTACAAATAATATTTTATTTTATTCTTACTGTTCACTTCTAAAATTTATATTTTTAGACATTTTTTAACTAAAATATTGATGGGGGAATGTGAATTAGTGCTAGGATCACTTTTGCTAGCATAACAATGAATTAACATGTTAGCATAATACACTGAAGTTTTTAAAAGATTTTAAGTACTGAATGAGGAATAAAAATTCACATGCGATATATTCTTTATTGCAAAATAAACAATCAACACAAATTTTCTGAAATTTAATGATATAAGTGCTCAAAATGATAGCGAGTCATTAAGTCAAGTTTTACTGTAGCTGGCAACGGGGTCGTATTGTTTATGCTACGTCATTTTTTAATGCAGCTCCTTCCCACAGATTTGCTGTGCTTAGTCCATCCAGCTTGATGCTTTGGGTTGGAGTTGAGCACGCAAATTTACTTGCCACCGACTGAAGTAGATAGTAAACTTCTTAAAGCGAAAACATCGCAGTTTTAACAATTTCAAGAAAGTTAAAGCAACCTTATATAATAAATTAATTGTTAAAGTGAAATAAAAACGAAGGCAAACTTCTGTAGGCTAAATTTAATTTATTACTTATACATTTCATTTTAATACACTAAAAAATTAAATAACTTTAATAATTATCATTAATTTTAAAGTATGTTTACTTAATTACAAAAACATAAGATAAATTTAATAAATGACGCACTTCTAGAAAAGAATTAATTTTCTTGTTTTAAATGTTTTTTCACATAATTTTAGATTTTAATAATTATAACTTTATAAACTAATTCTAAATCATCCATCAGTTATAGTAAACATAACCTTGATTATAACTTGTTTTTACAGTATTCAGCAAACAATATTGTATACTGTCAGTTGTTGTTATTTCATGTTTTGTTATGCTTTGTGCTTTGGCTTTGATCATTGGAAACAGCTTTGTCATTTTTATTTAGAAGAGTAACAGGTGATATTTTTACAGCTACTTATTCATAATTGTTGTTAGCGGGGCATTTAAATGGTTTTCATTATTCTGTATTAGTGCAGTAATTTTGTAATTTTTACCTTTTCTTTACATAATTAATAATTTTTGGATTATTTTATTTGAAAAATAATAATTTCTTGTTTTATTTAACTGTCAGTAATATTGTATTTGCTTGCTATACTTGTATTACGTAGGACAGCTACTTTGATTGCGCAGATTTTAATTGCAGTGTCTGTGAGTTTAAAGTATTTTTTGTTACATTATAATGTATGACTGTTTTAGATAAAGAAATATGAGTAGTGATTATCGCAGTAAAGGTTATAGTGGCGAAAGCAGTGATCGTCGTTTACATGCTGAGCATCATAATTATGATTATGGCTACGAGCGACGTCACAGGTTGGTGATGTACAATGCAGAATAAATTATTTATTTTTGCTTTATTTTATTTATTTTATTTTAATTAAGCAGAAACCATTCCTCTCGCTATGAACGTAGTCGTAATCGCAGTCGCAGCAGCTCATCTGATTGGAGTAGATCAAGTAGGCATCGAAGTTACCGCCGCAGTCGAAGTCGTGAACATCGAAACTACGATGATAGTGACGAAGGCTATTCCAAACGTTCACCCTTTTGTGATGAAGATGTAAACTGCATCATTCTTCCCTTGTTTTGTTGCACATGTTGTACAATATAAAAAGAATGTAGTTATTTAACTGTGGCAAACGTATTTAAGCGAACATATGAAAGCAACAGGCCGAGATATAGATATGCCAACATTGAACCAAATAGTACACTTGTTGTAAAAGGAATTCCTCTAAGCTATAACGAAGAACTGGTAATTCTTTTTAAAAAAATATTTTGCATTGAAAACTGAAGAAAGCTTTTTTATAGGTTCGAAATGCAGTTGTTGAAATGGGAGTGACACCAATAGATGTCAGAATATTACGAAAAAGAGAATCAGGTTATTTATTATGTTTTAGTTTATTCTTGTTTACTTATGCGTTGTTATATATATACATATGTGTGTGTGTGTGCATGTTTGTGATTATGCATAAAAATTAATATTGTTTGATCATGAGTTATTTTATTTTAGGCGAAAGTCGTGGATTTGGGTTTATTGAATTCATGAGTATAGAAGAAGCAACTAAGTACATGGAACGTAGTCAGGTTTGATCGTATTTTTAACTTATTTTAATATTATTGTGAAATTGAATGAAGAAAAATCAGTTTTTTGTTTTTGCATTATTATGAACTACTAATATATGTGAAGTTTCAAGTTATTATACAGTCGACCCTCAACATTCGTGTTATGTGAGTTCCGGCGGTTTCGCGAATACTTGCCTCTTCTATTCATACGCTCCGCTTATGCCTTATAGTCTTACGCAGTTGCCTGAAAACTGCATGGGATATCACAGAGCGTTTACTGATTTGCGTGTTAAATATTTATTCTATATTTATTTTTTTCATCATTCGATTCAGTGCATAGCAGTCTAAATCGTGGGTGTGTACCTGCGTGCAAGCTTGCCAGAAGTGGATGGACTGTCCGATGCATCTCTTGAAAAAAACATTGTTATCGAAAGTTGTTTCTTCCTTTTTTTTCATTTTTTCCAAAATCGCCCAGACCCATAACAAACAGAGAGACGGCAGCAGTAAATAGGAAAACCAAAGCTCAGTATAAAACGAAAACTACTGCCTAGTTAACTAAGCAGTACATCAACAAGCATGTAGGCATAAGCCATTGTATGCGACTATAGTAGCATCTTGCATTACGTATTTACTCAAATTTTGCGTTATTCTCAAGCTATATTGGACTATGCTAGCCTGGGAGTGCACGTTCTGCACTTCCAAACATATCTAGACCACTTGCCAAGCTTACCATCGATTCAGGAATCATGCGACCTCAGCTGCCGTAAACCAACCGCCCGTTCACAACGCACCTTTTTGCTTGGCTCTGATTGTTCTTGATCTTTTTTATCTTAGCATTAATAACGGTTAGTTAAGCTCCCAGTTTGGTAAAGTCGTTATCGCCAGATTCAGCTTTTTGATCTACGTTGTTGGCTGTCGTTATGAACGAAGCCATTCGTTAATTGTCATGGACACGCTGGATAAAGAACTAGAGTTTTCATTTATTCCGCTTCTTTCAGTAATATCAGCCACCTGATCTCAAAATCCGCAAATGTTGAGCGCCGACTGTATTTATATTTGAAACATGTAAAATTTCACTTTGATGTAGTTATTTGACAATGAGATACAGTGCATTCAAAAGTATATACTGCATAAGACTTTGCGAAAGTTGTATTTTACCTGTCAAGAATTTATCGTATAAATCAGTTTATATTTCATGATAAGTTTTATTAAGAAACTTTTTGTTTTTTGTAATTGAACTTTTTATTGGAATTTTTAACGTTAATACTGCTTTTTTTTACGTGAGAGCCATTTTTGTTGTATTGTTTGAGACGATCGTAAAATTTACTTCTTTTTGTTCATGCCAGTTGAGTTTACAATATTGCAAACTGTTTTTATAGAACTTTGAATTAATTATTTTTATTGTGCAGTATGAAAACAGTTTAATTGAAAAAGATTGCAAATAGCATATTGCTTGTGCAACTATATTTATGTTACGTGACGATATTTAGCGATTAAGCGAAGCTTAAAATTTTATGCTCTGTTTTTAATTGGAAAACGTTTTCACTCTTAATTTATTAAATTGAATAATGTGCAATGAAGTTAAACCAAATGGAAATGACATTTGCTTTTCAATTAAGCAAAATAACTTTTTAACATTTAGAAAATGTGAAGTAGCAGCAATACGAGAGAGATGTTAATTGCGTACGTGTTTAGGGATTTCTTGAGGTCAATGGACGTCGGATGGCTGAAGTTCAGTACAGTATTAATAAAAACGCATATCCATCAGCTGCATTCGTGGGTAGTCAGAGAGGCGGAGATTGGATCTGTGGAAAAGTAATAGTTGTGATTCATGATTTGCAAGGATATAATTTTTTTTTATCATGCTTTCAGTGCACTACAAATAACTTCAAGAAACGGGATCATTGTTTCAAGTGTGGTGTCAGGAGAGAAGATTCGGATCCAGTATGCGGTGATGGAATTAATGAGATTGGTGTCATGCCCTGTGACAGTGAGTGTTGTTACATTATTTATTATTATTTATCAGCAGTGATCTTAATTTGTATAAAATTTTGTACAATAGCTCTGCTATTTCGAAATCTACCCTACAGCGTTGACGAAGTGAAATTGACCGATCACTTGAATCGGACATGTGCAATGACCATTCAGCAGGTGCTAATCGCCAGGAACGTGGAGAATGGTTTTTCTAGGGGTTACGCTTACGTCCAAATGACAAACGTAAATGATGCTGCACAACTGCTTACAACACTGACGGCAGTTTCAAAATTGATTATTGATGGACGAGAAAGTATGCAGTTGCTTACAACTTATTAATCAAATTTTTGACGCTTTTTTGTAATTGAATTTCTATCTTAGTTTTGGTTTCTTATTCCAAAATCCCGCTTTGTACAGTCCTTGCGGAAACTGCGTTAACTCGTGGCAATTCAAATTTGAATGTAATTTTTGATTGAATTTATTATTATAATATATAATTTTGTTTAAATATTTATTTTCAGCATGGTAATTCGAATTACTTCAGTTCCGGTGGAACTGCTGACAAAGCGGACATGTTGATTAGTCAAAGTAATTCGGACGCATGCAAACATCTTTATCCACTTAAATTTATATACTTATATTATTTTTTTGTTGAAAATTTTTTGTTTAATTTTTTTATTATTTCAGCGAAAGAGGAGGGGATATAATTTTATTTTTGTTTTTTTTTGTGATGAGAGTTGAAAGAATTTAATGAATTACAGTAGAAGAGGTAGTAAATTGGAGCGTATTTTTGAATAGTTGGAATTATTGAATTTGCATTTGCATCAGCGTGTTTTAAGCAAGACTGCAAAAAAAAAAAAATTTTAGTGGTATGCCGCATGAATGGCGGCGTTGTACACTGGTGCTTTTCACTGTTTTGAGGATTTTTTTTAAACGCAAAACTCACATATTTTCAATATGTTTTTGGAAAAAGAAAATAAAATCAACTTAAGAGGGTATTGATGATTTTGATTTTAATGCATAATTTTCACCATTTCCAGCTGATTATACCAACGCCGCTGCAGCTGTTGCGCAGAGTGCTATTAAAAAAGCGCAAGTTTTACGCCAGGCAGTTACGCAGGTTAGAATTTGCTTGTTTTGCTTTTTTTTCCATATTTACAATTATTTGTGTGAAAATTATTACTCAGGTTACCAGTGCCGCTTTGCTTGAAAGTGGTGCAGAATATAAGCTTCAAAATACGGCTGTACTGTTGGCAGGAAGTTTGCAAAATGAAATTGGCAATTCGTCGAAAAAAGTCCCATCAGAAGAGTCCAGTGTTGTTGTGCCTCAGTCGTCGGATGTTTCCCTTGGAACGGTGGATACTGCTTATGGAAAATTGCAACGATATCGTATGTCGCGATTGCCGTATAGCGCAGGCATTTTTGCTAAAATTGCCAACCAATTATACAGCACAGAAGTTTATATTCATTGTATTTTAAATTGATCAGTTTTATTAAATGCAAACAGAAAGAATATTTCATTTTTATACGCAGTTAAAGATACACAGAGAGAATGTGATTTTACAACCAATGATTGAGGCTTCTTTTTTTTTCTTTCTATCTTATTGTTATAGATGAAATTTACATGAACAATTGTATTTGTTTCAGCTGCCCCAAATGTCAGTCAATTTCAATATGATCAAACTAGTGGTTATTATTACGATCCAACTACTGGTTTGTATTATGATTCGAATAGCCAGGTTTTATTCATTTCAACGTTACCGCTTCAGTGAGGCAGTGGGCTCCTGTGAACTGTTTCTTTTCAGTATTTTTACAACAATACAACGCAGCAATTTCTTTACTGGGATAGTTGTTGTCAGACGTATCTGCCGGTAGTGTCGTCGCAGGGTGAGGATGTTGGCGTAGGGGAAGAGGCGTCGACGGCCAAGGACAAAAAGACTGCCAAGCCGAAGCAGGAGAAAGTGAAAGTGGCAAAGAAGATACAGAAGGATATGGAAAAATGGGCAAAGGCGTTGAATCACCGCAAGGAGGCTGTTTCAAGCACAACAACGTCGTCATCGAAAGTTGTTGCTGCACCAGAAGCAGAGGCAACAGCAGTGGCAGTGGCAGCAGCAGCAGCAGCAGCAACAGCAGCAGCATCAGCAGCAGCAGCAGCTAATCTGGCAATATCCACCAGCACGGTTGCTGATGTCGTTGCGGACGACGTCGTTGCACAGACTTCGTCGACGGCAAATGCTGCGTTCATGATGCTCGAACGGACTGTGGTCGCTTGTTTTATTTCTTCTATATTTTTAAATTCTCAATTGTCCATATTTTGTTCTGATGGAACCATTTTTGTATGTTTTCTACAATTGTATGTTTTGTTTTGTTTTTTTTTTAGGCGGATCCTGAATTTCAGCTTGATCAGGTGATGATGATTCACCACAGTGCGGATGTGATTAGTGACGATGAAAATCCGCTTAAAAAATCCACATCCGTGGAATTGATGAATTTGGAAAAGGAGCCGGACGTGGATTGGGAAAAGTTGGTCTGTCTTCTGTGCAGGAGGCAATTTCCAACCAAAGATATATTGGAAAAGCATCAACGGTTATCCGAAATGCACAAGGTAAACAAACAAACAAACAAACAAACAACGGTTGACTGTTTATCCAGCTCATCGTCTAGCGTCTGTTGCTTGATTGATTGGTTTGTGATTATAAAAAAAAAAAATTCAAAAGAGATGTTGTGTTTCAATGATCAATCAGTGAGAGATGGTTTGATTCTCGAATGGAAAGTGTGTTGTAGAGCAAATTGGCGGAAAAGCAAGCAAAGTTTTGCAAGTCGAGGCAGTTGTCTGCCAGCTCAGCCGGCGCTACCCAATACCGGGATCGTGCAAGTGAACGACGTGCGAAATTTGGCCTGGACGATCAGCCACACCCAAACAAATTGAAAGAGAAATTCTTGGAATCTTTGGAATGGTAGCGGTCGATTATTTTAAACGCTTGGCTGCGGGCGCGTTGCCGCCCGCCCCTATGCAGGATTTTTTCTCTTACCCTTCAGACGACAACGTTTTTTCTTCTTTTCTTTTTTTTCTCATTTAGCGCAGCCGTGGCCACACCCAAGCCAGCTGTTGAAAGCATTGGCTCTAGATTGATGAGAAACATGGGATGGAAAGAAGGACAAGGATTGGGCAAATCCAATCAAGGCATCACCAATCCAATTGAGGTAAGTATGCGCTGCTTGTTTGACTTGAAGCTTTCATTGTTTTCTCTTTGATTTTCTAGTCTGAGAGGCGTGTCCAAGGTGCCGGTTTAGGGGCTCCTGGTTCCGTTTACAAAGCCAACGCCGGGGCTAGTTACAAAGAGCACGTCAAAGCGGCACTGCGGCAGAAGTTTTTCGAAAATCGATGAATTTTTTTTTTGTTTTGTTGCAGTTCAAATTTTAGGTATCTACCAATTGAGAGAGAGAGAGATGCCCGTTTGAGCTTTAAAAAATAAAATGGGCAATTTTGGATGTGCGCTAGCTTTTTTTCTTTTTTTCTTTTGCCTTTATTATTGCTTCTTAAAAAGTGGATTCAGTTGAATAAATTTAAAAAATAAAACTTGACTAGATGAAAAAATTTTTGATATTTTTAAATAAAGATAGAGATATAGATAGTAAAATTGATATCACCTTTTCCAATGCAGTGTAATGTGAAAATGTTTTACAATTTTAAAGTTGCTTTAATGCAATTAGCTGTACACTTTAAAGTAATATTTTACTTTGCAATGAACTGAAATAAATCACTAACTACACCGACGACGACGACTGTTTCTAGGTGAGATATTTTTTACAGATAGCAGTTTTACAAATTTGAAATTTATGAACCATATTCAGATTGTATAATTTATTTATTGATTTAAGAATAATGTCTGAAGAGAGAAAAGTAATTTTGAACAATGAACAAATTCCTGTTAATAAAATGCTGTTCTGCTCGTTGTGCAGGGGAAAATTGTTCTCGCAAAATGCTTCCCAAGTGAACGGAAGAATTTTTCACACATCCTGTGTTGTGTGCTTCAACTGTCGCCAAGATGTCAATGAAGCTTGTCACGTGGTCGGAAGAGCGATTCTCTGTACAAATTGTTACCACGAAATTTACTCACCCGTCTGTTTTCAATGTGCCAATCCAATATTGAACAACCGGGGCGTCATCGTTCACAACTCCATCTACCATACCGACTGTTTGAAATGTCCTTACTGTAGCAAGCGAATTGTGTTTGATGAGGAGGTAATTGTGTTTAGTCAAGTTTTTCAATTTTAAATTATTCATTTTTTATGCAAATTTTATCGAATCTAAAATATATTCATTGTAAGCGTTTATTTAAAATTTTTAATATTTCATGTAATGAAAAGTGTTTCTTTTTTTTCTACTTTTTCTTTTTTCAAAATGTAATAATCTAAACAAAATGTTTACAATTTGATCAAATTTATATTCTTTTTTAGATTACAAAAAATAACCACTGGAAATTAAAATGTGAATCGTGTGAAAAATTTGTCACTGCCAAAATTCCTTTTCAATAGAAAATCAAGAACACCAAGAAATGATGAATAGTATTTTTTTGAAAAACCTTCTTCTAACATCATTTTATTTTATTTTTTTAATTTTGAAATAAACATTAAATTGATTTTTTTGCCGAATATAATTTCTGCGACAGTATAATATATGCATGTTCACTTTTGTTACAAATTCTTATTTTTCGGTGTAATATTTGTGCCGAATTGATGAAATACTTTGTTGATATACTTGCTTTGAGAATAGGCTTCATTTTGCTTTAAACAGATCAATTTGCAGATTATTTTTGCTGATGACAATTAATAACAGCTGCCGAACGTGAAGAATCTTTTGTCAAGTGTCAATGAAGTTCATAAATCTGGAAATGCTTAAATTTAATGAAATGCTGTAATGAAATCTTTTTTTTGATAGTTGATGCATTTGTTGCAATTTTAAACATTCACTTTTTCATTTTCACAAACTTCCGCCATCAGTATTGGAACTTTCTTTGGAAAAGATTTTAACATTTAAAAACTAAAAATTCTTCATTATTTAGCTCATAATTAAAAAATCAATAACAAACGGACTGCTTGCAAAGTCCTCCATTTTGGTAATGTAACCTGAACTTCAAATAATTAAATGTTCACACAATATTAATTTTATAAAATGTTAATTACTGTTATATATAAATATAAATATAAGTAAATATATATATATATATATATATATATAATTTTCCTATTAAAAAAATCATTCTGACACGTACTTCGATACGGCTAATAATTTTACTCACCTTCATCTAGCAAATATTTGTTTTGAAAGACATGCATTCGTATTATATTCGTAAAATTTTAAAAACATGTTTTTTTTTAATTAATATTTTTGTTTCTCGGAATTTTTATTGCAAGCAATGTTGATAAATTTTTATCAATATTGACTTTATCACTTTATTACTTAAAGCTTTGAAAAATCAAAATTTAATCTTCAAAAAGAGTAATTTTTAAAATTTTTCTTCAAGAACTTACCATACATTGCATTTATGTATTAATTTATACATATATGAAATATAATCGGTAATTTATACTTGAGTATTATTATATATGATATCATTACAGTTGAATAAACTTAATCCTTCGCTTCTACGTCAAGAAACGCAAAGAGTTTTTTAGTTGATTCATCTGTTTAAAAAAGTATTATTTATTTTAAAATAATTAAGATGTTTACTCATTTCATTAATTAAATTACGTTGATGTTGTGTTTTTATTGTTACTGCTCAACTATTTTCCAAATTATTGTATTTTTCAGCGAAATGGCGTTTGCAAGATTAAGCAGAACTTCCAAAATAGTGGTACTTGCTACTGGCGGAGCAGTTTTAGCTGGCATCGGTACTTTTTACTACAGAATAGTAATTGAAGAATTTTTTCACGTTGTTTGGTGGAAAAACGGTTTTTTTTTACTTACGGATTTTAGGGCAATGAATTGAAAAAAAATTTGCTGAACATCGAGACGGTGCCGATGGATATTCAAAAGCGCTGTGATGAAGCTTATGAAATTCTTCAAAATGCTAAGGATTGTCATTCTCTGTTGAAAAAGCACTTGACCAAATCTGTTCTCAACAGCTTGAAGACACAGAAAACTAAAATGGGAGGAACCTTGATTGACGTGATCAATTCTGGTATGTAATTTTTTATGATAATGTTTGTGATTTGTTTCAGTAAATTTTATGATTTATTTTTTTTTTGAATAATTATTATATGAACACATTCAGAATTTTACATTTCAGTTCAGTTGTAGTTGTGCTATTTCTTTTCATTTGATTCACAGGTGTGAAGAATTTGGATAGTGGTATTGGAGTGTATGCAACAGATCCGGAAGCATACCGTGTTTTCAAGAAGCTCTTTGATCCTGTTATTGCTGATTACCATAACTTTAACCCAAAGGATAAACAACCGAAGGAAAATTTTGGCGAAAATGAGCTTAATAAATTTGAAAACTTGGATCCAAAAGGAAAATACATCTTATCAACACGAATTCGTTGTGGTCGAACGTTGAAGGTGAACATTTAAATTAAATACAGCGATTTAAAATAAATTTTCTTCAATATTTATGTTGTTGTTGTTGTTTAGGGTTTTCCTTTCAATCCACTTCTACGAGAGGATGATTATCTTCTTATTGAGCATAAAATGAAAGGGGCACTGAATTCTTTTACTGATTCAGAACTTCAAGGAAAATATTACTCACTTTCTGGTATGAGCGAAAGTGACAAGAAGCAGCTGATTAAAGATCACTTTTTGTTCAAAGAAGGAGATCGCTTTCTTCAAGTAAGACTATTATTAAATTATCTCAAAGATATACTTGATTTCTTTTTATTATTTGTTCGTATATTTTAATTAATGCTGTCAAATATATTAGTGAATTAAGTAATTCGTTCTTTTTATTAAGGCAGCTAAAGCTTGTCAGTATTGGCCAGTTGGTCGAGGTATATTCCACAACAATGCAAAAACATTCTTGGTATGGATTAATGAAGAAGATCATGTACGCATTATAAGTATGCAACGAGGAGGTGATGTCAAGAGCGTCTTTAGTCGTTTAATTCGAGGAGTAAAAGTAAGCATTCTTTCATTATATAATATAATATAATATATATATATATACACATATATGATGGTCATGCATGCTTTTTTAGGATATTGAAAAGAAAGTTTCTTTTGCAAAAGATGATCGTCTTGGTAATGTTACATTTTGTCCAACTAATTTGGGTACAACTATTCGGGCGTCTGTGCACATCAAATTGCCGAAGCTGAGCGCCAGAAGTGATTTCAAGGTAACAGCGTTAATGTTTATTTTGAAAGCATAATTTTCAAACTGTGACTAAATTGATCATAGGAAATATGTGAAAAGTTAAACTTACAAGTGCGTGGCATTCATGGAGAGCATTCAGAATCCGAAGGTGGCATTTATGATATCAGCAATAAACGTCGTATGGGATTGACAGAATATGAAGCGGTGAAGGAAATGTATGATGGTGTCAAGAAACTTATTGACATGGAAGAAAAGGCTAAATAAATGCTGATGATGTTTTAGAATTGCTTTTATATCTAAACGCTTTCTCTAGATGTGAACATAAGTGGTGGAAGGAAACTATATCATTGGAAATTTGAATAAAAATTTCGCGTTGAGAGCAGTTAAGATCGTTTCTGCATATTATTAGTGCAGTGGTTTCTGCCTTTTGAACAGCATTTCAAATATTAAGAGAGATACCAAAACTTTTATTACTTCCAAACTTCAGACACAGAAAATTTACTACCACTTTTAGCGCAGAAATAACACGGTTAAATTTCAGTAATAATTCTTCTTAATCAACTAATACCAAAGCTGTAAGACAACTGCTAGAGAAGCCAATTTCAATGATCACTCCAAAACGTCAGTACAGCAGCAATCACCAAAGACAAACCAACCACAGTCCAGCCTGTCTTGTAAACAGTTGGTATGTCAGTTCCTTTCGCCAAATCAAAAGCCTTAATAAATGAATGATTTCAAATTTAGCAAAGTTTACATAAATTCATAAAAATTCTAAATTCTCACCAAGAAACGCACACCGTTCAAAGTATGGAAAGTTAATGGCCATGCAATCGCATATTTCACAGCATAAACAATTACCGCTGGCAAATTTAAATTGCGAATGTATTCGATTAATGTAGGAAAATCAAACGGTGCAGCCATCAAACCAATCGAGAAAAGAGCAACCGCTAAAAATAAATAAATCACATTAATAAACATAAACGATGAGCAGAAAAAGTAGCTTACTAGTTCCCATAACCACACCAGATATGCGATGCAAACCCGACACCATCCAAGTCAACATTGGTCTAAATAAATCAACATCTAAATATTAATCTTAAAACACCGTTATAAATATCAAACTTGTAAACAGTAAGATGAGGCGACAGTGGACGCTTCAAATTTTTCTGATGGTGTAACCAATCCCAACCCCAAGCCTGAATTGGAGTCTTTACATTAGAACGCAACGGCGCACTACGAGAAATTGATTTTTAAAGTAAAAAAATAAAACAAAATAAAAAAATATATAACTTACAATGTTTTGAGTGACGCTGAACCGAGTTGTTTGCCCAGAAACCTCATGGGCACAATTCGAGTGCAATTTTGCATAGCACCAATTCTAAAAGGAATTTTTAATTAAAAACGACCAGTCTGTAACCTTTAATTTACCGGGTAAACGTCAGAAAAGACATCTTCGTTAATAATGTAAAAAAGTAAAGTCACTAGAATAACAGATTACCGTATAATATTTAAAGGTACAATTGTCGGAATTCACAGCTTACAGTATTCATTCAAAAAACACTGATTGCTAGTAATTCATGCGAAATAGATTAAATATGCTATATTAAATTTCATATACATGATATATAAATATATAAATTATATAAATTATAAAATTAAAGCAAAATGTATTCTTAAACAAATAAAGACTTTGTCCAACTCGGGCTAAATTTTCACCGCGTTTTCTTGCTGGTCATTGAAACCGTTATATTATTGGACATTTACATAGCTGAAATATTTGAAGTTAACGAATAAAAAACTTGACAGATAAACAACAACAAGATGTTTTATTGAAATTACGATTAAACATAATATGTAACATGATGCTAGCTGTTTTCAAGTATTTTGATCTTTTCCAAGGTCTTTTTCATAACAATTAAACATTAAGTTCTGTCGTAAAAATTGTCCAAAGTACGAAAACAGTAAACTACTACTTTACAGATCCCCTAGTGTTACAATGTGAATTATGTTTTTTATGGAATTTATAAAACATAAGAAAAGCTAAACGCTCAAACAGACAAAGCTACATGGGATAAACGTTTCCATAATTAATGTATAACTTCTTTTCAACAAATAAATAACGCTCAGAGAACCAAATAGATTTTTAAAATGTTCAAAGTTGGGTTAGAATTAAAGTTCAGTTTAGAAGTCAGAACAAAGCAAAATGTTAGCTGTTAAATTATACCATAAATTTATCAAAACCTTATAAATAAACAGCCACTAAAAGTAGAGTGAATAAGAAAGTAATGCCAATGTTTTATGCTATTCTATGAACTATTTGATGAATCATCAAAACTGTTAAAACAGCCAGTCTGAAAATGTGAATCAGTAACCATGCTCTCTTGTGAAATAATCGAAGTTCAATATAGATTTATACGACATAAAACATTAGAATAAGAAAAAGAAAATTATGTTTTATAAAAACTAAATGCAGTTAAACATATTTAACAAGTCAAAATTAGAAAATACACTGATGCGCATAAATTTGAAAATTACGCCTTATGAAGTAATGTTTTATTTTAAATTTGAATTTCACATAGATGCCAGACGCATTAGCAACTCCCAAACAGCGTTTCAAAGGTGTATTAATCTCTGAACATCCTTGACTATCCCATTCTGAACCCTGTTTACAGTCAGAGTATTACAAAACTCTTTCAGTGTATGGCTATTTCGTTTGTGTATTTTGTAAGAATAAAATTTCAAAACCATTCACATTATTAATAGCGATATAGCAGTTTATATCAAATTTCACATTATGTAAAAATTATGCGGCGATTGTTATGTTTAATACTTTATCCGATCATCATTTAATAGTTTACCAGAAAAAATACCAAATGCAACTTTGATGTAAAACAGTTTTCAGATATCACCATAAAAGGAACAATTAAATATTCCCTCATTAAATGTAAATAAAATTCAATAAATAAAAGAATAAAAAAACATTTTATAAACAATCCACTTGTAAAATGATAAACGCATTTATTACAAACAGATATTTCAAAATAATTCTGCATCTTCATTTGTAATAATGTATATGCTGAAATTGTGAAAGCCAACTGCTTGAGAGTAAAAAACAAAAACCATAAACAAGTTAAGATGAAATATTATATAAAAGCAGTTAAACCCACGTGCAACATCGATTCATTTTTCTAGCTTGCTTGTAAAACATTTTCGATTGTACGTTCAAACCTTCAGAGCGTTCTACCAAGTCGTCTAGTTTCTCTCCTCTTTCCAAAACTGCCTGAATGGTGTTGTGCAATATAATTTTTGTTTCATCCAGCTCTTCTTGTACTCTTGTCATGGCATCGGCAGTTTTGGGGTCCTGGTATCTAGCAAGAAAAGAGTCCAAACCATTATAATCTATATTCTCTGGTTCTCGATCAACTTTCCACACAGAAGGCGGGACTTTTGCGCTGAAATCTTCAAGTACTTTGCTGAGAAGATTGTGCGCCACTCGACTGGGATATTCTTCATCGGTAACCACCAAACCAGACAAACAGTCTGCTCGGATATAAACATGGCACAAATAGCCTTGTTCTTTGACGGTAGTTCGATTTGGAATCGGACTACGATCAATTATCAGTTTTCCTGTAAACACCATAAACTGACGTACACTGTTCCTTTGAAAAAAGCTGAACGACTGCAGATCAAAGCTTCCATTCACCAGGATAGCGTTTGGTTGCGATTTGTAAAACACTGCAATTGCAAACACTTTCATTATTTTCGAATTAATCAAAATTATATGATCATCAGCACTGTCAATCACAAAATTTCAACCAAAAATTTCAATGTCATTAAAAACTAAAACCAAACAAATTACCGCACTAAGATAACAGTGATATGATTAATAAATATTTTACAGTAAGTTACCAATTCTTACGGTAGCACTGTTTACTGTCAAGTAAAGTAAACTTTTATTTATAGATTTTACAACAGTTTTGTCGTTTTTATTATTTTAATTTATAAAATGCAAAATATATTTTCTTTATCCTTTTAGTTGTCAAAATATTCCTTTTCGACTTTAAAATATCATCAGGTACAGTTTATCATTCAAAACTGTAAAACAAAAGGTTGGTAAAATTTTATTTTAATATGAATGAAGTATTGTTCTGATTTTTTCAATTGAATTTATATGTTTAACTGAATGATTATTTTTAAAATTGCAATTAATTTGAACCTAATTTTGTATCTTCATCGCTACAAAAATTTTGACTTTAATGGCATTATACTACGTGAAACTTTAGGTAACATTTAGTCACATTATAATTTTTGGAGTATTTTTTTATAAATTATTTTTTAAATACTGCATTTGTGTATGATATTTAGAAGAAGATGAGCAATGTTGTAGAAGATGTCGAAGAAGTGGAATTGAGTCTTCCTGAAGTGATTCACAAACTGGAAACTGTACGTTTAACTGATAGCAGAAAAAATTTTTGACTTGTAAAAGAAAATTTTTATTATACGTGGATTTGCTGATTTTCAGTTTTTCAAGTGTTCAGATTTATTAACTGCTTATTATTTTGTGTTTAAATTAAAGTTTATTTTCAGGCGTGGATAAATGAATTGAATGCTCCTGTATTGTTACGCAGCGAAGCAGAATTAGTGGATTGTGTGAAATTGGAAATGAAAGCTGTTGTTGATCAGTTGCGCAACTGGCATGATCTGAATAGCATTATAAAGCGCGTGGAGGTTCATTTTTCTCAACGTTTTAATCTTATTAAGCATTATTAATTTGATTTAGATTGAAAGAATGCGATATTTACTGTGTAGCTATTTAAGAACTCGGTTGAAAAAGGTGATTATTTGTTATTTATTTTTGTTTTCTCATCACTGGGACGACAGATAATTTAATGTTAAACAGATTGAAGACCAAGCTTTTCACTTATACGCAGAACTTGAAGCGAACAGATTATCCGGTCACATATCCCGAGAGGAACATGAATTTCTTGTCAGGTCAGATTTAAAAGATTATAATCTCTTATTCTACCTCAATAATGATGCTTTGATTCAGCTATCGGGAAAGCGTTCTGAAACATATGGACGTGGCAATTTACAGGCATATTCCTCAAAATTTAAGAGCAGTAGGCGACTCTTTTAAAATAGGTTGGTGAATTTTGAATTTTTTGATTAAATTTTTTTATAAATGGAGAAAATGATTGTTTTGCTTCAGCGACTAGACCAAATTTAAAACGGTTTGTATTTGTACGGGTTTTGAAGACAATGAATGAAGTTGAAATTGCTAGCCCTGCCGAGACGATGAGGATGGAAATCGTGGATCTTAGGATTGGTACACAGCATCTGCTTCCTTTTCGTTCAATTTTATCCGGCCTGTACGATGGTTCAATACAGATGATGTAAAAAGAAAATTATTCACTTGAATTTATTACATGAGTGAATATTGGTTTTGCTTCACGTCCCCAGCGGTTCTCGTTTACGGTTTTGACATGTTCAACTAATGTACAATTGATGGTATATATAATTTGAATTCAGAAAATTAAACGGTAAACATGCGCAAATTGTGCTTATCCATGATACAGATAAACACATACATGGTAGTGAAATTTATACAGATTTGAAATGAAGAATATTTTTTTTAATCAATGCCTTTTAATTAATAATAAATGGAAGCATCTCTTTGAAATGAGATTGTTTTTTTAACAACTTTGAGGAAGTGCATTTATTTTTAATGTATGTATAATTTTCATTTTGATTAAACGGATTTAATATTGAAAACATTTAATGCACTTTAAATAATTTTTTCAATAAAATTTGTACACCATCATTTTGCACCTTTTGTATATAATTTTTACATTTAAGACTGAAATCAAATTTAAATTTCCCTGCTTCTTGTGGTATTTATGACGATTATTAGAAGAATATGTAATACAAAGAAAAATTTACGAAATGACTGGTACGAAGAGCATGATGAAGCACAAACATTTGGTGCGTTTAAAGTATGAGCATACAGAAAGAGCAGATGCAAATTTACAATCTCAACATAAGCCAACCAACTTTACTTAATATTTAAATTGATACCAATTTTTTAAAAAGTTTTAAAAACTACCTCCTTCATCGTGTTAATAATTGATATTATTCGTGCATGTTGCATATAGAATGAGTAATAATTATCAAAAAAAAAATCAATTATCACTGCAATTTATTCAAGTATAGTTACTAGATGAAAACAAAAGGCAAAGTATTCACTAAAAAAATGAAATATTTCAAAACGCACGTCTTTTTTCACTTCTATTTTCACAATACACACATCCTTCGAACAACTGGCAAGTAGAAAAATATTTTGCATTCATCCATTCATTCATTAAAAAAATTAAAAATTTAATCATTTTCTTCGAGGAAGAAAATTCTACAAAAATTTTAAGGCAATTTTTTATCATAATAATTTTCCTTCAAATCAAAGGGAAAAAATGAAAAGTAAAATAAATGAAAGTATAAATTCTTTGTTTTGCATAGTTTTTCGAATACAATGTTGAAAGCTGAAAATAATAATACTGTTCAATAATAATAATAATAATAATAATAATAATAATAATAATAAGATACAGACACACATTGATGTAACTGCAAGGATAAAATCAAGTAAGGAGAAAAAAATTAACATAATAATGAAAAATTATTGGAGAGAAATTTTTACAATTTAAAAAAAAGGAAAAAATTTGTTTTACATAACTCTGCAAACAATATCTATTATTAAAATAATTTCACAAAAGAGGAGAGAGGAGAAAATTTAAAAAAAAAGAAATGGAGGTCGTAATTTTAAAACTCATGCGTATTATTATTCATCATCAGAGCTCGTCGTTTGGCACTAACTACAATCAACAATGTTATCTAGATGAATGGATGAGATCACAAACTTTTGCAAAATATAGAACTATCTTTGAGCATATTTTCCAAATTATGATTTTCTTCATCCAAACTATCCAAACGCTACAGTTGTCCAACTGAGCACTGCTTGTGCACCAACCTCTCTACCTGCAAGCACAATTAAATATGGAACATTAAAAATATAATATATATGTATATTTATTATTCATCACGATCACTATTGTCGTGCAAACAACAAAGACTCAAAATTGCTAAAAATATTAAAATATATAAATAATAATATCATGTATTAGGAAAAAAAACTAATTTTGACAAAACATGCACTGGCATATGATCAATATGCAATAAAAAAACGTAAATCATTTTAACTATGAACGCATACATACATATATACATACACATACTATCTATCTATTTGTATGTTGAGAAATGCAAAATATAAAAACTAATTTTGTAAATTTTGCCAATGCAAAAAGAAAACACATATATTAAAAAGCAATTATTATTCGACTGCAACAATTTTTTTGTTATATGTTTTTTTGAAGCGTTTGCTGTAACAAAAAATAAAATTCTCATCTTTTACATTTCTTAACAATCTCAAAAATTTAAACGAATAATTTTTTTAACATGTTTTTACTTTAATACTTAATTTTCTTTTCACTACCTTATAGAACAGTTTTGGATTTAAGATGCGTAACTGTAGAATTTCTTGGCTGTGGTATTCAAGTTCGTCCCTGTGCTGGAGCATCACCGGCTTTCGCTACGCTCATAGTGCTGCAATTGTGAATTAAAATTGCCTTACAATATTCAAATTCATCTCATTTCCTACAAATCTTTTTCATCCAAAATAAAAAAAATTAAATTATTTTAAAAATTAATTTTCTGCAATTTTATAATTATTGCACAAATTCATCATCACATTGCAGTCGTAATAATTTCTCAATTAATTAAAGATAATCCCTCAACCGAATGGCAGCCATTGAAAACTGTAAAAATTTTTCCAACAAAAAAAAACATAAAATATAAAACATTTTTATATAACACATGTCGATATTTTACATTCTACTTGACGACATTCAATAAATTATTTGATTCAGTAGTGAAAAAATTTTTTTCGATAAATGAGATAAACAAATAAATAAATAAAATCACATACGCATACTACACACACATATATATACAGATATATTAAATTTTTTCTATATAAATATAAAAAAAAGTATTCATTTTATATATTTACCAGTACGGTCTGTCGTCGCATAGATGCTGCCAACTGGCAAACTCTCCCCAATGGGACATGTTCAACAAGAACGCATCTGAATGCTTGGTGCCGTCAACATTGTCCGAATCAGTTGAATAATTTTTATTATATTGTGAATTGCTGTTGTTTAACTGATTCAACGTTGACGGATTATTAGCATCGACAGAACTGCTATTATTATTATTATTATTATTATTGTTGTTGTTGTTATTATTAGCAGAGTTTGCATCAGCAGAAGAAGAAGATGATGATGATGTTGATGCAGATGTTGATAAAGTCTGAGTATTGCGACGCTGCCTGACCTGTTCATTGAACAGTTCAAAATTGGAGCCCTGGTTGTTGTCCCAAAATTCTCGACCATCTCCAGTTCTGTAGCAGACGCAAAATTGTACAGTGTCGTGCGGATGATGAACAGAAGAGGCAGGCTCGTTGGCCGGCATGTCGAACTGAAACTGAAACGTATCCAAATCGCCGGCACTGCGCTGAAACGTGGCCTGCTTGTCGTAATAGCTTTGCCAGTTGTCTGTAGTGTAACGGATCAGTACCGTCTTCTCGAACGAGATGTTCTTCACTTTCACTGTACCGGTGAGCTTGGAACAGCGGTCGTCGAGCATCACGTTCTCCAAAGCAACTTGCTGTTCATTGGTCTTGCGCCTGAAGGCCGCGTACTGTGACGCCGGCTGGGTAAAGCCCAGATGCCAAGAGGCCGGATTCTGCACCCCTGGCTTTCCAGCATCGACTTTGTCCTCTTCGTCGTCCTCACTGACTGGAACCCCATGGGCGCGCAGAATACTGGCACTCAGGCGTGGCGGTACATCCGACGGTTCGGTCATCACTTTCACTGTAGCTAGTTGATGACCCTGGCAATCAGCGAACGTGACTTTCTTCTTATTCTTCTTTTTATTATTATCATTATTACAATTATTATTATTATTATTACTTTTCTTGGCGCCACTTTTGTCATTGTTATTCTGATTTTTATTCTCAGCCAATGATGCAAAACCGCTCGCAGCCATTAGTTCGGCACACCTCCTGCGCCAATCATCGATCTCAATTTTACCCTCCCTGGCTAACGCCAGATTGATCTTCTCCGACTCGGACAGAGAACGATCTTTCAACACAGACGGCTTGACAAACACACCCCTCGACGCCAGAGGGAAAGTAGCCACCCGTCGACACATACCCGGTGCATCCGATGCCAACAACTGACGCCGGCATGCCGGAATTATTGATGATGATGATGATGAGGAGGAGGAGGAGGACGAGGAGTTGGAGGAAGAGGACGACGACACTGACGAAGATGACAACGATGACTGACCACTTACATTAAGATTTCGTAAAGCTGGTGATGGATCCATCGTTATTGGTGACTTCAAAAGCACTGACCCGTTGTCCATCGACATCTTTCATCAGCTCAATCTGAAACAGCTAACCAAATTAATCAATTCAAATTTCCCATTACTGACATTATATTCACACTGACAGTGTGCAATACAATTTTTTTTTCTATTGAATTTCAACAAAATAAAATTATTTCACAAAACAACATCACTATCGAATTCATACCAATTGAAAATTAACACAAATAGATAAAATATTTTTAATTATAAAAAATAATTCTGATCATCATTTTAACAATGCAAATTAGCTGAACACATTTTTGACGTTTGTGTATTGGATGTCAAAACGTTTATCACGCGCTCATTTGATTCACTGCTAAAACCATTGGTGTGAAAAATTAAAATGAAATTGAAAGTTTGTTCAATTATTAAATTAAGAGAATTAAGAGAGAATTCAAAAATGGAAGAGTTACAAATTTTGTACCTTTATCTGGAGATGGATTACAACATACCAACATACGAAAAGCTCATGAAGAAAGAACAAGAGAGAATGAGTGAGAGTGAAGAGACAAAGGTGTGTGTGTGTGTCGAGATGGAAATTAAAAAATTCCAAGAGCATCATAGACGTGCCATTTAAACGTAAATAAAAGCAACTAACTATATAACCCTTCTCCTCATGAAACAAACCACCACCCCCAAAAAAACATAAATCAAAATTTTAAAAAAAACAACAACAACAAAGAAAAGAATGTAGTAGTATTAGTAAAATAATCGTAAATTATACTAATAAAAAAATACTACTAAACTGCATGAAAATTGTAAACACTAACCTGAAGATTTTAATGATAATTTTTCTGCAAAAATAAATTAACTTTAATTAATTATTGTTGTTGTTCAACGAAAGAAGAAGATGAAAAGAAAATATCAAAAGCAGTTTAGCTGAATTGAATTATTATTGAAAGTGAAAGCAAAAATCACGTGCTCAGTTAGCATTTTATTTGAACATTGCATGTGATGCATTGTTCAAACGCAACAACAACAACAACAACCACAGTCACACGGTGAAGAAGACTTTTCAGGTTTAAATGTAATCACAAATATCACAATTGATTATTCCAACAAAAAAAAATTCAAATCTTAACCACAACAAACAGATATTGAATTATTAAAAATGATATAATTAATTATTAAATTGTCTTTTCACTTCTAGTGTAAAGAAATGAATTATGAAGACGAACAGAAATGAAATATATTCACAACAGAACTCCCGATTGGTCAGTTGCTGCAGCTCTAGTTCTAAGTGAATTATGTATGAATGAATGAATGTTTGTTTTAACGTGAGCAAAAATAAAAGAACAAAAAACGTGATCATTAGAACATTGTTAATGTGAACATTAAAAAAAATACAAGACATATATTAAAATTTCTGAATAAAAAATCATTAGCATTAATGTAATGTTTGTTATGTTTTTCTTTTATTTTTCTTACTCAAGCAAGCAAATTGAAGAAGAAACAGAAGTTCAGTTGTTCGATTGCCACTGATCGATTGTGAAATCTGTGCAAATTTCTCAAGCGACATTGATTTTTATGCGCATCCAATAAAAAAAAACAATATACATGCATACATATATATGCATATATATATAGATATAGGAACAACATGTATAAACAACAAGAGATAATTAATCAGTGTCAGAAGTAAACAACAACAAGACACTAGCTAATTCAGAGGCGGTGCAAAAATAATAGAAAAAAATTACAAAATAAAAAAATTGAATAATAGAGAAAAAAACAGACACAAAGTGAAAATGTAGGCGAAAATGTGAATTTCGTCAAAAATGCTGTGCTTTCGAAATGATCAGTTGAAAATTATTTATTTATTCATGCAACAGCCACCATCAGTCAACGTCATCAAGCTGTAAATAATACTACTTGCACTTCAATAATCAAGTAAGCTTCAGCTGATCAACAACAAAAAAAGAAAGAAAGAATAATACAAGAATAAGAATGAGAAAACGCCCCTCTCCTGCGAGATCACTTTTCAACATTCAACTTGCTTGATTGAAGTTGAAAAATTAATTGTACTGATCAAATGTGAAATTTAAAATATTTTCAATCTAAATTGTTAGCAACAATAAAAGTAGCTTATTTATATTTTAAAAAATTCAAACAAACAATATCGACTGACGACAGAATAAAAAAAGACGCAGTTTTAAATATAATAATAATAATAATAATAAACAAGTAAAAAAAATTAATAACTGCAACGTTGCATTTGCAAAAGCATAAGAAAACAAATGCGTAAAATTTGAAATTCAACAAAGCAGAAAAGCTAACAATAGTGCAAATGATGATGCTCCAGTCAACCTCATGCTCGCGCAAATAAATACTAGTAATTTCAATTCAACGTTAATCGAATTATTAAAAAAAAAACAAATAATTAAACAAGCAATACATATTTAAAAAAAATAATAATTAACTATTCCACATCAACAACCTATATATATACAATGACGTCAACGTTTTACAAGATAACATCAGCCAACCAATATAAATAAACCGGTGACAACGCAACCAACATTTTCAGGACGAAAGCTGCAGAGTAGCAAGTTGCGTTGAAAAGCATCGAAAAACGCAACCTATACTACTATATAGTATAATATCTCACTAATAATTGCAGAAACCTACCAAAAAACCTTTCTACCAAAAAGTATTTTCCAAGAATTGTAGAAAAATGTTTAATTAAACAAAAACACAAGTAGTAAATTCATTTGGTCACAAATTTATAATTCAAAATTGATTAGCAAACTATTGCGCATGTTTGGATGATGATGATGATGATATATTTGTGCATCATGGGAGAAATGAAATCAACTAATAATTATAGAAAGTTCACAGCAAATAGAAAGCAACAAAAATATATACCAAACGAGAAGAGAAAGTTTTGATAAATAACGTTGCAATATAAAAACAACAAAAATTTGATTACTTACTTTTTCATTTTTTTGTTAATTAACAAATTACAGCAGAAGAAGAAGAAGAAGAATGTTGGTTGTGGAAGTAGAGGAGAAAAAGAAAACGCTGTGTGAAAAGCAAGTACGTAGAAAGAAATAAAATTCACCAAACCAATTGCCGAATTGAAAATAAATAATATTAAAATCAAAATTTGGGTTAATAATCGACGAGAGACAAATTATCAATCATTTTCGATGATCATAATCACTGACCAAAATATAAATATATGTATATATGTATATGTATAAAATTTATTATTGTAAAAATTATCTTCTGACTTGTTGTCAAGCAAATAATGCTTCTGCACTGTCATAATTTCAAATAAAAACAGCTTGAAAACATAACTATTAATTACATGACGATTGTTTCATTCATGTTATTTTTTTTTAAATGATCCAAAAAAAACAGCAAAAACAAAATCAACTTCCACTAAAAGTTTTCAAACATTATTTAATTATTTATTATAATTATATGCAAGAATAAGTGCATTGAAAAAAAATGTTTTTTTTTGCATATTCATGCATATTAATGCAATATTGAATAAAATTTTTCATTCAATAAAACAAGAAAATAAAAAAAATAAAAGCAAATACCGTTGCAAAAAGCATTTGCAAAGAATTGAATATAGCAATTCAAAAAAGCATAATCATACATACATAAATGAGTCCAAACATCATGCTTTGGAAAATTTAAACTCGTAAACATTTAATTTTAACTCGGTTGTGTCGTTGAAGCTTTACGTCATCGACGCGCAAGATGGAGAAGAAAAATAAGCATTGCATAACTAACTGAAGTGAAAATCTCATACGACAATACTGAAAAGCTGAAATAAACAAACTTTAAACGCTACTGCTACTTTGCAACAAGCTTTGCAAAAAAAAACAACAACAACTGAACTTTGAATTTGAAATCATGCGACAAAATTATTTTCAATCTCACTTTTCAAATTTGAACAAACTTAATCCAAACCATTACACACACAATCAATATAACATACAGATCAATAATAACTTCACAAATAACTCAAATATAAGCGTAAACAAATGATTGAAATTTCTAGCTCTGTTCTTGTTCATCAATTGATCAATTTCCAATCATTTTAATTTAATTTATTTTCATTAAAATCTCAAACGACATTCCAGCAGGCAACAGATTTTTTTTTTAAATTCAATCATTGCAATACTACTACCAATATTACTGCTGCTGGTAATAATAAGACGTTAACAAACGCTACTGATTAGGTTGCATATTTGTAAACAAAATTTAAACCGATTTGAAAGTTGTTCTTTTTTACTTCATTTCAAAAACTTCCAATTTGAAATCTAATTCATTAACTTACACATACAGTATTCACTGTTGATCAAAACAACAACTGACAACAAAGCAACTGTACAACTGGTCTTTTGCTTACAATACAGAAAGCATATGAAACGAAATTTGATGTTCAATTTCAATAACAACACTTCTTTCAAACAAACATAAGAAGCTGAACTGAGATTGCATGAAACTTGAACTTTTATTGCGTCATCTCCATTAAAAATCTATTATTGACAATAATCGCATCTCACAGACGATCCTCAAAAAAAAAAAGAAAAGAAAAAGAAAAAGCTTCAACAACAACAAGGTGTGATTAATTTGCTTGGACAGCGATGAAAAATGATAGATAACAAGAATTTGTCACACACCAAACGTATCCATCAAATAAACGGAAAATTATATGTAAAAATACTGGATGCTTAAATACAATTTCAATTTCCTTGAAATCATTCTCAATAAAATTCTAGTCTCTTCAACAACATAACTACCCACGTACAAGTGTTGTATAACAAACTATGAACTAATATTATTTTTTTGTGTTACTATTATTAAACTCTCGTACTATTTATTTAAAACGTTCAACTTTAAGCTAATGAAATATGTTAAGCTTGTACCGCGTAACAAATCATTGTTCTATTCGTTACATTTTAAATTATTTCAAAAGCATGCATCATTGACAAACATTTATACAACAATTTGTCGATACATAACCTACAGCAAACGTTAAAAAGAACTTCCATACATCAAAGAATGCCAATGACCTATTCACATCTGGTTTCTTTACAATTTACATTGCAAACCGACGTTTCAAATGTTCCATGCAAAATATGAATACAATAAATTACAGATTATCGATTAAAAAAATTCATTATATCGACAAAACAACTAAAATCAGCATATATGTGATCTAAAATAACCATTTCGAGACAATTTCCACAATTGCTGACATTTTCCCAACTTTCTGAATGTACTTATCCAACTGACAACAGTCAAGCATTAATAATAAAAGTTTTATTTCATAATAAATAAAGAAAAAGTTGCAGTATTATTATATAACATCATAACCAATGCAATTGAAAAGCAAGAATACAAACCTGAATTCAGCTGTTCAGTCAACTATATTTAGACAAGTAAACAATGTTAACACTGATATGAACATATGACAAGATGAAAAATCAGTTTAATGTGCTCTTTGAACACTCAATGACTCGTTTTGCAAGAATTTTTCTTTCCAATGCAATGTCTGTACATATTTAGCAAGCAGCGCTTTCTAATAAATATGGCACGAATGATGGCAAATATCGCAATTGCCCTATCTGGGTCAAATCGGATAAAACAAATTAAAACAAATCCATGTACAGTTTAAAAATAATCAAGTATTATCATGTAGCACATGCAGCACTTAAAAATCAGCTGCAGGTTATACTTCAGATGTTCATTTCTGACTTAAAGAAAAAATGCATTTCAATAATAAATATTTTATTTTGTGTAAAACTGGCTTTACGCAAACAATTTAAAATTATGTCAAATTGATCACTTTTTTCATTACTAAACTACTCATACACTACACAGTTTTAGTGAATTTTATCAAAATATTTCGTCAAAAATTTGAATAAAATGAAAACAGAAATGTCTTCATATTATTTTAAACCTAACAATTGCATAACACTTTTGAGCAAATAGCTGATTTGAGTGAATCATAAAAGATGCTTATTTTGTAATTCTTTCTTGCTTGCTTTCTGTGAAATGTATTTATATTTTCTATGAAATATATACTTAATTCTACTGAAGTTGACATAATGACAGAAACTATTAATTTCAACTACAGATAAAAATTAAAATCCTGCTATTTAAATTAAATTCATCTTATAAATAATAAATGCCGCTGAAACTGCATTTATGACAAATTACTTAAACAATAAATCACACACTGATGACATAAAAAGATAAAGCAAAGCATATTTAAAATGTTTATTTTTCAAGATGAAATTTGCACTTGAATTTTCTGCAGATAAACTGAGAAGAAAAATAAAAGTAAAGTTTTTGCGCATCTTTTCAGCACGAAAATGCATAATGAAAAGGAAGTTCCAAGTTTTTTGTGAATTTGCAAAAGAAATATTTCGTGACGTGTAAATTTTTGAAATAAGTATAAGGAAGTTTGCTCAAAAAGCACCCATTTCTTAATATAAATCAGAACAAAGTAAAATATTTCACATTTATTTAAAGGCAAATATTTGAACAAGTTGCAAACAACAATGCACAGATAACAATATTCTAACTCTCATTAAAACAATGGATTGTATTTCCCAAACAAAAGCAGCAGTTCTGAATTCGGGATTCCGGAGATTCCACGTGAATGGTCCATAACCACCGTACATAAAAGCGCCACAGTCATCAGGGTGCTGGAGCTCCTGGTAGGGGACCGTGGGATGGAATTTCCATCGAGTTTTAACATCAACGTCAAAACTGACAACTCTCGAACAACCACCAACCAGTGATGGTGGGTTCTCGAAGGCTGTTCTGCTCAGTGTTCCTACAGACGAGTCCCAACAACTCTCGCGTATTTTAGCTCTTCATCCGCTTGCGGATTAGACCTTACGTCCTGTTTAATGTGTACTCGCTTCTATTCGGCCAAATCCTTTTTCTTCAACTAGTCCACGGCGATTTGTCTCTGTTGTTGTTTCATGCTGCTCTGTATAAACGACCATACTTCGGAAAGTGTGGCAGAATTAATTGCAATCTACCGTTGCTTCTGTTCAACTGTATTTGTGGAATATTAACGTTGATGATGATGCTGAAGTGATAAGCCACTGAACATCCATTTCACCTAAATTCAGCAGCTGCTTCAATCCATAAATAGAACTATGTGGATGTGGGCCTTTCTAATCAAATGTTACACAGCATTAGCGTTCCCATGATGCAACCGTAATGACATCAGTAATCCAATGGAAATAAACTCTTCTGCCATTTCTTGAATTTCAGGATTTTTCTTGTGAATGCAGAAATCAAGTACATTGTTGTGTATGTGAACTGATTAATATGTGCAGAGACTTTATGTGTAATGACAACACAATATCACAATATGCGCATAACGCACACCCAAACCACGCACACCGCTACTTGACATTAACTTGTCCCACTGTAATATGTACTTGAGTTCTCTTTAGAATACATATTTTCATCACAAAACATCATAATACATAACATACATATTATTCATCCAGTTGCACTATGTAGTCCCATCATGTTAGCAAATGGAATATGATCCTGAGCTTTAGTTCTACCACACAAGCTGAAAGCACTGTATTAAGAAAAATGCAGAAGCTGGTAGCTGCTCATTATCTTCGCATTAACAGTAACTGTCAGGTGCTTTCACTGTTCAAATCATCACTGCTCATTGTACTGCAGTCATGCTCCAACTAGAACATTTCCATGGTCAAACTCGATCTTTGTCAAACGCACACTATAAAGCGGCTCAGTCAAATTACCGCTCTAGCGCAAACGTAAAACAACATAAGTAGACAGCCATTAGGTCAGCGATAATCGGCATCAAGAGCACATCTTCTAGTAGGAATACAATGACAAACTCTGATACTGCTGAGAGGATTGCAAAAAATTCTTCTTCATCAAAACAAACCGCGTCTTGTTATTCATCACTTACATCAGAAGTAGCCAAAGTGGTCGACATCGACCCCTTGGAGTCGATAAAGGCTTAGGGTCGAATGGGAGTCGATGAACTTCGGGATCGAATATGAACTTTGAAATCCCATGTGAGGAATTTATTTCGTGGAGAACTATTCTGTAACATTAACTTATAACTTTCTGAACTCTCTAGGCCTTACGTCACACAACATCGATACCAACAAAAACAGTGCAAAAGTGTGCAACGCGACTGCTATTTATATATATGAGCCTAGAAATTCATAGAAACTTTTAGAAACCAAAATTACTTGATTATATTAATACTGTAAGAATTATTTTATACTTCTAAAAGGAATAATATTACACGCAAAATGCTTTTCACAATTATAATGTTCATAAATCCATGCGATTTTTAGTTGTTCAGCTTCTTTTTTATTTTAATAAAAAGAGATATAATCAAATTATGACTATTGCAAACATACACGTCACTGAGAGTAGACCGTATTCTGACTCTCAGGAGCAATGTGCTGTATTCTGGACTTTTTGCAGTTCTAAACTGGACGGACCATTATGATGCACAAAACAGCGACACGAGAACTGGACCGATGGCTTTTATTCAGCAATAAGTTTTAACAACGGAGCTGATCCAAGAGAACAATCTAACTGACATACCCTGAAAACACCTTGCTCTATCTCAGTCGCTGCCTTTAAATTCTAAATTTCACAATTTACACAAAAAGTATGGTTAAATTTGTCTTTTTTAACTAGATAAATTTTAAGATTTGTATTTTTCCTCATTAAATTGTTAAAATTGAAACTGTGATCTTACTGTTCGAGCAATAAAAAGTAATTGAAGTCACAAAAGAAACTTGAACAAATTTGTCGAAAATATTCCAACAAAAATGTGTTGTAAGAATTTCATAAATATAATTTTTTTTCAATTTCAGAACATTTATCATGCAAATTATGTAATATGTTGTTATAATTTTTAAAAATATGATGAAAATGAGTGGAATGTAACAAACGCTGGACAGAGAAAAGCCAAAGAGAAGAATAACGAAAGCAGGACAACGCAGAGTAGGTAGAATTTGAAAATAGAAATTAAAACTCACCAATTAGATTGCTCATCAGGCCGCGTATTCGCTCAAGGGTTCGTTTTTGCCTAGTTTCAGATAGAAATAGAAAATGCAAAAAATGCTGATTAAAATTAAAAACAAAATATAATATTATTAGACGTGTATAAATTTCGTTCAAGTTCAACATTTCAAAGTATTTTATTTTACTTCATCTATTCAACTTGCTTTATTCAATACTGTAGAAAAGTGAATAATGCTGGTAGTCATTAGTAAAATTATTTTTTGAATTTTTGTATTAAACTTAAAAAATAATGCAATTTAAAATAAACATATCTAAGTTAGTGAATATAAATTATTCAAAATTATGGTTTAGCGATTTATTATTTATTTGACAACAATGATAGTTATGTTCCTGTACTACAGTAATTTTTTATCATAATTTCTCTTACTTTTTACGTGAAAAACGTTTATTTAGCTTGACATTTAATGCGATTGACATCAATTTAAGTTTATTTTAACTAATGTGATTGATGTAATTTTTTCTTTTACACACATTTTAATTAATTCATTGAAACTTGTGCTACCATTTCAGATAGTTGCAGTTGTCCAGTAAATTTTCCACTTGCACACAATTCAGAGATCAATCAGTGTAAAAAAGGTTTTTTTCGATGGATCTTTCAGTAAAGCAGTTCATCCAGCGAGAAGTGTTTGAAGAAATTGACGAGCGAATAATCACTTTCATCAGTGTATTTAGCTCGTCAAAGAAGAAGAAGCGATCTTTTCTTTGTGTCACCAGTAAGCTGTTTGAATATTTAATAATAAGCTCCATTTGTTGATTTTGTTTCAGTTTCTTATTTTCATCCCGTCACTCTTCGTTTACACGAACTACGCATGAGTGACAAGGGAAAACAGTTGACCATGCTTCACTCTTGGCTTTTTAAGGAAATCAAGTTAATCGACGGTATCAATCCCAGAAAAGTAACTTTCTTATTCATTTTGACATAATGCTTGTTTTGCTTGATAATAATTTTAATTTAGAGTATTCCAGAGCTGGAAATAACAACTGATAAAACTTATCGTTGGGAAATTTGTAATGTAAATGAAAAAGAAAGTTTTATCCGTCAAATGTGGAAAGTATGCATTGGAAGTGAAATATTCTTGTATTGCACATCTGTGTTTCTATTTTTAAGGTGTGCCATCGGCATTTAGCTTCACACAAACCAGAATTTGTAAACATTTCAATTCCCGTAGAAGAGATGGGTAAAAAGGAACATACGTTATTTTATTAGTAATGGTTTGAATGTGCAAGCTGATATTTCAGTGTTAATTTTTGTAATTGAAATAACTGTTATATGCTTGTTAAAAGATTTGTAGAATATTTTAATTATATAAATGAATAGTTAAGAGTATGAATTTATGACTATACAATGGTTTTTTGGTTGTTTTTAATTTTAATTACTGTAAACATTATAATAATTGTAAGAAATTATTCAGAATGTCGTATAAGTCAAGAATCAGAGTCTTTTGTTGGTACGACTTCAAATTTGGACAACAAAGAAGAGTTTCATACAATTTCACCTTTGGAAGAAAATGATTTTAAAAATCTTCTCAGCAAGTACAACATGAGCATTGCTGATGCCCAAAGTTTTTCTGATAAATTGCATCAACAGTTGTCCATCTTAGACAAAGCAAGCATTTTTTATTCTAGATATTATATTATCTCAATTTAAAGAAAGAAAATTTATTTTTCAGACTAACATGCAAGCGATTGTTGGCAGTGAGAGGCAAATTGCTGAATTGTTGAATCAACTTGATCTTTTATTGAGTGATTCAATAAAAATCGAAGAAACACTGGACACTTATGACCGGCTTTTAGCGGTATATTTAGTTTAATATAATTTCATTTTGTTATTTTATGAATTAATTTGCAGCATGTCCAACAAGGTGTGGAAATGATGGAAGAAAAAGATATGCTTTTTAATGTTTATTCAACAAATCGTATACGCTTGATGGATGAGTTGACAAATTTTTTGGTTTGACGAGCTTATTTAAATTTAAATGTTCATTTTATATTATTGGTGAATTAATGAATTATAGACATGCTTGGATTTGAGCAATGCAGATTTTTCTGTACTCAGTGCTTGCAATCTTTCGGATCCTAAGAAAATTTTAGAATGCACACGCGCCGCGATGAACTTGCAGAAATGCATTGACGCTGTCGTGAGTCCAGGTGAAATATTACTTACTTTTCTTTTGCAGCATTTTATAACACTGTTTATGAAATTTTTGTTGCTCATGACTACAGGGATGGAGCAGATGGTTGCTTATCAAGAACAAATGCAGCTTTTTACTCAATTACAAGAAAAATTTTCCGAACATTTTGTAGCTCATTTGACGGGCGTTTTTCGCGCCGTTGTATGATGGATGCTTCATTGTTTTGTATTATTTTTTTCTTTTTTAAATAAAATTTATTTTAAGGTCAATGAAGCTAAAAGTTTTCAAGATGAATTAACAATGCCAAAACATGATGTCACTTATGGTCTTTTGAAACCATTTTCAGAGCTGATTCTTTGGCTAAAAACATCCGTTCCAAGAGGCTATTTTATCATTTTAAAAGTGTGCCTGTTGTAAATTCATTTCACATTATTACAGTTGAGTAATGTTGTGTTTTTCTTTTCTAATTTAGCGATATGCAGATGTGAGGAGGGAAGTGAATCGTACAGAAATGGGAAAATTTGTTTCTGATTTGCAAGTGCGAATGTCGAAAATTTTCTGTTCCCAAAGCAACACTCGTAAAATTTCCATCATGGATATTGTTAAAAAAAAATATATATATATGTTTTTTAATATCCATTCAGCTAGTTCAATTCAAGCGACTGATGTGTTGAAAATGTTGAAGTCATCTTCGTCGGTGAGCAACACATTTCAGGAAATGTTTCCAATATTCAGCATAAGCGCCACGGAAAAGCAGGAAATGAACGAGGTGATTTTGTTGGATAATTAAACTTTGCTGTAATCGATTTTTAAAAAAATTTCAGGTTATAACGTTGGCATTTAGCCGTATTGAGGAGGAAATTGCGATTGAAGAAAAATTTTGCAGTTGGTTTTTTCACATCAGCGGTCCTCACTCTCTGCGACCTAAGCATGTAAAAATGTTGTTTTTTGCTTTCTATTTTTTTACATTTCAATTATTCACCTATTGTCACTGCAGGTTGCCGAATTTCAGCAGAATGAACAATATTTCCAAGGGTTATTATAAAACTTAAATTTTTTTTTTCAATCGTTAATTTGTTTGAAATTTCAGCTTTGATCCAAACGATTTGATCAGATCACTTTTGAGCAAAATATACAGCTCTGTGGATGAACTATTTCAAAGTTTTTTAGATTATTTTGAAAGCAAGAATCCTTTGTAAGTGGAAAAAAAATATATTTATCCATTTATTAAAATTGATCACTGGCATATTTATTGTTCTCTTAGGTTGACAGTTTACCTGCTAAGTGCTTTAACTGATCGTGCGTTGAGCAATGAGAACGGTTCATACGCTGCTAGTGTTACTGGAAAAATTATTGTCCATTTGAAAAGACGATTTGATTCTTTCATGGTTTTTTATTTTTGAAATGTATTTTTTAAAATTTATAATATATATATATTGTAGAAGGTGAATTCGAAATCATTTTGCATTTCCAAATCAACAAAGAAAATCAAATATGGAATTTTGCCGTCACTAACAAAATTTCTTGTACTACATCAATTTTATAATATAATTTATGTTGATTTGAGTTATAGTTTCATTTTTAAGTTATTTGCTCAAGAAATTGAACTAGCATATGAAAATAGAGAACGTCGAAGTGATGTGGATCGATGGTATCCAAATTTTGTCAAATCACTTTGGGATGGAATCGAAGTGGCTGCAACGGATCCGAATGGCAAATCTCCTGCATCAATTGTTCGAATGGAAAATTATCATGTTCTGCATTGTAAGCTGATTTGCTTCTTTATCTTTAATAATTATGCATTGCTTGTTGTTGTTGTTTTTTGCTTTTCAGCAATTTTGTCACAGTTGAAAATTGCATGCCTGGTATCTATGCGCAAAGAAACGAAAGAAAAATATTTCACAGCAATGAATGCTTACGTCAAAGAAATCATGGGAAAACCTTTCGAAAAGTTGCAAGTAAGCTGAATTGCAATTGTATATTGCAATTTTTCAAATATTGTCCGTTGAAATTATTTGACTGTAGATATTTTTTGACAATGTTTCACGATTCATCGATCAAGGTATGAAAGCTGAGGATATAAGCTATCAACAAGCGTTCAACAGGCAAGAGTTGAGACGCATTGTTGGCTTCTATCCGCTCAGTGAGGTTCGACGAGGAATTGAACAATTGTACGACACCACGGAACAGCATCTTTCCGACGAGAAGCATCTTTTGCAAGTTATATGGAGAAATGTTCAAAATGAATTTATTCGACAATACAAAAAATATGAGCATCTGATCAATACGTGCTATCCGAATTCCAACATACAAATGGAATTCAGTTTGGATGATTTGTTGTCGTGCTTGAGCGAAATTGCTCGACAGCATTAATTGCATTTTTTTTGCTAAAGTAAATTCACTGATATCAGTATAAATTTGAATGATTTATGCAAATTTGATTTTTTTTTAATTGCAAATTCAAAGCAGGCATGGTGATGGGGTGGTGGTGGTGAGTAGTGCATGGAAAATTGTTAAGTTGGATCAAATTCACCATGTATTGGCCAGTCGCCGCATGCGTCTTGTATTTCTATCTTGGTCTCGTATTTTTTTCTCCATTTCTGCGTCAGTCAACGTTTCCAAAATCAAACTCCATTGTTCTGCTTCGGAAGGTGTTCGGTAAGGGTTTTCAATAATAGGAAGTTGGGATTCACTATTGAAAGAAAAAGAATAAATTAATAATAATAACGTGCACGTGTTTTACAAATAACAGTGTATACACTTGTCTCTTTGCATGTCTGTATTTATCACCTACCTGAATGCATATGTTCTTTGATGCCATGCCAGCTGACCTCGTATACTATAAGCAATGATTGGTACGAATTCTCCTCCGAGGCCCAGCTCAGAGCAGAACTGTATTGCAAATGACTCTGGGCAGTTATTAGGATCTGACATATCCCATTCAACTTGATCGACCAGCGACAAGTTTCCTACGTGAACATTCAGCTAAAATGAAAAAGTCAATTACAAATATATGGTAAGTATATATATTTTTTTCTTTGTTTTTATAAATTGAAAAATGTTGATAAGTGAAAAAAAAATTCTTAAAAAGTTACATATAAATATTTTTTTCAATAATAAGTAATTTTACCTTTAAAATTACCCTTTGATCGGGTTCATCAGAAAGTAGATTATCTGCGCAAAAAGCATCCAACTGTTGTCGTATGCTTTGTGCGATAGCTGGTATGAAGCTAGCTGGCGGCAGTTCGAGATCATCACAAAGAATTTCTGCGAACATCTCAGGTGTTATCACAGACTCTTAAAAAAGAAAGCAAATAACAGATCATTTTTTCTTTTATATTTGCATTATTTATGCATAATTAAGAAAAATTACCATTTTTATTCCACGTAAACGAATCTCTAAGTTTGAAACCATCCACTTCCATATCGAGGCGAATTGGAACAAGCACTTCAGGTTGATTTGCATTCAATTCAATTAGATCTACTTTTGTATCATCGTGACTTGAAAAAATACAATATTATAAAGCATACAGTTGAGAATTGAAAAAAATAAAAAAAAAAGAAATTACCAAAGCGGAAATGTGCGCAACTTTCGATGGCCTATTCGACAATGAGCAACAGGCGTTGAACAAGGTACAGCATCTAAATGATGTGATCCGCTTGCAAACTGACCCAACCACATTGCTCGTTTCATTTTATTATTGTCTCTGCAATTGATGATTACAACGTCAACATTAATTGTACAATTTTTTTTTTAATTTCTTTGCAAAATTCACTTGGCAGCAGCTATCAGTTGACCATCACCGTAACTGCTCAAAGAAAGTGCTCTGTATTTTTCATCATTACCATTGAGCACTTCATCCACTTCACTTGCCCGCATGAGCATAATATTTGTCGATAATGTATTCTGATTGAAACCTGGGCAATGAATAATCAAATTTAAATTTTTTCAAATAAATAAAAATTCTATACCTAATTCTTGCATTTTCTTCTTCTCTTCCTGTGTAGCCGTTCTCCTCCACAGTTGTGGGTATTTTTTATACAAAGCTCCGCGAAATAGCTTCATATAATTGCCAACCTGTAATTATTTAAAATTAAATAATTTTATAAACAATTGAACAAATCATTTTCATTTTGTTCACCTCAGAGCCTATGTAATAACGTTCTCCACTTTCATCCAAGGCAAAGGACTGCGGTCGTTCTCCAAATGTTTTATTTGGAGAATGCATTTCCGATCTAAACAGATAAAACGCTACTCTAACAAAAAGTGATTGAAATTTTTTTTTCCTCTAATACTACAGTATATTTCATTGTTCCTAGAACAAGTTAGTTTTCTATAATTCTGAAAAATAAAAATAAAAAAAGCACAGATCAGCACTATTCACACACAATAATAGCAACACAAAGCACAGATTGGGATTTTTGCGTTTCTGCACTAAACTATATTATTATTCTTTTTTTTTTCATCAAGGAACAAACAAGCACAAGCAAGCGTACACAATGGGATATTTAAATCTCTCATTAACAATTCAACTACTACGCCTAAATCTTACCCAGTTCTTCTTTTTTTACTTGCGTTTAATCTGAAAATGAAATAACATTATCCAAAGAAGTTAAACTTTCAAACATTTGGCCAAAAAAATATTTTCATATTGTATTTCATGTTATATACTGGTCATTTCAATCATTAATGCGTAATGACTGCATATTTCGTTTTAATTATTTAAAAATTAACAGTTATTACATGCAAAAATTATTATCTACCAACAATGAAGAAGATTGAAATAAAAACCCGATAAATATATCGAAAGTCTATCCTTAGTAAGTAAATTATTATTTTAAAATATCAGCTGTTTTTATTGACATACATGCAATTTAAAAATCATGGATGCTTCAAAATAATTAATAAAAAGTAATTTTAAAATACCATTATCATTATATTATAATTTATCTTTTAGCATTCGTGTAAAGAAATAAATAACGAGTTTCTTTTAATGAAATCTATTAAATTAATGGAAAAACTGGTTCTTCAGAAATAGGCGCCTAAAAATATTTGAAAATGTTTATTCAATTTCCTGTTTTGAATATAAATGTCAAACAGCATATGCTAACATAAAAACTAACACAGAAATAGATAAAATGTTTCAAACGTTGATGTTTTTCAAAAAAAAAAGATTTAATACATTTCCATTCAAATTGTTGATATATAACCCAATAAATTATATTTTAAAGTGTAATAATGGTGATGATAGTAATAACAATAAAATCGTGACATTTTCACAAGCTAAAAGAACAGCTGAAAAATGAAAATGTTATTAAACAGAAGTGAATATAATAAGAGTAGACAATATTACTATACTTAAATTACAGTTATGCAAAAATAAATGTATATTTCACTTACGGTGCCATCGCGTTGCGTCCAAAAACGTTATTGACTTTAATATACAGTATGCTGAAAACTTTTTATCTAAATAATGATAAATAAGGACAATTAATTCTAGAACGATTTTAGCAATATTTGAATGTTGTCTGAAAAATTGTTAAAAAAAATTTTTCATCTACGATTTTTTGTTATAGACAATAAATAATAAGATTCAATTGATCTGATGAACATATAAGTTTGTAAATAAAATGTTCAAAGATTCTCAACCTCATAAAAACATTTCTACAAATTAGATTTTTCATCAAATAGTGTCGTTTCAATAATAAACAATAAAACAATTTCAAGTTTAAAATTCAAAATTTATGCAATTGAACACATGATGATGCTTAATCAATATAAAAACTCTTTGATTGGTTGTTTGTATTCGTGTTTGATTGGTTGAAATGTTTTCATTGTTCTCGTATGCAAGATTTGATTGATGGCTCGTGTTCGCCATGTGTACAGTGCTGACCTCTAACGAACAAATTGCACCTGGCCACTTGTTGCGTGCAGGGTTTATTTGTGTATTTCAACAATTGGTAATTAATTTCATCTGTGCTTATCAAGATTATGAAGAAATGACCTTGATAGAAACACTGCTTTACTTCTTTATCGAAACAATCAGCTATAAGTCAGGTCTTGTCGAAAATGCTAACCACATGCAGAGAAGCTAATCATCTGATCAGTGCTCTCGATAGATCCACACTAGTGATAGTTTAAAAAAACCAGTTTTTGATCAGCTGAAAGAATCTGTGCTTTATACACTACCAGTTTAAATAAGCCCCTACTCTTCAAATATTTTACATATATTTACATAAGCAACACATCAATTCCTGTTTGTTAACAAAAGATCCCAATCAAAGGTTATTTTTAGCCCTGTACTATTTTTGGAAACATCTGAAATCAACTAGCAACACTCGTTGCTGTTGTTGTTATTGTTCTTTTCTTTATTTCAAGACTTTTCTATTATATTATAATAATTTTTATTGTTGAAAATAATAATAATAAACTGATTTTTAGACGTGTCTTTTAATTTTCGAAAAGAATTGTTAAAAAAAATTCAGTTTAATAATTTATCATAACAGATTTATCTGTTTATCTACAAACATGCATTTGCTTGCTGAGAAGAGAATTATTTAATAAGAACGGTTTTCGCATTTAATCAATAAAGATGAAAAATCTTATCCAAAACATGATTTCAAAGATTATATCAAAAGTATCAAATTATATGATTGTAGCAGTAAAAGTTTTATAACAGTCTAAAAGTCAGTATAGCATTATCGGTATTATTTTATATTATTTTACCTTTTTATAGGAAAATTAAATGCGAAAGAAAAGAATCAATCCGTCATTAGCGAAAGCAACTAATCCAATGAGAGGAAATCGAACAAATCAAAAGCCCAGATAGAACAACCAATCAAACAAATCTTTTCTTCATTTGTTGTATTAAAATTATCATTTGTTTCCACTTTTGTATCATATTAAAAAAGCTTACTATAGTATAGGATTGCTTATAAAATTATTTATTGATATTTATTTTAATTTTTTTCATAAAATTGAAATACAAGAAAACAAACTGATCTTGAATTCATATTACAGTAAGCATTGAATAATAGTTTAACCGCTGGCAGTGAAACTTTTTTGTATTATGTAAATTTGATGTGATATATCTAGGTAAATATGTAAAGTGTTTCATTTTTCACATTTAATTAATATAAATAGGACGCGTTGATGCTTTGTTAATTGACTTTTTGTTTGAAGATAATTTTTAAATTAGAATATTTGATTATTTGTTCAGTGTTATTTTTCAAATAGTTTATTGCGTTAATGTTCAACATTATTTGTTTAAATTTATTCTAACAAAGAAAAAGCTTTCTAAAAATTTATGTAAAATGTTCATTGTTTGTCTGTTTGTAATGTTTTTGAATATGTTCAATGTTGATTTCATTGCATTATTATCAATAATTACTGTACATTTGAACTATATAATCTATTTTTAAGGTTTTACAATGAATAACAAATCGATGACTTCATTTTGTAACACTGATTTGCATTTAAATGCTGAAAATTTGTCTGCTGAAAGTTCACCTAATTCTGTTAACAACGGTCAACAAATTGAATGTGATGTTGTGCAAGTTGTGCAACATTTGTTACAACACGTAGAAGATGAATTTCCATTGAATAGTGGAAATAGTTCGAATAAATTTGATGTTTGGAAATTTCGCTCAAGAACATCGTCCGGAGATTCAAATACTTCAGATTCAACTGCCTCATATTCCAGTGCAAAGTCTGCTGATGATGATAGTTCAATTTCTCAAATTTCAGTTCACCATTCTACTGAATTCAGCGACAGTTCTGATGTCAGTGATGATTCGGAATCGAATCTTGTACGGTATGTCTTTTGCGGTTTTATTATTTTTTTATAGAATAATATATTTGTTTTAATAATGAAAAATGATTTTTGTGAATTAAACTTTTTTTCAAATAGTGTCATGAAAAGCTCTGTTGCGGTTAGCCGATACAAGTATAATGGAAACTTAAAGGCGCCCAAAGTTTACGGCGAAGTATCTCCTGAAGTATTTCAATTTTTTTGTCTTTTTTTGTTATATAAATGTTGTTCACACTTTGCTTTTTTTAGGAGTTACCAAAAATTGAAAGATTGTCGATAAAAGCATACAACAATGTCGAACTAGTAGAACTTGGAGAAATTAAATCAGTTTTTGAAAAAATGAGTATACAAAAAAAAAGAATATATTTGATTTTTATGTTGAATAATTTTCATTTTCTTTTCAGTTATAATAAATTCCAATGAAAACGTTCCACCGCTTGCAGAAAACACGGTTGTTTTTAACGATTCAAGAAAATCAGTTGGCGAGGTATGGTAGATTTATAAACTGAAACAGATAATAATAAGTTTGTATTATACACGAAATTTTTTATCACCCACTGTAGATATTTGAAGTGTTCGGTCCAGTGAAGAGGCCGATGTATATAATTCGCTACAACGGCAAATCGGAAATTGAAGAATTGAATTTGAAAGAAAAGATGAAATTGTATTATGTAGATGATGAAGCATTCACCAATAAAATAATTCCTCACGATTTGATCGCCAAAGGGAGTGACGCTAGTTGGATGCATAATCATGAAGTTCCGGAAGATGAAAGAGATTTCAGCGATGATGAACAGGAACGAAAGTGGAAATTGTCAATGCGCACAAATTGTACCAGAAATCGCCAATGTGGCAAAAGTGAAGCATCGATGTTGAACGCTGAGGATGTATCCAATTGTACAAGAAAACGACAAAGAAACAACCAAAGACGAAATAATTTCAAATTTGCCGAAGGTGTGCAAGCAGTTGCAACGCCATTGGATAATTTTGCCCAGAATGGTCAACGGACACAATTATATCGTCCACGAAATTATTTCAACCCCAGATACAACGGGGTACGGTATCCAGCGAGGATGGACAATTTGATGATTGCAGGCGGAAGTCGTTTTGCCGGAGCATCGCAGCATCGTTTTCCCAGCATGGTAACAATGCCTGCTTTGCGTTGTAATCGTTTTGTGTCGACAAGAATGCCTGGAAATGTGCTATCTCAACAAAATGGAAATCACGGATTCGCGGGATTCGGTACGCGCAATCCGTATTCAAATCCTTTTCGAAATACAAGGCCACGTTTTCACAGATGAGCTTATTTTTTGTTTTAAAATTGTTTAATTGAATCTTTCTTATCTATCTTTTAATATTATTTTACAGCTGCACTATACAGCAAAAACAACTTTGAAATAAACTCAAGTTGTTATTTTCTACTAATTTACACAGTGAATAAGAACATCATTATTTATTTATTTGACAATTTCCATATATCCTTTCATGAATTATATATACAAACCATTTATATTACAGTCACCAATAATATTACCTGACTGATTTATTTACCAATAAATAATAAATACAGTAATATATCATGTTCCTTTTTTTTGAAAATATTACATTTTATTTATAATTTATCGATCCAAATTATATCAGCCAGTTGCGGTCTTGGGCTTTCCGTTTTCCCATTTTGTAAATTTCACCGTACTGCCTTCGCGTTTCAATGCCTCAACTTTGAGTTCTTGTTTCAAACAGTTGCGAACAATTTGCGCAGCTATTTCCGAATAACGGATGTAATTGATGCCAGCCATACGCCAATAGAAGAGAGTCATCTTGAATTCACTGTTCAATTTTGGAAATTAAATGTTAAACAGAAAGCAATTATTAAAAAAAAAACCACAAGTATACTGACTTGTTCGACCGTACGAACAATTTCTGTAAGCAATGGTAAACAAAACAACAAACAACGTTCTTCTGCTCATGTATATTTATACACTTATATATCATTGTATGAAGGTGATGTTGGTTAAAAAGTAAACTATCACGAAATGAATACGGGCACAATTTTTAAAAAGCATGAAAGAGAGAGAGATTCAACGTATCCGGTCAAACACCAGTTGCAAATAGAAGATGTACATACGGTATATTTCAACATTGAAAGGCATTCAAAAGAAAAAAACTGAACTGCAACGAATTGAAATAAGTAACAAACATTGGCGCTGTTAATTATTAATTAATTTAAATTATTAAAGCGGTTACTTTAAACGAGGCTACTGACGACAAGAAAAAAACATATATATACTGCGGCACTACATCGAAAAGCAACCATAACAGAAGAACAAACAATTCTCGTAGCACTTTAAAATAAAATGCGCAATTAAATGAACGTAGAAAAAAGAAAATCATCTCGAAAAATTAAAAAAAAAATAACAGAATTTTGACGATAAATGGTGACCACCACACAAATGTTCTGCTTATTGTTGCAATTTAATTTTCAAATTTAATTCACCGCTTGATTGATCAACGGAGCATTGATGGTTGTTAAGCCGTTGTTGCTTCGGATTCCATGCGATTGACCAGTCACTCCGACAGGATGTTGCCCAGGTCTTATAGGTTTAGCTTCAATGGGAAGAAAAGAACATTTGCATTTAAAAAAAAAAGAAAATTTTTGTAAAATAATAATAATAATAATACCAATCTGAGCCGCGGGAAATCCACGTCTGACAAGATTCCGTTGACGAACAGCTTCTTTGATCCGTTCCACTTCAAACTGATATCTGCAAAAAAACATTATCATCATCATTATCAAAAAATATCCAGAGGATAAAAAAAAAATTAATTTATATTTTTTGTACTTCTTCCTATCTTTCATGGCAGCCTCTTTAGCTTCTTTGAGAGCAGTCTCCAAACTTTTCACTCGTTCCATTGTTGCACGCAGACGTTTTTCCAATTTTGGCAATTCACAACGCAAATCTGCGTTATCTCGAACTAGCTGAAAATCAATCAATCGAAATGACGAATGAAAATTAAAATTTTACACCATAACATATTTTTTTTTAAATAAATTAATAATTTACTTGTTTGTGAACTTTGGTAAGCTGATCCAGGTTGTTCTCTAGGAATAAAATTTTCTGCTTCTGTGCCATTGAAGAGACAAATTCCTCCTCTTCCGGGCCAGTTGGTGTACGTTTGATGCGCTGTTGCAAATCTTGCACGAACAGTTTTCGCAAATTGTGCAACGTCTGCAATTCTTTGGCAACCGTCTCTTCAAGACCTTAATATAATTTTTACATTCAATATGAACAACACAACAGCAACATAAAAATAATAATAAAATTATTATTATAATTAATTATTATTATTTCACCTTTCAAATCTTGTTTCGCTTGTTCACGTTTGTCTGATAGCAAAGCCAACTCTTTGATGCGTTTGTCGCGTCCATTTTCTTCAGACTTTAGCTTTTCATAATCACTCTGCAGCTGATCTTTGGTCAATTGCAATTGATTCAACGAGCTGCAAAATCACAAATTAATTAATTAATTAAATTATGAAATACTGAAAAAGAACAACAACAACAACTTACACTTGCAATTGATCAATTGTGTTATTCTTTTCCATAATTTCATCACGAAGAGCGGATAGTTGTTTCGCGTGCGCTTCACGATGACTTTCCAACTGAGCTTCCAAAGCGCTTTTCAAATCCACCTCAGACGCTGGTGCAATGCTCACTTTAGCTACATTTTCTGCAAATCCACATTAACATTAAAAATATGCAACATCAACATTGGTTTTAAATAAAAAGTGAAAAAAAAACCTTGCGCCCGTAATTTTGCGCATTCTTCATTCAAAGTATCGACCGCTTCTTCAAGTTGACGCTTCTTGTTCTCGACATCTTTCATCGATGTGGTCAATGAATTCATACGAATTTCATACTGAAAAAATTATAATTATAATAAAACATAAAATCCACTCCAACATGTCCAACAAGAGGACATTGATAGATTTTTTTTTTGAAATCAACCAACCTGCTGTATCAAGAGACGGCAATCGGCCAGTTCACGTTCGTTGCTTTCCAAACGTTGCGCATAATCCGACTGGAACGTGTCCAATTGGGTACATTTCTGAATACAAAAGAATATAATAAAAATTTTCCCACGATAACAACAACAACAACAACAATAATATACTTCGGATAATGTTTTAATCTCGGCTTTCACTTTCGTCAACAACAACCGTGCTACGGTGAATTCTTCATCAATGCGGTCGACTTTGTTCGGATCTTCCAAACTGACCTTCATCTCAGCAATATTGCCGCCAATGATGCTTCCAACTTCACAAAGATCACGCACAATATTCGATAGCATATCTTGTATTCGTCGCTTTTGAACAGCCGTGCCTTCTTTGATCTGCTGCAGTTCGCTTTGAACTTCATTCAGCATGATCTTTGTTAAAAATGCAAATGTTTTATACACACGATGCATATATATATATATATATTATTGAATGAAATTTTTTTTAAATATATTCACCAATTTCTTCGACAGCTCATCGTTGAGACTTTCGTTCTCTTTCACTTTCATCTCCACCTCTTGGGTCTTCTGATCGTAGTTCATCGCCAGCTCTTCCAAAGCTTGCAACACCTCTTTCACCTCTTCCTTGGCCGCATCATTTTCCATCTGAATTCGACTCATCTCAGACTGCAACACCTCGTAGTCTGTCTTCGTCTGCTTGATCAATTCTTCTTGTTCATTCAGCTGCTCTTTGAGCCGTTCAGCAAGCTGTGACTGTTGCTGAATCTCGTCATCCTGAGAAAAAGCAAACACCAACAATGATGATGCATGCATGCAATGTACTTTTTTTAAAAAAATTAATATAACTACCTTCTCGTCGAGCTGCTGATAAAGACGCAGACGTTCTTCTTCATAACGGACACGTTCTTCGTCAACCAAAGCGGCCGGCGTTGAAGTGACCATTGCCGCAGGGGCATTGGCAACCGAGTCCACAATCATCGATTCCGTCACTGATGGTGCAATCATACTCTCGGTCAAATCCGACAAATTCACTTGTTCACTTTCCGGTATGGATTCACCTTTGAAGAAAAATAAAATTATCATTTATACATTATGATTATGATTATTATTTCAAAATTTTCATCATTTCACCTCTCCTCCAACGTTCAATTTCCCTTTCGTATGCTGACAATTGGGCACGTAGTTTCAGCACTTTGTCGCGTTCACGTTCGAAACGCCGTTTCCACTCTTCGGCGGTCAACTCTTCGTTGACTTGTACCACATTGCTGATGGTCTTTGCCCTGCAAAAGCGCAACAACAAATTAATCAACAAAAACTTATTATTCAAATTCAACAATATTGCTTTTGAATTCAAAAAAAAATAAATAATAATTTCTTCTCACCTAGCGCCGAAAAGAAGCGTGGATTTCGTTTCTCCTTCGTTGAACGAAGCCGGAGAACAGCAGATCACAATTGTCGTACGGGCGTTGCCGCCGAGAGATTCTTGCAAAATCCTAGTCAACTTACTGTCCCGGTATGGAACGTGACTTTTCTACAAAAAAAAAAGAAACTCAAGTTCAACGATTCAAAAACAACAAAAAAAACCGCATCAATTCAAATTTACCGTCCCCTCAGCCAAAGCCGATATAACATTGCCAAGAGCGGATAAAGATTTATTAATATTTTTCGCTTCATCCAAAATTGTACCTTCGGCTCCAGTTTTGCTGACCTGAATTTCAAGTCAATTAAGCATATCAACAAAAAAAAACACATCTAATATCATCCTGCTATTTCACCTTTTCACTGCCAGCCAAATCCACCAAATACAATTTACCGGATAACTTTTTCTGCGTTTCTACATTCTCTTGACGTATATTAATAAGAAAAACACTATGACTTCTAGAACTGTGCTCATTCATATCTGAAATAAATAAACACACAATTTTTAGCAACAGAATTTCAACTGAACAAACAAAATCAACTTGCAAATTTTATACTATTTATAAAAACTTTTACTACATACTCGTAACAGCAATATGACGATTGGCTTTCCCTTCTTCAATAGTATCCAGAACTTCTTCTGGACTTGAAACAAACCTTTCTGAACAGCCCTGAAATAAACTTTATCGATCATTTTTTCCAACTTTAACAAAACAAATTTTTTCATACTTATTTGATCATTATTTTTATGAAAAACATAATCTCAAATACAAAAATGTAAAAAGTCTTAATAATTTAATTACACATTTTCACACCAACATTACTTTTTATTACATTTATTAAAACTTTTATTTCAAATTTACAGACAAATTTTAAAGAATAAATTCTGCCATTGCAAACTGTTGTTCACCTTTACGTATGGAACTCTGTTTTTATCTTCATGGACTACCAAATTGGTCTTGGTCACTGAAAGATAAAAACAAAAAAAAGACAATTATTATCTAATCAAAAATCAAATCAAACTGCTCACCGTCCAGCAAATCACGAATTCTATCCATGTATATTTCAAAATATGAAATTTTAATATGAAATTCCAAATTTTCTTCCATTGAATAAATATGATTAAAAATATCTGAAACAATTCGTGGAATAATGCCCTGGTAATCTGGATCACCAATGACACCCTGAAAAAAAAACCAATAAAACTTCATTTCAGAAAACAATTTTACCATTAAAAAACCACTTGCTCACCTCCATTGTGAATGTTTTTCCACTCGACGTCTGTCCATAGGCAAATATGGTACCATTATATCCGCTGAGTACATCTTTCACAATAGGATAGGCGGATGCCAAGTACACTTCTTCTTGGGAAATGTTCGGCTTGAACACACGATCAAAGCTGTATACTTTGCCCTGCAAACAAACAAACAAACAAACAACTTCTCATTTCATTCAACAAATATTCATCTGATCATCTGGCAACAAGTTGCCGTAGCTTAACTTTGAGCATCAACCACATTTTTTTATTAAGAAAAAATTGTTTTCGTCAATTATCCACAACAACAATTTGTGCAACATACACTCGTCAATATTACCCTATATTTATTCTACGTATTTCATTTTTTTAAAATAGCATTAAAAATTATTGATGTTCCAAATAAAATGTTCGCTGCTGTTAGAATATAACTTAATCAATATATATACTTGTACGGCAAAACAGTTTGCAATGTTCAATCCAAAAATATAAGTTGATTGCAGAGCATGAAAACAATATTTACTATTCAAATGAAACATCTCAACAAATATTCATCTATTACAAAGTAAACCCTGCAAACTTGACTAGTGATAAAGACCCAAATTCAGAAGACGTTTCAATTTCTTAAAACAAATACAACAGAATTACCTTAAAATGTGAATGGAAATGAAATACTTATTTCCATCATCGAATTACAAAAACATACAGCAACATATAAAGTTACAGTATTCGTTTGAAAAAAAAAACTTTCTATCCTGAATGTATTTAAGATAATTACTACAATATAAATCGATCGATGTTATTGATCAACAACTCTTTCCAATTTGATGCGTCAAAAAATCAATTTCAACACAATCAGTCAATTAAACGATTAATAATTCTTCTTCAATATCCCTAAACATATAATAATCCTTTTTTTCTGGTGCTCTTTTTCACAATATTAAAAGTGTCGTTTGAAAAATGAATTCATAAAATAAAAATAACATGAACGAAAAAAACAGAAGTTTTTTATAGCAATTAAATAAAAATTATTTTCTGCAATAAAAATTTCAAAAAAAAGTTGTATCTTTATTTGTAGTTCATTTAAAAAAAATTCAAGTGTCAAAAAAAGCCTCAACCAATGAGAATAGTAAAATCATTTTACTAGTGCATTTACAATTGATTTTTCTTACCTACTTTTAGAAATGCGTGCAAAAAACCTGTTAAAAAGCATTTGTATTTTAAAGCAAACAAATCAGAACAGTTGTTCGCAAAAAACACATTACAACTGAAACATGCAAAGAAAAGTCTGTTAAAAAATGCACACAACACCAGTGCAACCAGAACCTCACTATATATACATATATATATATATATATATTCAATCAGACAACAATAAAGTAAACACAATAGACGATTATACAAGAAAAACAGGTCAGCAGACAACATTTTGTAGGAAACGTTTCACTGGAATTTCATGGCTATGTAAGTTTGACCTGAAAGAGCCTATTGAAAAACAAGCTCCACAGTACCTTTATCAAACATACTGAAAGCCAAAACTCCCAAACAACCAATTACTGAGCATTTTAGCTGATGAAACTTCTATAACACTGGCTAAACGAATAATAAAAACAAACGTTCTAAACATTAATATTCACACAAAACCAACATTGACGTGTAGAACATAAAAGCATTTCAAAAAGTTAAATAAAAGAAAAAAACACTCACGCCAAGGTTCACGCAGTCACTGGTACCCGAAGGAAACGTTGGAATAAATTTGGAAGATGATTTCTTCTCAGATTCATTGAGCGGCCGAAATCGGCAGAAAACTTTAATTGACTCTGAAGCGGCTGCCATTATATCAATGGATCAACCTGCACCAGCACAACTGAGAGCCAATATCCGACAAGATTCTATAAAATGAAGAGATACTTGAAATCTGAAAACAAATTTCACAATAAACATTCAAATATTAATTACTACTAAAGAGAATGATAAAATAAGGCGTTCACCAAAGCAAACAAACAGATCATATGTTAGCAAACATGTTTGTCACTGTTAACGAAGTTGCAAACGGAAAAGGTTGAAATTTAAAGTCAAAATGCTGTTAAATGTGCAAAAAGTGATAAAAGAAAACTCCACTTCCGAAAAATTAGAATTCAGCAATACGAAACAAATATATTGATGTCGATGACTAATCACCGTAACCCTAACTCTGTCCTGAGTTTCAGTAATTTACAGTACGCAGAAATGGTTATTTTTTTTAATAAGAATTTGGCAAATATTCAATTTCTGTTCATTTTATATGACTGTATAATAACTGGAAACATATGTTAAATTTTTTTTCAAGTTTTGAATTCTTGTATTATAAACAATTATAATGAATTATTTGGTCGGATGTTAACAATGCTCAGTTACCTTATCCTTTCGAAATAGGGCAGGCTGAAAATAATTTTACTTATTCTATTAATCACATTAATCACTGCTTACAAATTTCATCTTAAGCATTTAAATTTTACTTTCATTGTACGATTATCACTGTTACCATAGTAACCGAAACATGAAATCTCTTGTGTGAATTATTTCAAAAGAATGGCTGATCGGTATCTATCAAGTGTAAACTTATATCTTGACGAACTAAATAAGCTTCGGCTGCTTAATCCGGAAACTGGGCATCAAAGTGAAAACTTGAACTTCGAGGTTTCTTCATTTATTGAAAGTAATTAGTCGAGTATTACTTTATTTTTAATTGAAAGTTAATATTTAATATGAATCTTGTTTTTTTCCCAATTTATTAATATCTTTAAAAATAAAATAATGTTGTGATTCGCAAGAATTTTAATGAAAATCACCGCATTATATAATGAAAATTTTTCATACGGAGGTTGTGTTGAATTTGATGGCATATTTTTCAAAATGCAATTGTGATTTTCGTTTCAAATGTCTTAAAATGCCAATAAAATTTCAATAAATTATCAAATGCACGAGTTTCAAGCACAGCATGTGTATATCAGCAGCAATGCATTATACATAGTTCGATAAACATGCTCATATACATTTAACATTCACTTCGCAAATGATCGCTTATATTATATATTGCGTAGGGAAACAACGACGCAATCACTAAATATTGGAAATCTTTTAAAATTCAGTTGTTTAAAAAATATGTTGTTTTCAGTAGTGTTCTTTCGAATGAACAAAATTTTCTTTATAATACACTTGGAACAAAAATTATTAATAATGATTATTATTTTCATAATAGCAGACAATTTCTTCATTAAAAAGACAAACTTGCTAGAGTTCTAAATATATACCACTAAGTAATAATACTGACTGCGCTTTACTGACCACGTTTAGCAACAACTGCTTTGCATCGTTGCAGTTGCAATTTGCAGCTGTTTAATTTAACATTTATACGAGAAAAAAAAAGCCACACCAGATACTAAATTTAAAATTAATCAATCCGAATTCATAAATATTACTGCTCCTTATTCTTTACGATTGAGTAGATTACTTGTACACAGTTATTATCGATCAATCACCATATAATGAAAATTTGCAAAAATATTCACATTTCGCTCAGGAATTGTTTTACTCTTCATTATGTTCAGGCTGTTCTGGATAAGTCAGTTCCACGAAAAGTGTCATATTATATTATTCAGAATTTCCAATCTTAATCGATTTATCACCAAGCACGTAAGGCATTAATTTAAGAAAATTTTCACATTCTTCACAATATATAACAACGATTAAACATTTGCAATTTCTTTTCTGCCAATTCGCTTCATCAAATTTTCATTAACTGCACTGATAAAATTGCTGCTCGAATTCACTTAATCCAATTAACACTGGCATTCTCGAAGTTAGATATTTAGCTGCTAGTTAAAGTTAAGAAATATCAGGAAAACTATTCAAAGAAAAAGACATTCTAAAATTCAATTGAAAAAGCTGACAGCGCAATTTATTTAACTTTTATTTCATTCTTAATACAAACTCTTTCAGCAAAAAGCATAAAAATCCCCTAAACATAAGCATTGTAATCAATCTTCATAATTACCATATACATTTCATATGTGAAAATTAATAATTAAACTTAATATTATCAGCTTATATTCTTGTTTAGAAAATGAGAAAATCAGACGTCTCATTGAAGACATCGAAGGTATGTTTACAAAATTCGCTGAAAAAGTTGAATTGCAAAAGTTTCAGGTAAACAAATAAATCATAAAAAAAATTACTGTAAATTACAATTATTATTTATTATTTTTTACAATAAAAAGGCAATAAATGCGAGAAACCTTACAAAAGATTTCGCTTTACACCAATCAAAAAATAAGCAACGATTGGAAATGTTAATAAAGCTAAAACGTGCTGAATTGGAAAGGTGACATTTTCTTCCTTACTACTAATAATAATTATTATTAAATATTTGTTTCGTTTTTAGACTCAGAAAAGAAAATGAAAATCTTCAGCATGAATCTGATAAACAGCAAGAAATGATTCGAAAACTAATCGGAGACTACTCAATGCCAAATGTTTAGTAGCACTGGCAAGCATGTGTGCATTGCTTGACAAGCGTTGCTATCCTTGAAGAAAATCTTATCCTTTAAAATAATTATATATATAATAACAATAATCAAATTTTATGAGAAAGATAATTTTTAAGTTGAAACATATATGACAAGAAAGACTTGCTCGAAATCATTTAATAAAAAGTAACTGTCATGACGAAATGTTATTGTAATTTTATGCCCACCTTATATGCCCATAGTTACAAATTTGCAAGATAACAAGCAGCACGAATCTTTTCTGTAGAAGAATAACAATTGGCAAAATTTACATCATAAAATTTCACACATTTACAAATAATATTCACAAAAATAAAACGACATGCTAACACAGCGTCTTCAAAATACGCAGCTTGCCACATCATCATCTGCCACAAGAAATCTTAGTAATGTAATAAAAATGCAAACAAAACATTATTAACTATAACCTAAAACCTTAATTCGTCTGACATATAGCAATAAAACACATTCAATTTAATTTTATTTCAATAAAATTTCTATATATTTATTATGTTGAAAATATTCATATAGTTAATATTAATGTCTTCAATAAGTCAGTAGAAAAATTCAACAATTTGAGGAAGCCCAAAAGATAGGTGCATTACTGCAACAACGAAACATTTCAAGTGACATCTTGCTTGCAAAACAAGTTGGCAGTGAAGTTAAAATTACAACAAAACAAAAACTAAAAAAAAAATATGATTGAAATAAATTTTTCTCAAATAATTAATATTTAATTACCTTAAAACAAGTGTATTTTTGACTTCTCCATTTCTATTCAATCTTTCGAATGTGTCAACAACTTCACACCCGCTTTTAACAGTGGAGTACCAATTTCTTTTTCTTCAATAAATAAATAAAAATTTTAAAATTCAATCTGAAACATAATTTAACAAAATTTGAATTTCTTACGAAGCGCTTCTGCAGTCAACAAAATTAAAAAACGCTCTCCTTCGTTCACCATAAGATTCAACATTTCTTCAACTTTAACGTTTTCTGCTACAGTTAGCTGCATTTTAAAAGCGGTACTTAATTCACTGGCTAGAGATCAAAAAAAAAAAAACATCTAAAACCTAGCTAAAATTTAAAAATCAGCACCTTACTCTGCTGAAATTCAAGTAGGGTTAAGTTTGCAGTGCAACTTTCAACTGAAGCTTTTGTGAACACCTTATCGATTTGTATAGTAATTTCATATTGCATGACTTGCTGCAAAAAAGTCAAAAATGCAATAAACTATCAAATATCATCTTTCAGTGCAATTGGTTAAAATAAAACCTGCAAAAAACCCAAATTCGCCTTTGCCGCTTTACCATCTTCGGAATATTCTACAATAATCTCACCCATCTCTTTTGGTCCAATAGGAGTGAGAAATGTTACAGTACTAGATTTTCTGAATTCAAAAAAAAACCATATTAAATTTCTTTCCTCAAAACAAATGTTACTTTTCTTGAATTTTATTTAATAAAAACAGTCAAGTAAACATTAAACTGAATTAAGTAACACACTTACTTTGACGGTTTTAGATTCTGCTCTCCGTCCATTACTTCAACTCAACTTAAACAAATTAATAATAAAAAATAAGTATTATTATGTTTCATGTGCATGAAAAATATGATCGATTTTAACATATTAAAACTAAATACACAAACACCATTCCACATCACCATTTACTTCTAACAAAGCTGACTAAATGACAATCGCTGCAAGGATCAAAAATAAGATGCGCCTGAAATCTCTATCTCAAAAGTAACAAAAAATTAATGATTCTCTTCTTTCTTTTTCGAATCCTCTTCACCAGAAGGTGGTGGTGGTGGTGACTGTGATGTAGATTCGCGTTCGGCTGCCATCTGAATAAATTTTTACAATTATTTTCCCCCAACATTCTATAACAACAAAACAAAAATAAACTTCACCTTCTTATACGCAGCTTCAAATAACTTCAACGAAGCTTGCTGCAATTGTGTAGTCTTCTGTCGAATAGTTTCAACTGTTTCTGAATCTTTGCGAGACAACAGATCCCGCACCTCACCAATTTCCTTGCGCAACTTCTCTACCTGAGCATCATTATCAACACTGTAATATTTTAAACAAAAATAGATCAAATGATAATCACCTCGTCTTCAGGAAGCTGACTTTTAAATTCTTCCATCTTTGATTCCGTATCGTGAATAACTCCTTCAGCATGATTGACTGCTTCCACAATTTCCTAAAAATATTTCACATATTTCAAAAAAGTGATGCGAAAAACTTAAAAAAAAAATCTACCCAATCTAAAACACTTTTCCAGTGTAGTAAATTAAAACTTCTTTAAAATTATTCAAATAATAAATATAAATATAGAATTCAACACATTACAGTAAAATTTATATATAAATAGAAAAATGATGAATAAACCTTCTTCTTCTTGTCTTCTTCTGCGTGTTTTTCTGCTTCACGAACCATATTTTCAATCTGATCTTTACTCAGACCTCCACTTGACTGAATGACAACTTAAAAAAAAGTTAACATTTACAACAGTAATACAGTTGTAGCAACTATCGTCTTACTATTCTGCTCTTTTCCAGTACCACGATCTCGAGCACTGACATGAACTATACCATTTGCATCAATATCAAAAGCAACTTCTATTTGTGGAACTCCACGAGGGGCCGGAGGTATACCAACCTTAACAAATATTGTAAGCGTAACTTCTTTTTCTAATGCTTACTAAGCATAAGGGACTTTACCAAAGAAAATTGACCCAACAATTTGTTATGCGACGCCATTTCACGTTCACCTTGAAACACTTTGATCTCCACTTGCGTCTGTCCATCCGCAGCTGTGCTGAATACCTGTACAACATCATCGACATATGCAGTAAATAAATTCCGAGTAAATAGATGTTTTATAGCATACTTGACTCTTTTTTGTCGGTATAGTTGTGTTTCGTCCAATTAATTTCGTGAAAACACCCCCTAACGTTTCAATTCCCAATGATAATGGAGTGACATCCAACAACAGTACGTCGGTTACATCACCAGCCAAAACTGCGCCCTTAAAAATAAAACATTTCATCATTCATAACTAATTATTACAAAATTAAATTAACTGAATGAATGGTTACCTGAATTGCAGCACCCATTGCAACAGCTTCATCTGGATTCACTGCTTTGCTTGGCTGTCTGCCAAACACTTCTAACACTGTAGCTTGAACCTAAAACTCTCAATGAAAAGTTTCTTTCTCAAAACAAATTAAACTTTTTTCACGCTCACCTTAGGCATTCTACTCATACCACCGACCAAAATCACTTCGCCAATGTCAGAACATTTCACTTCAGCATCTCGTAACGCTTTTTTGCATGGTTCGACTGTTCTCTTGATGAGATCGTTAGTCAAAGACTCATACTTAGCTCTGCTTAGTTTACAATTCATATGCTTCGGGCCAGAAGCATCCATAGTCAAATATGGTAAATTAATGTCAGTCTAAATTAATTTAAAATAGTTTCAAAAATATTTAAAACAGTAAAATTACTTGAAGAGACGAGGACAATTCGCATTTAGCTTTCTCTGCAGCTTCTCGCAATCGTTGCATGGCCATTGTATCCTTCGTCAAATCCACGCCTTGCTGAAATTAAAATTCAGTAAGTATTAATTTTAATAAAAATTTTAAACAATGATTCATACTTCTTAACTATTAAATACTTGTTTCACAACGTCAGGTTTGCGCAAATATAAAAATTTACACAAATAGTAAATTGTGAAAGTATATTTTTAGGCCATAAGAAAATTTGAGCAAGATATAAACCTTGCTAAAATTGAACTATGGCCACTATTAAACTTTTGATAGTAATGTTCGATTGTCGATTAATTATGAAATTAATATTTTATTTTCTTCTCTTATACTAAAATTTTAATGAAAACACCACAACCAATCACTCAATTACCTCTTTTCTGAATTCATCTACAAGATGATTGACCAAAGCATTGTCAAAATCTTCACCACCTAAGTGGGTATCTCCATTGGTCGACTTCACTTCAAAAACGCCCTTTTGAATTTCCAAAATAGAAATATCAAAAGTTCCGCCACCAAGATCATATACAGCTATCCTGTAAAATAACAACTGCGCATAATAATTACAAAATCTTTTTGTTTTTTTTTTCAACGTACAATTTGTCGTCCACTTTATCCATACCGTAGGCCAGTGCAGCAGCAGTTGGTTCATTTATTACACGAAGAACATTCAAACCAGAAATTTTTCCCGCATCTTTTGTAGCCTAAACATGCAAAATAAAATAATCGCTTCTAACTAAATGCACAGTATAATACCTGACGTTGTGAATCATTAAAATACGCTGGTACTGTAATCACTGCATTGCTGACTTTCTGTCCAAGATAACTCTCAGCTGTTTCTTTCATTTTCATCAAAATAAATGCTCCAATCTGACTTGGAGAATACAATTTTCCCTGGGCTTCCACCCATGCATCACCGTTACTTGCACGAACTATTTTGTAAGAAACGATATTGCTAAAAACCAAAAAAATTAAAATGATGAATAAAATTCAATGCAATAACATTAATAATTACATGTCTTTTTGAACTTCGCCATCTTCAAATCTTCTTCCAATCAAACGTTTTGTAGCATAAACAGTGTTACGTGCATTGGTTACTGCTTGTCGTCGAGCAGGAGCACCAACTAGCCGTTCACCTTCCGCAGTAAACGCCACAACACTTGGTGTAGTGCGACAACCTTCGGCATTCTCAATAACCTGAAATTAAAAAAGACTTAGAAAATAAAAAAAAATATATATATATATATATAAGCTAATATCACACCTTAGCCACTTTTCCTTCCATTACCGAAACACAAGAATTTGTTGTTCCCAAATCAATTCCCACTACAGCGCCACGAACTGCATCAGAACTAAAAATTCAAATAATGAATTAAATTAATCTGGCATTATATACTTTATGAGATTTACCCATTTCTGTAAGAAAACTCAAATGCTCTACAACTTGTCAATCGATTCAAACTGTGACGCTAAAAAATACACATTATAAACAAATATATAAAGCAAAAACACATATATAAATAGTTAAATTTTTAATTCAAAGTAAATGGAATTTTGTGAATTACAGTACAGCTGCATTATATTCATAAAAATATTCTAGTTAATATCTGCGAACAATCAAATAATAAGCACAGTGTTTATTTGCAAATAAAAAACTATAAATATTACATGTCGTTACAACTATTAACCAAATTAATAAAAAAATTAAACTACCAGAGATTAAAATACATACATTAAGCTAAATTTATCAAAAAATTAAAACATTAAAATCAAGAAATTTTTTTTTGAAACTGAAAATTTTGTCAATTAAGCTGATGCGTCTAAGGTACAAAAAATGATTAACTATTTTTGAATGTACCAATTTTGGTATGTCTTACAATAAGTAGACAGCATAGGTATAATATTGGAATACATTATTTTTCGAGAATAATTAGCACTGAAATCAGAAAACTAAATCAGTGACTCTTTTCTCGTTCGAGACTAAAAGTAACAAGTATCATGTTACCTACGTTAACTGTTCAAAAAATAAAACTGAATTGTAAAAATAGTAGATAAAAACACATTTCAGAACTTTCAAAGTAAAATAATAATGAAATAAGAAACTTACAGCATAAGCTCTGCCAAAAGAAAGCATGCTTCTGACAAATTATTTCTAGCCAAACAAGCAATTCTAATCCTAAAATTTCAGAATTAAATTAACATATTCGAATTAAAATGTTACTTAATCATGTATATATGTAAGAATATGTATGAAAACTATGCAAATAAATGTGAATATACGATTTCACTTTCTAAATGAAACGTCAAAAAATTAGTAAGCTGTCAATTTATTCAACAGAAACATCGCGAACTACTGCATTACAAAAAATATTAAATAGATAAAGCATTAAAACAATTTAATAATTATGAAATTCATAATTTTTTCTTTATGAGAAATTTTAAATGCGTCCATCTTCACACAGTACAACGTCACCTTCTAATACAGTATGCCCTAAATTACTGTAGTTGCGTCACCTTCTCCTTTGTCTCTTTACAATTGTTATTCTGTCACATAATAAAGTTTAAACTTTTAAACTATAATTAGTAGTAGTAAAAAATATAAGGCTGAAACTATTTAAGTTTTATAAATAATTTTTATATTTTTCAGAAACTAAATTTATTACTGATTATATTTTTATTTTTATTATTAAATGATAAAATAAAACGATAAACATTGACTTAAATCATAAGAATTATTAAACTTAAAATGTTTAAAATTTGAAATGTTTTTAAATAAAACTACACTGAAATGTAGATTACATAGAAACTTTATTACGTTTTATTACAGTATATATAGCGTACACTGATTTATTGCATGATAACGTCGAAATTAAAATTACATTCAGTTTTTAATGCGAAGTTTTAATTAAAACAATATTTAGCAAATTTTGTGAAATAATGTTAAGAATGTGATTATCATCGACAACATATTCCATTGCGTCTATATTTCGGCGTTGCAGTTATTGTATTTAATTCAGCTTAAGAAAATGGTAGCTGACAGGTCGAAATTTCCAACAAAAGAGGAGTCAAAGCTGAAAAAAATGAAGCGGTGGAGGCTAATACTTCGAAATCTATCTTTCAAGGTACTTTTGTTTAATCAAATTCATTTCTTCAACTGGGCATTTAAGTAAATAATAAAAATAAATTTAAGTAAATAAGTGCGTAATAAATATTAACTTAAAAACTTTTGGATATACTAAATGGCAAGTTTAATTTTATTTCATTTTCATTCTTGTTATGTGCATTTGATATTACATATTGATAAGATATTTCAGATTGTCTTGTTTTACTCTAAATTTTCTGTTTTATTAGGCAACCGAGGAAGCCATTAGAGAAGTATTTGCACCATATGGTGAAATTATGGAAATAGTTTTACCTCAAAAAGGCAAGCTGTTTTTCATTACTGATATGTCTAAACACTTATTTTTATGTTGTTATAGATGGTCATTGTGCTGGCTTTGGATTTGTACAGTTTAAAACATTTCCAGCTGCTGTTCAAGCACTGAGAGCATTAAATGCAACATCACTTTTAAGTATTTTTAATTTTTCATGTATTTATACATTTGTAAATAATAATGTGATGCTAGATCGCATTATGGCTATTGACTGGGCTTTACCTAAAGATCAATATTTAAACCTTCTTATCAAAGGTTTGCATCTTTAGCATAATTATTATTTTTGTCGCTATAAATGACTTTTAATTTAGAGAAACAAGAAGCTGAAAATATGACAATGGAAGAGATGGTATTGAGGAAACTGGAATCTAAAAATGAGTCCACTCAAGCAAGTACAAGCAAAATAAAAGAGAAGAGTGAAAACGAGGTAATCCAAGAAAACGATGTGGACGAGGAAAATCAGCTTCAAGACGAAAATGAGATTATGGAAGAAGGCGAATCTTCTGAGAAGATATCAGCTGAAGATAATATTCAGAAATCCAAAGAACAGAAACCGGATCCCGGAATTGAAGAAGGACGAACTTTATTTGTGCGGTAAGTTATGACTAGTTATAATTTCTTCTTATTACTTTTTGGTGTTTTTAATTTAAATGCTTTAAACTAAACATCGGTATAATTTAGACATTTGCCGTTTGATGTTACAAATGATACCTTGAAGGAATATTTTTCAAAGTTCGGGCCCCTCAAATATGCTTTAGTCTGTCGATATTCCGGAACGGATCATTCAAAAGGTAAAATGAATTTTTGTCTGCAGAAATGAAGCACACATTCCTTCTATTGATATACAGACACTGTAATTCTCAGATACAAATGTAATTGTTGAAAACGATGAATCGAAATGTTTTAGGTACGGGTTTCATTCAGTTTTTAACTAAAGAAGCAGCCCAAAAATGCCTTGAAGCCGCAAATAATACATCAGAAGTATTTATTTAACAAAATGCTGTACACTGATTGCTACATTTATTATTAACTTAGGACGAAAGACTTTGCATTGGCAACAGCAATTTATCTGTGTGTTTAGCCCTTTCGCGTTCCGAACTGGAACGGATAAATTCTGAGAAATGCGTTTTAAAAAAGCAGCCAAAAGACAATCGAAACTTAAAATTGCTTGAATATTGTGGTATTATTTAATTTTATTTATCAGTTTTTGTATTTACTTTTTTGAGAAACGAAAGTAACTATCATTAGAAGAGTTAAATTTTAAAGTTGAAATTATAGAAGTGAAAGACAACTGCGGCATGTCGGCAAAAGATGCTGAAAAGAGAAAAAAGATCAAAGCTTCAAATGAACAGAAATTGAAAAATTTAAATATTTTTTTGTCGCATACACGTCTTTGCGTGCACAATTTACCTTTAAAATTATCTGACAAAGAACTGAAAAAACTATGCTACGAAGCTGTCAGTGATCGAAAGTCAAGAATTATTGAAGTAATCAACAATGTTTATACATAAATATGAATACGTGCGTATTAATTTGTGTTTGTTTAGTGTCGCATCATGAGAGATTTAAATCGAATAAACAGCAGTGGAATTGCTCATTCTTTAGGTTACGCTTTCGTACAGTTTACTGAGCACGAGCATGCATTAAAATGTTTAAAAGCTCTGAACAATAATCCGAAAATTTTCACAAATGAAAAGGTAAGCAGTTTCTGTTTATTATTTTGTAATTCTAAAAATTTTCAATAATGAATGGCAGTTATAATTTCATTTGCTTTAATTTTTGTAAGCAAAATTTTACTAACAAAGTAAAGTCGATGTTGAGTCGCAATATTATTTTTTATAAATAATTGAAATCACGTAATGCGAAATATTATTTATTTATTTATTTATTTATTTATTGTATCAAAATTAATTATCAATTTTAGAGACCAATTGTTGAATTTTCTTTGGAAAATAAAACGGTAGTGAATTTGAAAAATCAGCGCAGGGTTCGTGCCAGGGTAAATAATGTACAATTGCATAATTTTACTAGATATAAATGTGTAATTGTTAATTTTCAGATGAAACAAATGGCAGTTTCAGCTGGAGTTTCAGAAATGAATCCAAATGAAGTACCTGTAGGGGAGAAGGCCGAACAAAACAAACTTTCGAAAAAAGAAAGAAGACGAAAACGTCGATATTTTGCTAGAAAGATGCTAGTTGGAATGCAACATGAAAAGCTGCACGGATCTAAAAATTCTGTTTCAAATTTAAAAAGAAAAATGAGTAGAAATATGCAAAAGAATTTGACTGCGAAAAAATCAAAATAGGAGTAACAACGAATTTTTTATGAAAATAAATATAAAGAAATAGAATACAGATTGAAATGCAACGAAAAGAACTTTTTTTTGCTGTTGTTTTAGGAAGAATATTTTTAAGCAATTTTATTTCAAAATTCATTAAAAATTATAAAGATAACGTGTTTCCTGGTGACAACAATGTTTTAGTCTCTGAAAAAAGTAAGTTCTGCTTGAAGCTGGAGTTACAGTATACCAGTACCTTGATTATCTCCAATACAGTAGGTGGATATATAGGGAACGCGACAGAAGAGTGTGGTTGCTGGTAGCGTAAGAAGTTTAAGGTTTTTGTGCTTTGTGGTTAATCAGTTGTATTGCATCCTTGCATTGAGGTATTCGCGCTTCTGTTTATGTCTTGCGTTGAGTAAGCAGTGCGATCATTCGACTGAGTTTTGCTCATTCACGCTTGATTGTGCACGCGGGACAGTCGTGTGCGGGTAGTCAGAATCGCGTCGGACGGAAATAGTGCTTTAGTCCACTATAACTGAGGATCAAGTTACGCGATTATTGTCGCCAACATTTGGTCTTCCGAGTTGAAATATCAGAGAACTATCGAACCAGCGATCTACGGATAGGTTGTGATAGTGATCGAAGCAATGTCTAAGGTGAAATCACCATCTCTTTCGAAGAAGTTGATTGCACACAAGGAACGGTTGCAGCTTCTCCTGGAGGAGCTGAACCAACTGTGTACAAGTTCAGCGGTGGTGACCGAGATCGAAGAGCAGATCTTGATGTCAGAAGAACTTTACCGTGAGACGAATGCACTTCAGGCAGAATACGAGACAGGTCTGGATGATGCCGAGCGAAGAGTCGCGATGATGCAATGGGCGAAGTTTCGAAAAAGCTTCCGACAGAGCAAAGCTCAAGCACGAACTTTGATAAGCGCAGGGCAGGCAGAAGAAGTGGATTCCCGATGCAAGAGGACGGCAGAGGTCGAGAGGAATGTTCAACTGCCGCACTGTGATCTTCCGAAATTTGACGATGACGTCACGACATTTCGGGACTTTTGGGACCAATTCGAGACCAGTGTTCACAAGCAAGCAGATCTGTCAGATGCGGCAATGCTGACATATCTGCGCAGCTGCCTGTCCCCCTCTAATGCCGACTGTGATGAGGTGGCAGCTCGAAGACTGAAGGAACGCTTTGATAGACCAATCACCGCAATTAGAAGACTAACGCTCAGCTTAGCCGAGATCTCGAGCGGCGAATGGGAGCTCGAGGCTCTCTGTGATCACTTGCACCGAAATGTCGATGCATTGGCGGCGCTAGGCAAAGATCCTCGAACGGCCGAGCTCACAGCAGCGGAAATGCTCATCACGTTGAGTAGAGAGAAGCTCCCGAAGATGACAAGGATCAAGTGGGACGAAGCGACGAAGGCAGACGAGACAGCACAGTCTGATCTGACAGCATTCATGCGGTTCATCCGGGAACAGACGGAATTGCTGTCTGAGTCTCGTCACTCAGTCCGCAGAAGTAACCCAAGTAAGTCATCCACTACCATTTCAACCACCCGAAAGGATGGTTCGCCTGAAAGACACAGGCGAACGGGCACGCTACTAAACGCTTCAGTTGCGAATGGTTGCCCCATTTGCAAAGGTTCACACAAGGTGTCGGTCTGTCCGGACTTGCAGAAGGCGGATCATCGTCAACGTCAGGTTCTGGCGAAGAAAGCTGGTCTGTGCTTTATCTGCTTTGAAGTCGGACATCTTGCAAAATGGTGCAACCGGAAGGGAGGAAGATCAAAAGAATGGAAGCGCGGCGATTCCTCTACCACGCCACACCCAAGGAAGGCTCCCTGTCCGAAGGAAAAGGCTGACCGGCCGAAGAAGGCCAAGGAGCCCCATCATGTGGGAGCAAACCTTGCATCGATCGATGGGTCGATGGTGACTCGTCTGCAGACGGTCAGGGCGATCGCCCATGGTGATGAAGGGAGAATAATGACCGTTAACTGCCTATTCGATTCGGCAGCAGAACGATCGTTCATTAGGCAGGATGTGGCGGACGAGCTTGGTCTCAAAGGTGAAGCATTTCCAGTCGCGGTGCACGGCATTGGTGGCGCGAGTCACGAGATCCAGAAGTCACGACTGGTGGACTTTTGGCTGAGTCCTCTGGCTGGAGAACCTCGCTACTCCGTGAAGGCGCTGACTATGCATACGCTGTGCAACGACGTCGTGCTGACGAAAATATCGAAGCTAGCCTGGCCACACCTTCACACGTTGGAACTCCCAGAGGAAGAGGAAGAAGTTCCAGTGCACGTCATAATTGGCGTAGACCGTTACTTTCGCTTGATGGGATCCACGGTCATCCGTGGAGGTGAGGATGATCCAGTAGCCGTAGAAACACTCCTGGGTTGGGTGATCTGCGGACCACTTCCCTCATCACCCCAGCGACCGGCAGTCTCAGCAGGATGCGCGTCCACGGACGCTGAAAGCTGTCAGATCCTGCGGAAGTTTTGGGAGTTGGAGTCGTTTGGGATTCATCCGAAATCAGAGGAAGCTCAGTCAGACAAGGCGCCGAAGGAAGTTGAGCTGTCCCTCTCGTACAACGGTGTGAGATTCTCCGTTTGCCTTCTTTTGAAGAAGGCCAACAGCACCCTGCCGAATCAGCAGTTAGCCATGATACGGCTCGGTTCGGTTCAGACGGGGCGGTATAGCTGCCCGGAAAGCGCGAGCAATTCGCCAGACGTCTTGATGGACACGCCTGCAGCAGATCAGAGCGTGAGTGATTGGGGACAACTACGGGAGACGTTGGGAATCCTTTGGCAGCGAGTATCAGACGTGTTTACCTACCTCCCACTGGAAAGGGTGGTATTACGAACCCAAGACCCGAAGAGAGGGCTGTTTAACCTTGCAGCCTCTGTCTTCCATTGTCGGGATTGCCTGGCACCATACGCGGTGAGAGCGACGACACCGCATTCCATACCGCTCCCGCATGGCGACGAAATGGAAGAGGTGATTCAGAGATGCGTGACTTGCAGAATTTCCGTAGTAAGTGATAGCAAGGCCAGTGCGACCACTGATCCTGTTGGAAGCGGCGGGAACTGAGTTCACCGGAGGAGGGGCAGGTTGTTGAGAACAGGAGTTACAGTACACCTGTTCCTTGATTATCTCTAGTACAGAATTTGGATATATGGAGAATGCGACTGAGGAGAGTGGTTCCTGGTGACGTAAGAGGTTAAGGGTTTTTGTGCCTTGTGGTTAATCGGTTGTGTTACGATCTTGCATTGAGGTATTTGCGTTTCTGTTTGTGTCTTACATTGAATAAACAGTGCAATCATTCGACTGAGTTTTGTTGATTCACGCTTGATTGTAGTCAGAATTACAGTTGACGGAAATAGAGATATAGTCCACTATTACTGAGAATCAAGATGCGCGATTATTGTCGCCGACACTCAGAGCTACAATTAATGTTTTGGGAAAAAGCGACAAAAACTACACGTTTAAATATTTTTATTTTAAAATTATTCCAAAAATACTTTTAATTGGGTAACTACTTGAGTATTAAAATTTTTATTGACATTAATGTAAATAAAGAATTATTTTAAACTTGAAAATCACTTTTCTGTAAATCTAAGACTTATTTCGCTTGTGATTCAGAGCGCTACGTTTCGGTTGCATATGGATAATCGAAATTTAAATAATGAAAATATTGAAGATGTCAATATTGAAGACAAAACTTCAGGCAATAAAAATGCAAAAAAGTATAAAAAAATTAATCGTCAAAGACAACGAGGTACATTCAGCATTAAACGATTTTTCATTTAGCTAATGTTATATTGCACAGAACAAAAAAAAGAAAAAAGACAAGTGAATATTTATGAAAATAAACAAATAGTTCTTCCTGGACATCACTTTTGCGATTGCCAAGGCACAGAACATCAAGTTTTAAATAACTGTCTGAACTGTGGTCGTATAGCTTGCATTCAAGAAGGTTCTGGACCATGTGCATTTTGCGGCCATTTGGTATGTATTTTTCTTTTTTCGATGAAAAATTGTCCGAAAATTGTGTATATTTCAAATTTTTGTTTTCTGCATTATTATAATAAATTTATTGAAATGAAAATTTTCAGTTGCATTTTAGAGTAAATATGATGTTATTAATTAGTTTCATTAAAATGTAACAGCAGTAAATCCGGAATAAAGAAATTATATATATTTTTTTAGGTTTATAAGTGTTTGGTTTTTAAGCATCAGATTGTTTAGGTACTTTCTAAAACTGAAATGCTTAATAAAGCCAATGATCCGAAGGAGGAGCTTCTAATTCCTCCAGAATGTAAAGAACCTTTTACATTAGCAAAACTTAGTGAAGATTTGCAAAAAGCACTGGAGTGTAAAGATAAGTTACTAGAATATCAGAAAGATAGGTTTGTTTTAAGATATTTTTTTTCCTATGTGTTTAATAATTTTTTGTTAAGTATCCGACGAACAACTATATATGACGACCAATCTGATTACTTTATGATGAGTGGAGGTAAAAGTTGGTTAAGTGATAAGGAGAAAGCTGAAAAGGAAGGAAAATACAATCAGCTGCTAGCGAAAAAATATGCGCCTAGGAGTGAAAGAAAAATTATTATTGGTTTTGGGCCGGATGAAATTGTGGAACAAAGCACATCGTATAATTTATGTTCCGATGAGCTTGCTAAATCAACTGAAGAAGCTGAAACTACTATTTTGCCGAAATCAGTAGTGGCAAATCAAAAGATAGCAGCTGAAGTACTGGATTATTTTAATTTATTTTTATGCTTGCAATAATACTCTTCTTCTAGTACATACCACGTGTTAAAAATTTGAATTTTAATAACGCTGAACATGTTGGAAGATCAGTTGAACAAATACCTCGTCTTCAAGATGATTATCTTACTGAAATTCATGATGCAGGCATTTGTTTAAGTGTTCACCAACCATTCGCATCTCTTTTGATACGTGGAATTAAACGGTACATAAACAAATAAGGGTAAATTTCCATTGCATAAAGATATGTGAATATTTTAGTTTTGAAGGCAGAAGTTGGTATTCCACACATAGGGGTATTCTTTGGATTGCCTCTACAGCAAAATCTTTAAATCATGCAGAAAAAGAACAAATCGAAAACTTTTATCTACGCTTGTATAATGGTATTTTTTCTGAGCATTTGTGCGTAATGTTATACTTGCTTGTAAATGTTGGGTATTTTTAATTTCTAAATACACTGTTTTGCTACTTATTATTTATTTGTTTCGAGACATTTTATTTTTTGCAGATCAATTACCAAAGCCTTTTCCTGAGGAATACATAACAGGTTGTTTACTTGGATGTGTAAATATGGTCGACTGTCTTTCTCAAGAACAGTTTTTTGAACAGTATTCCTATGGTGAAATTGAAAGTCCGTACGTTTTCATTTTTGAAAATCCTGTTGAATTGCCAATAAAGATTCCTATTTCCGGAAAGAGACGTTTGTGTATGTATATTTATTTATTATGAACATGATTTATTAACATTAATCGTTCTATTTTAAATTGTTTCTGCGTAAAATGATTATTTAATGGCTTTTATGTAATGTCAGGCTTTTAACATTTAAACATATGTACAAAAGTTGATCATACAGTTTTAGTTTCATCCATAAGTACGCTGCGTTTCCAGAATAACGTCAGGATGAATGTTATTATTTTTTACAGATAATTTGGATACACAGATACACCAGGCTGCTAAAAAGGCGTTAGCAGCTATGTCGAATACTTGATCATTGCAAAACTGTGTCAATGTGATGAATTCACTGAACATACGAAGTTTTGTATTTATAATAATAAAATCTGGTAAACAAACTTATATATTAATTTATTTTGGTTATAATTTGTGAACGACTACAGGTAAAAGTTTTACATTTTGTAGAGAAATTTCATGTTTATTGTAAGAACAAAAAATTGTTCTGTAGTTAATGTTACACTGATACAGATTTCAGTTGAATGCACGTGGCAGTGCCAAAAAGAGATACGGTTATATTCTTTGCATAAATGTTGCGGATAAATATATGTATAATGTATATCAGCAATCAGCTGGATTAGCTATAAGCATTTTCAACAATGAAATCTATGTATTTCAAATAGCAGGGGTATTTATTTAACAAAATTCATTTCGTTTTATGATAGGTAAGAACATAGCGCTGCAAAACAGGCAGCGGTGGAGAAAATCCAGTAGCATATGTATTATCTTCAAAAGCTATAAGATATTCAGTAAAAGGATCTTGTGGCTGTTGAAAAACTGTACCTTTATAAAAGCAACTTGTTTGTGGGTAAAGTGCCAAAACAAGAGAATTCAAAGGAAACACAGTTTCTGGATAGTGCTGTGGATTGCAAAGATAAACAGGTAATGGTATCACTTTACGGCGACTAATAGTGTAGCTACTTTTTTCTTCTTCGTCTATATCTTCAACTGTGTATTTTGCGTAAGCACTGTTATAAAATTTAACCTGAAATTGGAAACAATAAAAAAAACAAAAAATGAATTAATAAAATGTATACCAACCTCGGCAAGAATCCAATTCTCATCTCCATCGGCATTTTTAACTCTCGCAGCAACTAGATCCCCTTTTTCACATATGTGATTAATGGCAGCAGGAATAGCTCCGCACAATGGTGGAGGGGATTCCTTTTTCACAGACACCCAAAGTGGTATATTTATGGCAAACTGTTGTAGCATAAGCATGAAAGCGCCACGTCGAACTTGACTAACACTAGTCTGAACGCTGAGAGATGTCTTTTCAAGTACCCGTTGGTTAGCCTCCTTTTCAGCCGTATGTCTCTCACGAAGTAAATATTCAACATCCTTCAGTTTTTTCTGCGCTTCACATACCAAGGTGAACTGCGCTTCTGTATGCTTCAATGCGTTCTCGTATGCAGTTTTCAATCGAGATCTAAATTTCAAACTCAATATTTAATAATAACATCAATCACTCAAAATAATAACAAATTACTCATTCTGTCTGGAAGGTTTAATATCTTCGGAAAATTTTTCATATAAATTCAATATTGCTAAAGTGTCCGCCTTTTCGCCTTCTGTTGCTTCGATGATTTTTTTCAGCTGATGTCGCAACTGTTCTTCCGCAAGACAAAGATCACCCAATGAATCACTATCAATGTTAGAAGTAGAATCTGTGACGGTGTTCACTACATTTGGAGATCGACTTCCCTTTTGTCTTGGCATTTGAAATACTGCCTGAAAAATAACATATGTTTTATACAGTGCTTTATGCAAATGGAAATAAATTCATACACTCATAATGCCTACACACAACTTTTGTGTTCAACAATAAATTTTCACATGCTTATTACCTTTATAAAATCACCAAATAAAACAGTAAAATATACCTCACGAGTTCCTTTACCAAATCAACATATTTAGCATACAAGAATTCCATTTGCATTTTGCATTTTGTCGCAAACAGGTTGTTTCTTACCAGATGATCACAAAAAATTTGTGCATATCTAAAAATAAAATGTGACATTTTTCATAAAATCTTTTGTTTTCTATTAATCTATTTTTTCATTTTGATTGATTGAAATATCAATTCCATTAACATTTCAAACAAGCTTATAATATATAAGAAATAAGTAGAAGATTCTAGCGATATCATGTAATAATAAGTAAGAAAAGTTTAGATCATTTACTAAATGATTAAATGCGTGAAAAAATATACATTTTAATTAAGAAAGAAAATATTAATTTCGCTTAAAATTAACAGTAGATACATTAAACAATAAATTACTAGTTCTATACTACAAATTTGCCACAGATGAAACAATTAATTATGCATTACAGTATACAGTACGGTAATATGAAACAAAAAGGTACATCAAAACATGCCATTTATGCATCTTATTATTGAATTACCTTGGGTATGACTTAATCTTTATATAAAAATACAAGAAAGATATTTTTTAAATATGCGTTAAACAGTTTTTATGTTTATTATAATTTCTCAAAGATGTTTGTTCATTAAAACAAAATTAAGTTAGAAATTGAAATATCTGAATTGCACCAATTGAAAATGAAAATTATTAAAAATTTATTTATACTAATGTTATGATAAAAGTTTCAATCCACAAAGTTTAATAATAAAGATTTCTTTTAAATCTTTTTATAAAATTAATTAAGTGATCAAAATAATGCAATAAAAACACTGTACGCCATGCATCATTCAGAATTATAATTTAAAATGTTTAAATTTACATTATTTAAATGTAAATTAAATTTTGTGAAAAAATTAATTTCTCAATAAGAATTTAACCTGCTTGTCTATAAATTCAAAATGGCGCCAGCGCGAATTGACTATTTTTTAATTCAAAAAATATTGATGATGAAGTTCAATAAAATATAATACAGATAAAATTTTATTAATATACTGTGTCATGTTTTATTGAATGAAAAATTCAAGAATACAAAAGAATGGTTCCAATAAATTGCAAATGCCCATGCAAATGAGAGCCATATTCAAAATATGATTAAAAAGTGTTACGTAAATTACTATGATTACTTATGTCTTTTATTGATCACATGAACAGAAAAATAATCATTGACTATAAAATAATCGATAATGAAAGCACCATAATTCCATGCATTTTTAATTCATATTTTGTTAAGCTTTCACTTTATAAAAAAAATATCTATAAGATATTTCATTTACAGGAAAAACTGCTTTATTTGTACTAAGATACGGATCCTAATTGGATTGCTGAACCGAATGTGTTAACAAATCAGCGAACAACTGAATGTTACTTAAATGATTACACTAATGTTATTGTTATTAATTTAAATGAATACATACCACTGACAATTATATAAAAGTTATTTTAATTTGAAATCCCAAAAATAAAGAATTACATTTAGTTTCATTAAAATTTGTCAATACTTTTAAATTTAAATATGCCAAAATTTTTAATATGCATTTTGCTGTATCATATTTCAGAAGTAGCAGTGTTATTCATGCCATTCGTTTAAAATGTTAAATATTTTTTATATATTTTTATTTTTAAAAATAAAAATGGCAGACATTAATTGATTTCAAAAATATTAAAGAACGATAGTGTCAAGTACACTACACTTCTCTACACTGTTATCTCATTTTATTTTTGTTACAACTCACTATTAGTAAAAATGTAAATAATTAATAATTAGAGCTAATCAATCTTGACATTGAATCCTTATTACTGTTTTCATTGAATACACTTCATTATAAAGAAAAGTAATTAATAAAAATAGCATAATCTAGATTAACATAGCATTTATTGTAGAAGATTTTTAGACTGAAAATAAACAATGAGTTATTTTCATGTTTTACATGCATCCTTGGATATTAAAGCATATAAATACATTATACTTTTACATAATTTTCCAGGCGTGGCTTCCATCACTGCACAACTTTCTTAATTGCGCAATTATTACATTCCATGATAATTTTTATTATTAACGACCTTAGTGCAACAATCCTGGTCAGCTGTTGACCTGATCTTACATGTTGCAACAATAAGCAATCACAATGAAAAATAATGGCGTAACCTGATTAACGGCTTTATCTGGGGTTAATAACAGATTTAAGATGGCAACATGTGGCATTTGCCTAGCTCATATTACTGTTATTTTGATGTTGCATGAATAGAGGCAAAATTGACACCATCATTGCATTAATTTCAATTGTAAATGGTTCTATTTTTATGATGACCAAAAAATCATATTTCTTACTATTAATTAATGCATACTGTTTGAATGAGGCAAGATTTTTTACAGAAAAAAATGATGCAATTCTGGGCAAGCATTAATAATGCCATAAGTTGCATACTTTATTACAAAATTAATCTGTTTTACAATTTTTGATACTGATAAAATAAATAAATTGCAGTGATAAGAAAATATCTGACAGGTGAAAGTGATCAAATAAGGACGCCTCTTTTTATCACCATTTTAAAATAATGTCATATTAAACACTAGAATTGCAATTTATACGCATTTTTTTGCATGAAAAAGTCTCATTAAAAGGTTAAAAAGCTGGCAGTTTTTGGAAGCTTGCTATTCAAGTGGTTTGATTAAAAACTTTGAAGGTTAGTTGAAAAATAGAGGAGGAGTTAATGCATTTTGAACTAAACTTTAAATTCTTATATTTCTTGGTTAATAAATAAGAATACATTTGCAGATGCTGCTTTATTAAATTTATGCTTAATAAAGAATTAGTTTACACTAGCTTTTCAGTATTGCAGAATAAAATTATTTGAAAGGACATGTGAGAAACTAACAATGAACGCTAAGGAATAAAAAATTGAATGAAATGTATTTTTTATAAAATCTATGTGAAATATGTGATTGTACAGTTTTAAGATTACTTTATTTCATCTTTTTAAGTAATTTTTAGATTTTTTTGCACAGCAGCTAAATTAAAAAGCATGTGTCATCAGAATAGCACATAAAGGTAGCAACTACTTAAGTACATAGTAAAATATTTTTAAATTTCAATTTAATTTAAATGCTGTTTGTAAAACAGCTTAAACAGTGAGGGTGTGTTTTATTGTAATAGTAATATGAAAGTCATGATGTTAAGTAAAAATTTTCATTAAATAATGTCAGCATTGCATGAATAGTTATACGCTTTGCGCATATTTTAAATTTTGCCTTCTCCAATTATTAATAAAATCCATTTGTTATGTTGACGCTTATTAATAAGGAAAATTAAATCAAAGATACAACTACACGGGTGGAGGTCGGAAGAGCCAGTTCTGCGGCAGCTGGTAGATTCAGAGAAAATGCAGAAAACGTTTCAAAGGGTGCGCCAAACCGGACCCTAAACAAAATGCAAAACCATAACTTTTCTAATGTTCTCATTTTAACAATAACTCATCAGCAGTTACAAGCCAACAAAATCTTAAAATAATCGCAAAAGTTGGTGAAAATGTTGTTAAACTGTGCATAAATTTACAAAATCTTCACCTATATATGCATATGTAAATAATTAAAACCAGCAAATGATGTAAACTAACTTTGAAAATATATTGTGAAAAACTTATGTTTCCCATTAAAAACAATATTTTAATAAACTGTTTATTATGCTTTTAACTGATGCATATGCTTATACTTATTTGCATGTATGTGAACGTTGAACATTTTAATATTTGTTTTGCTAACTAACGCAAGAAAAATCTACGCCTAGCGATGAATGAAATAACATTTAATTTGTATTAAAAAAAATTATGTAACAACTACCAGAGAAGTAATAATTCATTTTTTATACATAATTTTCAAATAATTCAATATCAGCAGCCAGCTGGCGTTAAGTCAGTGATATGTACTTAGAATCAACAACTGGCTTTCAGCAAATGAACAACAGCATGTTTTGGTGAAAAATTCGATCAAATCAATTAATTTGCCTTAACATTCGTCATATTATCATAACTTAGCAAGCGATAATGATCATCAGCATTAACATGAGACAAATTCAGTCACTGGTTAAAGTTGTAGATGACAGAATTTTCACATGGAAAAATTATGGCCTGATAAATTCCAACATGAAAAGGAATGTTCAACACTGTCATTGCAACAAGTCAAATTTTAAAATATTTAAGTAAAATAAAATAAGTTTTAATTAATAAAACGAAATTTTATATCAACAGTTATTTTTAATTTGTGTTGATAGTCATGTGTTAACAGTGCTGCGATGTGTGGCTCACTGCAGATTTGCTTTAAGAAGCAAAAACGTATTTCATAAAATTAGAATGCAATAATTTCTAGTAACTACACAATTATTACTTTATTTCAAAAAAAGTAAATTCTTCATTTTGGTATCCCCATTGAAATTGAAATTTAAAAAAGATTTCTCATTAAATGCTGTTAATAACCAAATGTGCTTAAACATACAAACAAATATGTACTGTAAATACGTTAATTATAAGTTATGTAAATAAACTTAACATGATTGAATGAATAATCAGAATTGAATAGAAATTGCACTTTTAATTGAAATTATAGATCACATATTTGGCATAATGAATGAAATTTACTTTATAATTTGTTATTTATTATAAATATACTATAACTCAATTTAATTTTTAAGTCACTTGTTTGTTTAACAAAACTGCCTGCCAAGTTTATAATTATTTAAAATGCTAATAATTTCACTTATTGCTTTCAAAATAAATCATTGTATTTAATATTATAATCATGCTTTTGACTTTGAAAAAAGTTGTAGTTCTAAAAAGATAAAAAATAGAAATATATGAATCTAATTTAAAACGATGATTGCATTTTTAATTACATTTTTATAATTCATTAATTTGCAACACCATGATTAAAAATACTGATGACACAAAATATTCATTTCTTACATGAAATTTATTAGTAAAATTTACCAATAGTAATTAAGAACCAAATTCGTAGCATAAGAGTAATCGATATGCTGTTTTAGAAAATTATCAAAATTTACATAAATAAATAACAAACAAGATAAAGTTGCTTTTTCATACAAAAAGAACTGAAAGACATTTGAAAATTTTTCGTAAAAAAATGTTTTTTTATTTTATATTTATTTTAATAAATTATTTTTTATTTCTGTTAAATTAAAAAAATTGACAAATAAAATGTTGCTAAAAAGATATAAAAAAGACGATGAAACAAAATTTATAAACTTTTCGCAACAAAAAGTATTCTGTAGACCGTCAGAAAAGCATGTTTTATTAAATGACATATTAATCGCACCCAAGACTTTATGAATGATCGATGAACACGTCTCTAATTATTAACTTTATACTTTTTATAAAAATTAACTAATCAGAAATTATTAAATTTTTGAACTTATCAAGAAAGATGACATTTCATCATTAAATGAATTGTAATACAAAATGCATTACCATAAAATGCTTTGTACATTATAAGTTGAATGGATCTATACAACTTAGTTTAAATAATTGCAAAACTTGAGTACAGTAAGCAAGCTGTATTAGAATTTATAGAATAAAAATGTTTATCATGTTTTGATGTGCTTTGAAAATATTTAAAACTAATTTGGAAATCTAGTTGTACTTAATTTTTTAAAGCTAATCTATTGTGAATAAAATCGATCTTGCTTATTTTAAGAACTTCTTAGTTTGCTTACACGTAAATATACATTTTTTCAAATGTTGCAATATCTTATTACAATAGTTCTTTGCTCATTGCACAATTTACAAGAATATTTTTCACAATATAACGCATTATTAACACCAGTGAGATACTATAATCAGTAGCAGAAGTTGTGTTACAACACAATGCACGTAGCTGAGGATTTTGACTTTGGATGTTTTAAGAAATGTAAAATATAATATGTAGTTAGAAGTAATAAGTAGATAATTGTAAATATTGATAGTGTTTCAACTAAAAGCATTAAAATTTCTTGGTATATATTTATTTTTTATTTGCTTTTTATAATTTCTCAGGAAAATGAATATCTACATTTGCAAAAAAGTATGTTGATGTTAATATTAGAAGGGTTAATGAACAAAAACAGAAAAATTCTGGTAATTTGACGAACCATGGTGGCAAGAAAATGGGGCTTTATGTCTTCTGCAAAGTATTTGATGCCTGAAATATTTTGATATGATTAATGTTTGTTCTTATTCAACACATTCCATTCTATTTTTAAAGTTTCTTGCAATTATTTTATGAAAATGCAAATGCAGCATACAATCTTAATTCAGCTATTTTTGAAAGCACTGAGATATTCTGGAAGAATAATAAAAGAATCAGTAAATTAAAATTTGTAAATTTTCAAAAAACGAATCTTTACAAAACATTATATTCGGAACAAATAATTGTTAAGCATTAATAAAATGAACATTGATATTATATATACTTCTGATTAACATATGACAATAATTTTTATAAGATTTCACATTATATTTTTGATAAAGCATAGGATTTTAAATCAAAATTGTTAATTTAAAATTTTTAACTAAAAGTTTTAAAAAAATTACAAATATACATGATAACTGTATTACTGTTTAATATACGGCACTCTTTGTATGTAATTAATACTGTTTTGTACTATAAACAACATTACTAACATTTTTTATTCTAACGGAGTAACGACAAGCATAAATCAGTTTAACTTTGAAAATCTTGAAACTATTTGATTAAAAATAAGAAACTGCAAGTTGTACATGATATAGATGCTTTACTGCATGCTATGTTGTGGACATTATGCTTACATATATATATATATATTATTACATACATACAAAATAGTATTAATTACATCCAGAGAGTGCCGTATATTAAACAGTAATACAGTCATCATGTATATCTGTAATTTTCTCAAACTTTTAGTTAAAACTTATATGTATATACAGTTTTGATTCCCTTGTTTTTTTAAATAAGGCACGAAGTCAGTGTACAATAAAATGGAAAGCACAAGCCGTATTTAATATTAACATAAATATCTATTATTAAATGTGCTAAATTCAATTCATAGTATGTTTGACAAAAGAGGATGATTATGAAGATAAAATTATCCATGTAACTTATAAAATACATGAAAATGTGCAGTCAATTGATATGAATTTAAAGCACGTGCTAAACGGAAATTTTTGCTTATATATTTTAATTTTACAATAAGAAGCAACTATTAATAAAGAAATTTAAAAATTAGTATTAAAATGTACTTTTAAGATATTGTGAAGAAATGCTTGCCATTGCAGTCCCTATTTAAAATAGTCATTACCATACATGATTACATAAACAATCGTAGGGCAGTAGTAAAGCAAGCTAAACATGCTTGATATGTTTATAGTATTATTAATGGCATATATTATGTATTTCTTTCAATTTTTCAGTCCGTTGTTTTTTAATTTACCTTAAATTTTTTTAAAATATCTTATTCACTAAATAAGTGCACCTATTTCATATAAATAATGTTTTTATATACATTAATTCTATAAATTTGCATCATATATATGTGGTTAATTTTTGAATTTAACAAAAAGCACTCATGCTAAGAGCTTTGTTAAATTTTTATTTGTTGTTGTTTGCATTGAATTGACAGTCTCTTAAAAATTATATAATAATGATTTAGCGAGCAATTGATAAGCAGAAGAATTTGCAGTGAAATGATCGGTCAAATTTTAGTATTGCTGAATGAATTGTTTAAGAAATAATAAATTTATTGAAAAAACGTTTTATTACAAAAAAGGATTAATTTGAAACTGCAAAATAAAACTAAAAAATGCAATATTATTGCAACGCACTTACAGAGATTATTCAACAGAAAAAGCTCACATGTATACTACCGAATCAGTGATTCTATTAAAATGTAAAGCATCTACTTTTGAAAAACCGCACAACACTGTTCCGAATGCTTACAATAAGTTAAAGTAGAATAGAATAAATATTTAATAAATTGCAACAAAATATATTTTCATTTAATTCAGTGAAAACTTTCTTGTACTTGTACTTGACATTGTGCAATTTTGAAAATTTTATATGACATTGTACAGAAAAGAGATTAGTTGGTGTTAGTGTCGTTGGTGTTGTAAAACACAGTCACATCACTTGTTTTGTGCAAGAACATGTTTTAAACATGCGATATACTTGTATATCTGTTACTAAATTTAAACAAAATACTGATTGCTTACCTTATCATAATTTTTCATCTTGTAATCCAGGTCGTGCTCAATGATGATGATTTATTTGTGAGCCTTAGAACAGCTGGATAATTTCACTTTACAAACAAACAGAGATATTTTCTGCTAAACTTACAATATTTATACAATTTAATAAAAATGTTAAGAATAATAATAAAATACAATAATCAGCTAATAAAAGAAGTTTTAGCTGAATAAAGCAATATTGAAAAATTGTTCACACAACCCTGAATGGAAATGTTCATTTGGCAAGAATGAGAAGAATGTGCTAAATGGAAACAATAAAAGCGGTAAGAGTGTTACCAAAAATGCATAACTTGAATTAAAATGAAGTTTTTCAACTATTGATAGCTTGGATTGAATTTCATTTTTGGCACCCTGCAGCATCCAAGGCGACATTTGGTCGCTGGCGGCTCTTGTAGCATTCGATCCATGAAAATTGTACAGTTAACGCATTACTACTTCCTGTCCTTCTTCTTATTTTCAATGTCGTCTCGTTTGCACCTAAAAGTGTGATCAATCAATCAATCAGTATCAATCGAGGACTTGAGGAATTTGATTTTGTTCATTCAAGAAAGCTGCAGCTGATTTGCATTTTGCTCAAAGCTAATTGCTAAAATCCATTGAAAGAAATAAAATTTTATCTATTATTGTTATTATTTTTCTGTTTCTTTATAAATATGCATATATTGCATTTATTTATTTATTCATTTATTCATTATTTAAGTAAAAATGGATTGTTTATCTTTGATTATTTACAACAACAACAGCTAACCATTAAACATAAATACGTTCAATAAAATTGTACAATTTTGTGCATGTTGAAAAGAAGATAAATACTTCACGCCTATATCAAATTATAAGTCGCATTTCAAATCATGTCTGCATGTGTTATTAGATTTTATCATTGACATATAGATGGATACAAAGGAAGAAAAGTTTAGACAAGTTTTACATGCATGTCCCAATTTGTTCAACTTCTACATTGATAGAAGCAGTTATGATTATTGTCTTTTGTGGATAAATGTTTACTATTTTAAAATTTCTAATATAATATGTTTCAACTTTCCATTACATAAGTAAATGCATCTCAAAATACTTCATGCAAAATTACATATATGTACATATATATATATACACGTCTGTATACATATGTTCATGTAGGATATATTGAGTTTGTATTTTACAAAAATTCTTATTATATTTTGGATATGAATAGAATCAGCTGACATAAATGTTAATAAATAATGAACAACAACAAAAAATAAGAGTAATATATCTTTTGCTTTTCCAAAAATTCAACAACTGCTGCAAAAATAGTGAAATATATATTTGAGCTAATTTTTTTATTTTCCTAATAAACAAGCAACATTGCAAGAATGATATATGTGTTTATTGAACCAAAACGGAAACAGAAACAAAAATCAAAGGATAAAGCAAGTAGCAATAATATCCCACATCATCTTGGTTGAAACTGCAAGTGCTTTATCACCATTTGATCATGGCTGCGTCAGGTCTGGAATGCGCACATTATTCAATTTTCATTTTACAAGTGCGCTTTCCGTTAGCATTTCTTTTCCATTGTATATTTTACTTTCAGGAAGATTAGAATATAAAAAAATTTTTCATTGCAACAACAGTAAAATAACCAATACTACTGCTGCTACTGTTTATTGCAAAAATTTTTACTTTTCATGTTTTTAACAAAATCTTGTAGAAAATACTAACTAACAAAAAACAAAAACATTTCAAAAAAGAGAAAGGTATTACAACAGAAGAATATCATGTTAAAATTAATTAATAATTTTTATAAATTTCTATAACAGATGTAGAGCATGGTATTTCATTCATGATAACTTTACCTGTCATCCATCCAATAGCTGTGCGTATAGCAAAAACATTCATTCATTCATTCATTCATTACCTGATCTATCTAATGTCGGTGATCAAATTGCCTCTTCTCAATGAAATGAGAATAAATGACAAATTTTAAATTAACTATTTATAATATATTCTGTTTATTTTTTTAAATTTTAATTGAAAATTCATCAATAATGTTTTATATTTATTTGCATAACAAACTGTATTTTTAAAAGTCTTTAATTTTGCCTTTATTACTTTTTTCACCTTTTTAAAAACTTTTTTTTTATTAACTTTGCGAATCTGTTTCGTATTAGTTTGGATGAAGTGATAATTGAATCATAAAAATTTCACATTTAAACAGCTTCAATTGAAGTTAAATTTATTTCGTTTGATAATGTTCTATCACACTTGTTTTATGATATTTGCCATAGGATAAGTGAGATTTTCTGATAAGGATTAGTGATATTTAAAAATTTATTACTAGATAAATAAACAATACGTATAACTATAGCTAATAGCTAAATGAGCTTACGAGCAGATTGAGAAGTTTTTCAAATTAAAATGTATATGATAAAATTTAACAGTATATGCAATTTTAGTATTAAATTTTTGAAAAAAAAAGCAAAGTGATCAAAAAAGTTCAATGTAATGTTAAATGAATAAGTAAAATGACTTTTTAAGTTATCGTGTATTTAGTTTTAAAAAAAATGATTTTCAATTATAAACAATAATTTATTATTATTAAAATTTACAATACTTTTAAAATGATAATGAAATCAAGATGATTATTATTTTTCAATGCAATTATTCTTTTCCCTCTTAGGGGGTACAAGGGCCAACGGCAGCAATCAGCAAGCAGCCGCTTGCAGTTCCAAGCATCCTCCCTTGCAGGTGGACACAGTTGTATGCCTGTGTTTCCGACCTTGGTAAAATTCAAAAAAAAAAAAAAAAGAAAAAGATTGCTGTTAGCAGAATTTGTTGCTGCTTTTGCTTAGTAAGAAGTGGTTGAACAAAACAGCTGTATGGCGATGACGATGAAGGCCAGCAATGTATCGTTACTGACCGAAAGCGAAACCTGACCACGGCTAACAGTTGGCCAACGTCCTTCCATCTCTGTCAATCTGCTTTTTTTCTTCTTTCAGCTCAAGGATGGTTGTTTTCTTTGCTATAGTTGCTCTTTGACAGTATTTACCAGACGTTGCTTATTTCATTTAAACTGTTGGATATTCATCTTTATTATTACAATTGATTTTTAAAAATTATTTTACTAAAAATTTCCATCTAAAATGTCAATATTTCAACAAACCAATTTGTAAAATAAAAGTAAAATCTAAATAACATTATCATCAAGTATAGTATATATATATATATATATATATATATATGCAGCAGATATAAGAAAATTCTACATTGTGAAGCGGTTGACTTATTCAATGAATTGTATTGTATTGTATTGTATATATTAAGCTGGTTTAGATATTTGACGGTAATTATTAAATTTTTCCGGAGACTTTTCCTGGGTAATTTTTCTTCTTCACCTATTTTCAACGGAATGCACAATGAGGCTACACTTAAGAGATTTCTTTTCTTAATTAACGTGAGGCTTTTACTAAACCAGTTTTTCATCTTATTTTAATGTCCATTTCATAAAAATCAGTGTTTTCCATATTAAATTAATAATCTTTAAATTAAAAAAAAAGTTTATATTTGATTTAAATATGCTTCAATATATTTTTATTTACAAAATGCAAAATGATCAGCTGATTTCAATGATAATAACAAAAATGAAAATGTTTAACAATTTGAAACTATGCAACAAAACAGTTTAATATTTGATACAGGTACACGTGTTTTTGTTATTATAAAAAATCATTATAATTGATTTGAATTTTGTGACCATTACATTCGCGTATTACCAGAGATTAGTTGCTTACTTTAGCGTTTTTCAAATTTACATTTAAAGATACAAACAGTATGCAACTTTTTGAAAATAATACTCAAAAAAAAAACTAATAAAATAAAAAGACAAATTTTCTTGACTTCGATTGAATTGCTTCACATCCTCAGGGTTTGCAGCTTTATCTTTAAGCTTATTGGAACTGTCATTATCATATAATAAATTAGCTGCGCTATACATTAAAAGTGCCTTTCGCACGAATTCCATTTCAACAGCTGTTCTCTGAATAGCTGCTTTTCAAAGGAAAACAGCCGTTTTATCGTTAGCCGTTTTGAAAAATTTTGCACATTTGTAAAACTTTTGGTCATTTTTAATTGCCATCACGTGTTAATGAGCATTTTGTTTTCTATTGAAGCAGAAAAAAAACAACTTTTATTACATATTTCAAAAGTTTCTAGAAATTTTTGAAAAATACATCGTTTGTATAGTAGATGAAAACAATACAGCTAAGAAATGCAATTTAAATATTATTATTTAATTTGACGTAATGAATTTGAAATTGCAATTGAAAACAAACTCTATAAATGGTGTTATTATTAATAAGCGATGAATGATGTAGGATTTATTTCCTGCATGAAGTTTTTGATTGCATAATCGACATTATTATTACCTTGAATGGGGCTGCTTTTGTTCAATTTGGGTCGACTTCATTGCAGCTGAAAAGAACAGTACGAGCAATGATTGTTGCTGTCAGGCGTGAATAGAAGTCAGTGAAATTGACCTCAGCTGTTTGGTGAATACGAAGATGAAAGGGAAAAAAAATGAGAAAGCCTTATTTTCTAGCAAAACGGTCGACACATTGAACAGAGAACAGTCCTTGGATGAGGCGGCCACAAACAATAATAAGGGCACTTCATATTGACAGCAATAAACCGATCATCTGTGTGAAAAATAAAAGTTGTAAATAAATAAATGAGGAAACTGAGCTTAGGCTTTGTTCGACCAATTTCACAAGTGACGTCGAATATACAGTATACGTACAAAAGTGACACTTCAGAAGTAGAGAGAGAAAAACGATCACCTGTCTTAACAGAGGGGTCATTTTTACCTTGCCCCTCTCCCTACCCCTCATTTTGCATCCTCATTTCATTTCCTGTAAAAATCAACTATTTTATTTAATTTCTTCTTCTTCCAATTTACCACAAAATATTTAGCTCATATTTTCCAACGTATAGTTTTATTTTGAAATATTTTTATCATAAGCAAAAATCAAGTTTTAATTCTTTTTTCTTTTCAAACTCCAAGACATCAAAGTTAGCAAAATACAAACTTCTACTGGATGTTGCAAAATTTAATCGAAAAGCAATTTACATTCCAATTTTTTTCAAACATTATTTATCTTGAAACCTAATCCTGTGAGTACAATTTCAGTTACAACAAAAAAGATACATCATCTTTTTTTCGTTATTAAAAATATTCAACAAACAATATTGAAAAAGTATTTACCTACGTGATTGGGAACTTTGAAAAATATGCACTTTGAAAAAATTTTTTTAATGGAAAAATTCTTTTTTTTTTCATTCTTGTTCAGCTAATAAAATGTATTCTACTATTTTGTAGCAAAACATTTGTATCACATCACACTTGTACATCTGTACAAGAAGATATGCAAATTTAATAATATATATATATTTTGTATTCTTTTTAATTATTGTTCATTCTCTCTCTCTCACTTATTCTTTGCCAACAATCAGATCACTTTTATAACATAACGTAGAGAGCTCAGGATTCTTGCTCGCCAAACGGCTACATGTATTTATCAACGGTGGCTGTTTCTGTCGCCCATTAGCGACCGGATGTTCATAATCAACTGACAGTGACAAACGTTACTTCTTTCAAGCTGACCTCAATTAAATCTCAGAAAAGCTACATAAAACGTTGGTTCCACATAAAGCTGTTCTTCAAACTTGTGGCAAAGCCGTCAACTGTCCACTGAATCAATCATCCGTACCCATGTGCCGTCTGTTGCCACATTTTAACACCGTCATCTCAAATAATCCGCCATTTGACGTACAACATAACTTTGCATATTGTGAAAATTAACATTTGAAAGCTTTTTTTTTAAAAAATTGTAAATTGTAATAAAACAACATACAATAATTGCAATGCAACATAATTTATATTAAAAAAATTTTTTTTTCTTTATTCAGATTTATTTCTTTAAAAAAAATAATAAAGAATATCTGCTTTGAAATTGCACAATGTCAGCTTATCTTGATGTAACGGATATCCTTGACCCAGTTTGGCAAAAATGAATGAAAAGGCTTACATCCCTAAAGTATGCGCGTGAAATGATAAGAGAGAGTGCCGACGATAAACGGTCTCCAAAGAGAACCTTAAACGACTACTTTAAAAGTGGTTAACAGTCCTTGAGGGCTGCATAATTTTGCAAAGCTTCCGGTTCAACGGACGTCACTCGGGAACCGTTTGACAAGCAGCTGGTCGACGAAGGTTCATCTCAGGTCGGCTATATTGTATGCTCAAGTTGGTCGACCGATCAGGCAGCTTGCCATTGCGCCTATTTCTCTGCCCCCTTTGGATTTGGGATAAAACAAAAAAAAATAAAATAAAATAAAATAAAACATCAGCACAAAATAAAGAAAATCAGAGATATATCCGGTGCGTTTCCGTTCAGATGGCAAAGCCCAGCTAGCATTCCGCACCACGACCCCAACGACATTCGGTTCACTACATTCGACAATTGTTGAAAGCGGCTAATCTCGGCCACTGCTATAACCGGATAGACCTGAGTCTGTTAGCCCCTTCAGCATTGGCAATGAAAGCTTTTCACCAAAAGGTGACAAGAAGGAAATGGAAAATACAAAAACAAAAACAGTTACATCCAACAATAAAACAAACAAACAAACAAACAAACAAACAAACATAGAAAAAACATAATACGAAAATTTGACAACTTCTTTTTGCATATTGTTAACAATAATTTAAAAAAAAACAGATGTGCAAATAAAAAAAATAATAAAAATAAATAAATTGGCTTGTAAAATGCGAACAATTTTATTATCAGATGTGAAGTTTGTTGAAAAGTTTCCTTTGATCAAACTGCGGCCGCTCTTTTTCAAAAAGCAACGAAATATTGTTGTCAAAATGCTGTTTGTTACTTAGTTTTCATCATTTATGCAAACTTGATACTTGATCATAAATTTTCAACCTTCTGATAAAAACCGAATTTCTTATGTCATCATCATCATCATCATCTATTTTGTTCATTTCTTTTTTGAATTTCAGTCAATTTTCTCATTTCACATTTCACATATTTGAATTATATTTCAACAATTGTACAAAATATATATTTAAAATTAATTATTAATCAAAAAAAAAAATATTGTAAAACAAACTTGTTCGATTGTATAAATTATGCAATTTTCATTTATTTATTCTTTGAACATATTTCTTTCAATTTTTCCATCGTCCAATCTTATCAAAGTTTGTCATTCTGCTATTTATTGTATGAAGGAATTTAATAAATTGTAATAAAAATGAAAAAATATTTTTGTAAAACAACATTTCTCTTGCAACAATTGTTCTCATGAAATTATTAGCTCAATTATTTGCAAATTTTCAACTGTAACATGAACAAATCACACATGTGAGAATGCAAATTGATCATCTTTGTTCCGGTCAAGCCAGTTCTTCATTTAGCTTGTCCGGCTTTTCTTCTTCTGAGATCAGTTTTGAAAGTGATGACAACACAAGCACAGAAAATCAATTTTTCAGCTAACATATTATTACTATTATTATTATTAATTAAAAATATTTCTTTATAAAAGCATGTTAATTTTTTGGCAAAACGATAGAAATCAAACAACATACAATAATATGATTGCATTGTACATGGATGTTATTTTTCCATCATTATCTTTCATTACGAAACAATATCATGTCCCGAAGCTTATTCTGCTTGCATTCTCATTCGTGTAGCCTAATTGAGAAAATTTTCCTCTTGCCGACAAAACCCTCAAAGCTTACACGCAATTTCAATTATAATGTAACAAACTAATAATAATAATAATAATAATAATAATAACCGTTTATAGACTAATCAATCAATGTAAACAATAAACCATTTTAAATTGTTTATACAAATTATAAAAAAAAAAGAACAAGAATGAAATCTTACGTTCAAGTTAATCAATAAAATTACGTTAAGAAATTAAATATCATGAATTGAAAGTGAAAGACAATTTTACAATAATACTACGAGATGATGGTTATTTCAGATTTTGTTTTCTACATCGATTTAATTTGACTTTTCTTCTTCTTTTTTTTTGAAATTTCATAAGAATGTATTTAAATGTTTAAAAAAATTTAAAAGAAAAATGACATACAAATCAAGAATTCACGTCTATATACATACATACATATATATATGTTTGTATATAGTTATTTGTATATATATATATATACATATATGTGGTTTTATTTCAATATAAAATTTGTTGTTGTTTTTAATTATAAATTTCTACATTTTTGAAAAACAAAGCCCCCTGTCCCCTCCCCCCTGTGATCACGTATTAGCCGGTCGAAAAGGTTAATTTTGGTATTGCGGCGTTGTACAAAAGTCGACGAACGAAATTAGCATAGTGACATGGCTAATTTGATATTTTGATGCGTTGCAGCGAGTCAGTTTTGGTCGATTGGTGCTGAAAACCAGCTGTCGAAATTTTTGTAAAAGGATTATTAAAATATTGTTGAATCGGTTGTTCTTGGTCTTCCTCCTTTTTAATTGTTCGTTTGCATTTCAAAAATTTACCACAGTTGTCGTCACCACTCGTACAGGTGGCGCTCTTGTCGTCGGCAGCCGACAACAAACAGCTGTGCCGAATTCACCAATGGCCTTTGCGTTTCGACTGGACCGACGAATCCGCTGTCGAGGAGCCGGACCGTCGGCTTTATAGTTCTGCCGACCGAATCCTTTTCCGTCACTTGTTCGAACGTTCTAATCGATTGGTGGACCCTCGTAGATTTTTGTTCGTTCTTGTGATATAAAGTAGTGGAAAAAAAACAAGTTTTTCCATTCTCTATATAAGCTTCATTCTCTTCATATATATATTTATTCATCTTTGTCATCATCATTATCATTGTGTAATTGTGAATTAAAATGACCAGACGAGATCGTCAAGATCCAAATGCTGAACGTTATTCAGTACCAGCACGTCCGGATACTTCACTTCTGGATGATGATAGTACTTTGGCAACGATGTTCATGGCCGAGAGGATGATTTTACCATCGCGTTATTATTTCACCGAAGTGCAAGTTGTGGTTCGTGAAGAGATGCGCAGAACGTTGACCGAATGGATGTTCGAGGTAAATATGACTAGAGAGTAGAGTAAGGATTGAATGTTTGAGATGTTGATTAAATTCTGTTCTATTCAAGGTATGCATGGAAGAGCGATGCGATCGTGACGTGTTTCCTTTGGCAGTTAGCTTTGTGGATCGGTTTTTGTCGGTCGAAGCGGTGCATATTGATCAACTGCAATGCTTGGGCACCGCTTGCATGTTGCTTGCCAGCAAAGTGGTGGAACCGCAACAAATTCCTTCATGCCGTTTGCTTCAATATACGGACTTTTCTGTCGACATTGGTGATCTGCTCAGTTGGGAGATGTTGGTATTGAAAAGTTTGGATTGGAAAACCAATTCAGTGACGGCGCACAATTTTCTGGCCCACTACTTGTACCGTTTGAAGCTTCCGTTGTCGGTTGAAAGCTGCTTGTTGTCGCAGTTGGAAGTGCTGGTCGCCATGTCCGCCATGGGTAAGCTAGTTTTGCTTTCATTTGTGTGTGTGTATTTGTATAATTGATCTTTTATTCTGATTATTTGCAAATAACAATTTTTAAAAGTGTGCATAAAGCGTGGGAGCAACAGCAGTATTATAATAGTGACAAAGTGGGGGGAGGAGGAGGAGGAGATGTATTGGAAAGTATAGGCAAAAATTATTGTATGTTTTTTTTTGTTTTTTGTAAATTTTCCATCACTTGCAGTCAAGCGTGTTAATCGTGTATTGTATTTGGTGATTTATTTGTCGATGAACTGTAAAAACAATGCAAACTTCCTGCCCGGAGGTGAGAGTACAAAGCGTTGAACAAAATAATAAAATCACACCACCGTCATGACCTGACTATATCTATATTTTTTTTTCTCTCTGTATAACCGTTAGTTATTTATTAAATGACGGAAATTTTTGTATTTTATTTCAAAAAGACAATAGAGAAGAAGAAAATAAAAATTCTAATATGTTAATAATATAAGGAAGTAAGTGACGAACACAACATCCTGTTAATAAAATATAAAAAAAAAAAGGAGGACTACTGTCGAATTTGACAATGCCGGAAAAAGAGGGTCGTACCGGTTTTTTTGAAACAGTTTTCAAATTATTAATACAGAGATTTGAGATTTTTTCCTCTTCTTTAATATTCTCTTTTTTATTTGTCAAGTGGTTGTTAGCAAACTGGTGGTCACAAAGGACAAAAGTCGAGGGTCTGTTTTTCTATTCCACTTCAGTGCTCAATTGGCAAAACAAATCTTTCACCTGCTTGTAGCTTGTGTGTATGTGGAAGGTGTCTTGGGTTTTTTTTTCTTCACCGCTTCTACTATATACTCACCACTCGCACATCCCGTGTACAAGCCGTTAGGCAGGTGGCATGTGCCGGGGCATCTGCGCTTTTTTCGGATGTCTCAATTATATGCATAGCCGCTGGACAGTCTCGCCAAATGCATGCATGCAGTACCGGTTGATCGGTTTTTGTCTCGACCCGACACAGTTCCAATGACCGAGGGTCAAACTCCTGACGCCAGATTATGCACAAATTGGCCCCATTGTCGTGTCAAGCAAGCCCCTGCCACGTAGTATTGCGTGTCTGTTTCCTCTTCTTTTTTTTTTTAATACTAATTTTCCAGACTTGATTGGTGGCTGACTACTGCTTACTGTTCATTCAATTTTCCATCCACGGCAGCTGTTTGACTTTTGCACATTTTATTCATACAATATTATGTTTGTACTCTCTGCTCTGCTGTAGTTTTAGTAGTAATTGTACAGACACAACAAAACTGATTATCCAACTCCACCAGATTGTACAGATTATAAATAAATAAATAAAAAAGACAGACAGGCAGACAGACAGACACAATTTTGTCTGACACAACTTTATTATTATTATTATTCACTTATTATGAGATGAAAATGAAAAAATTTGCTTTGAAATAATATTAATAATATCCTCATTAACTGATTGACCACAGTACTACTATCAAAGCAAAGCAAGGCAAAATGTGGGGGAGTACATGTCCGTCGGCTGGTAGTGGACAGCTGCAAACGGGCGCTTCCGGTTTTTCAACTTCTACCATGGCCTCAGCATAGCACACCTTGCTTGGCAACTGTCACTGACAAGACGGCTCATTTATCTGTTGACCGCCTGTTGACTTCAGTTAACCACAATCATTGATTGCTGCTACTAATAGCTGCTATATATATGTATATATATATACTGTGCTTCTTCCGATGACAATTGTTTTATTATTACGTCGACCAATTTCCGTTTTCTGTTCTCGGTCTAGGTCGAAGGGTGAACTTGGCTCCGGTTGATTAATTTCGAGTTATTTTTCCTTCTCTTATTATTTTTTCATTTTAAAAATTTATCATTTATTAAAAGATAATAATAATAATAATAATAAGAGTTTTTTTTTTGAAAAACCATAGTGTTTTATATGTTTTAACTTTCAAATCTTTCAAATCTTTATTTTACATTTATTTTCATTAAAAACGGAAGTTGACTTACAATCTTTAGTTTTGTCTCCATTTTCAATCCAGACAAAACAACAAAGACCAAATTTGAATGTTTGATTTGTAATTTCTAGATTATTGTTATTCTTCTGTCTGATTTAATTCTGGTTTTCTTCTTTTCCATTTACTCTCTGCGTACTCTCCTTGCACTTTGTCGACTCGAATATATCACGTATAATATATATATATATATGCTATGTATATATTCTGCTTTTAGAATTTCGATTTGCAGTTTTGCCACAATCAATGATCGCCGCATGTTGCTTGTGCGTTGCGTTTGCACGTTTGGTTAACGACGGCATAGCAATTCCAGCAATGGCTCGACAATTACAACTAATGACCGGCATTAATGCTGTAATTTTTATTAATTAATTAATTAGTTTGTGTGAAAATAATAATAATAATAATAATGTTTTTTTCTGCCTTCAGAATGTGGTGCTGCATTACAGTTTGGGAGTGGCGGGTTTAGTGGAAAGTGTTGGCAAAAAAGTTATGGAAGCGCAACGAGAAGCCATTCTCAACACTGGTCGTGATGATGCAACTCCGGACGTCACTTGGTCAGAAAACTATTTTGCACACCGGTTATTTTTCTCAAACGATAATCATCAAGCTGCTGTTGCTGCTGAACTGAAACTCAACTTGTAACCAAGTCGACATCGACATACGGGTCCGGTGTTTGCGTATTTAAAATTTCAATCAGTTCTTTTGCTCGTGCTTGCTTTTTGTGTTTCCTTTCACAGAATTACATTTCTTACGATATATAATATCAACATATGTATAATATGAGCATATTTTTTTTGTCCTTTCTCCATTTGGAAACAGCTTTATTAAATAATTGTTGTTTCCATCTGAAAATTTTTTTCTTCTTTTTTACTTCATATGTCGTCATTGCTGTGGCGACGACGATTTCCCCTTTTTTGCTTTTTTTTTGAGTTTTAGAGAGAAAAAGAAAGCTTTCTGCTTTATTATAATTTAATAATCTGCGTTTGCTGTGCTTCTCTGCCTATATCTATCCAAGATTTACTTTACGTGTGAAAAAATCTATGCTGTGTAACTTCAGTTTTTTTCGCTCGTTTCAAAGTTTTTGTCCATAATTTGAATATACTTGTGGTCACACTTGACTACCTCGCTATCTTTGTCGTGCTTGCTTTTTAGAAATAAATGCTTTCAATGAAAAAGTGTTATTTTTGTTTACTCCAATATGAAATATATTAAAATTGTATGTCTGTGTTGAACAAAATTATACTGCTTTACAATTTATAAATTTATGCTAAAAAAATTTCATTGTATCGTTTGTTTCGATTATAAAAGCAATCTTTGAAAAAAACGATAACTGTATAGAAATTTTTCAAAATTGAATTTTACACATCTACAGTATGAATTTTAAAATAAAGTTCTTTTGGTTACAGTAATCCTTGATATTTATTTTCAAATTGTGCGAGGGAAGATGTTGATTTTCAGGCGCAACTGTTGAAATGTAAAGTTGATTTATAGATTAAAATCATGTCATTTTAAGTGTACATTTTGTTTCAAAATATTCACGTGATGACTTGAAGTTTTAACAACGACTGTTCAGCGCATTGAAGAATAGCAATTTTCGAATGTGAATGTTATTTATTTATTGATTGATTTTGTTCAATTTTTACGGTAGATTATTTATTTTTTTTAAATTACAAATCGATTGTTTTTATGAATAAATCTTGCTCAGCTTCAGTTTCGATTGCTTCCCTGAGCCATTGTGAAGTTTTGAAGTGCTAATCTGAGTCGAGTTTCATTCTTAAAATATTTCTCTCAATTTGACAAATCGTACGGCGGTTCAATCAATAAAATTTGTTCCCCTTCGCCTAGGCGGTTTTGGAATGAAACTTTCAAAAACGCATTAGTGCTGATATGAATGGTGAAGGGAAAAATGCCGATGTCAAGCTGGAAAAGCAAATGTGTGCTGAAGTGAATGGGAAACCGTACTGCGCGTTCATTCATCTCTTTGAACTTATTCATAATGATTATTTGTCACGCCCAAAAGGTTTTGTCACAAGCTTTCCACACCCTCAGGCTTGTAATTATTTCCAAAGCTCTTTCACGAACAGGTTGAAATTTTAAATTTAAATTATTAATTAATAAATAATTGAATTTGAAATTCAAATACAATCACAATTATTGCATAGTATATTTTGAACGGAAACATTTGAAAACAAAGAAACAACAACAAAAATCATATGATGCCATCAGAACAGCTGTTTTTGTTATAGAAGTTTTTTTGTAATTTAATGAAATTCAACATTAGGAAACAAGCAATAAATAAATGTATTTTCTTAAAAAAAATCAATTCTTTTAAATAATTATTAATTATAAGTTCAAATTTTAAAATGATTTAAAAAACTTTTCTGTTTAATTCGAGTTGAATTAAAAAACGCTCAGCTGTTATTGGACAGATGTATTTTTCAAACGATATTCAATAATTTGTTTTGTGATAATTTTTTTAATAAAAATTTTGCTTTAATATTTCAAATTTTTTTAACAGAAAGAGAAAATTATTTCTTTTTATTAAAATTTTCGGTGTAAATCACTGTTGAATACATATAAAACGTATGTGAACTTATTGAAAACAATCGAAATAACAATTTATTAATTAAAAAGAAAAAAAAATATATATTAAAATTTAATAAAGTTTCAATTCAATGAACGTTAATGAAGATTTAGTTAGAAAGAAACAAATTGCATCAAAGTATCCAGTTTGTCACATGTTCAAATTGAACAGTTGTGTTTCACTGACAATTTCAAATGCAATATAGATAGTTTCTCATTTTTCTTAATTCTCTTATTATAATCAGATTATATTGCACATTGATGGATAAAGTACTGATTGAATAAAAAAAAAGTTTAATTATGATTATTATTAATAAAAAATAAACTCATATCATGTTGAAATTGTTGAACAGCATCAGCAGCAGCAGCAACTGTATAGCAAGTTAATGAAATATTTATTTTCCATTGTTGCCGGATATTTCTGTACAATTTGTCTGTAATTTCTGTTTTTCTTCATTGTAAGCAAACAACATTTACAATAGCTTAAAAGTGATTTCAACGTTGTCATTTGTTGGTCAACAAGGGAAAATGGTGTTTGTTCACAAAATTGACGTCACAAAACCGTTGATTCGATTGGCTTTAAGGACATGCAGCAAACAATTATAATACTGATACGAAATGACCTACAAGAACTATTTCAACTATTGTAATTTTTTTTTCTCTACGTATAATTAATTCATAATTTTCATACTATATCTGAATGTTGACAAATTTTGTTGTTTATCCGTTATTTCAATTGTATGCTTGTAGTATGCGCTCTTCTCAGTGATCGGTAAACTTCAAAGGTTAAAATTTGCTTTGATGCTTTTTGTTTGAGAAACAAGTTACCATTACCACCACCACCACCACCACTACCGACACGTCAGGCAAGGGTATATTGTATTAGCGTGTGGAGAGAAGGGGTTTCTCCTCGCCGCGGGATGTCGTCATCATTAGCGTGGCAGGCATGATTCGGTGTCAAAGAAAAATTTCCAAATATCACTTTTGAAATTTTGAAAAACTTCTCAACTCTTGTTTATTGAACTTTTCAAATTAATCATTATTCATCTTTCACCGTTTCCAATGTCCAGTCCACTGTGCAGCGGGTTTTGTTCCCAAAAATATGCAAATTAGGTCAAGTGCGACAACTCCACATGAGGAAGCACTACACTACAATTCTCAACATTATTCTATCTTTTCAAATTTATTTCATTATTAAAATTATTTTTATTATTTATTTGTTTGTTTTTTCATTCATTGCATTCATTTTTCATTCTTGTGATACAGTTATTCTTTTTTTGTTTCAAATGATATTTTCAAAAATTGTACCTCACTTTTTTTTATTCAACCTCAACCTAATTATCTTTTTGTTTTTGATTAAAAAAAATTTATTACATTTTATAAAATTACTTTTTATAAAATTATTAATTTTATCAATTTATCATTTCACTTTCATAAATCAAACAGAAATGACAAAGAAATTTGAAATGTGATCAATTATCCAACAGCTGACTGTCTTTTATGCAACATTGCTCATTTTGATGATATTCTTTTTAAAAATTGTAATTTAAAAATTGTTCTTCTTTTATCAAATAAAAAAATTATAAACTTCGATTAAAAATATATCCATATATTTCTTGAAATATTTTCAAATTATAAAAATGGAAAATTGTTAATTTTCCAATTTCTATCCAATGAATGCAACTGTACTTTTTATATTTAAATTTATTTAATCTATTAAAGTGTACATAAGCACAGTGTAATTGTTTTTAATACCGAAAAAGGGTATTTTTGGTTGACAAGTATTTTGTTTGTATTTTGGGTCATGGAATTGGAATGCTGTGTAGGATATCAATAAAATTATGATGATGACATTGTAAATAAAATTGTGTTTGATTTCATGCAAGACAAAGCATCCAATGATTTAACATTAACGACTGCTTTTATTAGCGTGTAAATTTGCCTCAACAATTTCATTCATTTCTCTTTTGTTGTTCAAATTGTCATTTGTTGAAAATCATTCAAAACAATATTTAATACAATAATAATAATCCGTTTTATAAAAGAAAAATGCAAATTTATTTTAAAAAATTTTCACATTATAAAAGTGTAAAATAGAATATCGAAATTTATATAACATTATTTTAAAGATTTGCAAGTAAAATATTTTTATCTTATGCAAATTTAACAAGAATACTTTAAAATACTTGGAAAAGTTTTTATTTTTGTATTACAGAAATGACAGGCAAAAAATTCATTCATATTTGACAAGAAATGAATAATAATTTTAAAGATTAAATTAAATTTAATTATTAAACAATTCATGTATTTACGGTAGCATAAAAAATTTTTTATTTTTTCATTCCATTTATTTCATCATTCATTGATATGTCATGTTGAAAACTTTAAAATCTTTTGACATTTTTGAAAATCAATTCTTTCAGACAAATAAAATATAATTATATACATTTTAATATTAATTATTCAGTGTATTATGTAAAATATTTAAAAATTTTAAATCTCTTTTTAAGTATATTTAAAATGTGTTACAAAAAATGATAAAGTGTACAACTTTAAACAGCATTATGTCACTTGTATTGCCATGTTTGTAGTGTTTGATTTATTTACCTCAACATTCCATTCTTTAACTATGGCAGTTTAAAATTTTAAATTTACTAGGAAATCAAAAAAATAATTTAGAAAATTTTATTAAAGTTTTAATAAATTAATTCAGCATGTTAATGCTTGATCAAAAGTTGTAAACTGCGAAATAATACTGATTGAAATAAATCTATATATATATAAACACAATTAGATTTCATTTCAATACAGAAAAACAAGTTGAAAATTTGTATATTTATTATAATTTTCTTTTAGTAAATTTTTTGATTCAAATTTCTAGCTGAAGCATTTTTGTCTATTTGAATGAATATAATGAAATGAAGTTTTATCAAACATTTATAGCATTTATATTTTTGAAAATTGGGCATCATTCAAAGAAACAATATTTTTCCCCATTTTGTAATATTTATATTATTTTGATCTTTTTTTAATTGTATAAAAATTTCACTTTCTCATGAAATCGTGAAGTTAAAATATCATCAAATAGCGGATGTAATTTTTCACTTTTCAAATTGACATATTCAAACTCCATTTTAGACCAAACTGATCATTTGTCAGTTATCTAATGCAACAATTGATTTTTTTTTGTTTTAATAAGTTTTTAGTTTGTCTCAATTAATTAAAAGATAAATATAATTAAAATGCATGGTATGTTATAGCTTTTGTTTTTAAAATTTGCATTGTTCCTTTTTGTTTTGTTACATAATTTTTGACTGCTTGAATATTAAATTATTTAACTTGAGGAATATGTAATGGATTTTTCATTTTATAAATTGATCATTTACATAAACTTATATCAGATTATGCATATGCGTAATAACATCATTCAAAATATCAGTAAACCATATAGTAAATTTGAATCGGAAATAAGTTTTTAGAAAATTATGACCAGTTTTGTGCATGCTTTCCGCTTCAAGAAATCATTGCTAGGAAATCCAGCTGCGTTTATTATGACTGCTTTGTATAATATTTGTTTGAATTATCTTGTGAACAATTGCATTAAAAAAAAGTGAATACTTTATTACCGTTTATTCGATACGGTTCATTCAAGATCACCGTTTAATTAAAAAAAGGAAGAAAGCAAAATATGAAATAGCTTTTTGCTTTCAATAATATTAAAAAATATGACAAAACTACTATTTTACAGTAAGCAAAAGTGGTTGTAATTTTTATTTATTCATTTTGAGCCAAAACTGAAAATTGTTCATTCATAATCTAGTTTTAATTCATAATCTTTCATAGTTTGCATTTTCCTTAATTTATTTATATGCATTTAATCTTAAAATTTCATTTTCTCCTCATTCCTTTTGAAATTTTATGAAAAAACTTTATACCGTAAAAATTTCACAAGGTTTTTTTGGTTTTCTCTTTTTTAATAAGCATGCAATTTTTTAATTTTTCAAAATAAAATTACAATTATAGCATGCATTTGATAAAACTTGTTACTCATATTTTTGTTGTTACACATGAAAAGATTTACCGTCTTCTTTGTTGAGAAGAGAACAAATAAATCAGAATATAAAATTATTGCATAACAAACAATTTATAAAGCTGTTATAAGATAAAGACGCCGGTAAACCGATTAGTGCAATAATAGTTTGCATTCCTTTTCACATTCAGTGCGCATTCTCATTTTATGCATCTTATCATTCAACTTTGATGCTTCAGGTAACGTTTGAACAAATAAAAGGTAATATTAAAAAAAAAAATTTTAATTTTAATATAAAGTTATAAAAACTTTCAACATGTATTAACAAAAAACATTTTTTTTAATAATATAATACGAAGACGATAATTTGTTCTATTGACAAAATAGTTTTATTTAAATCATTTAAATAATTCAAATATGAAATGCCATAAAGAGCAATCGTCAACATTCTATATACATTGCTGTTATTCAAAAAAATTGACAAAACAAAATGTTGCACATTTAAAATATTTAATGTAATTTTTATTAATGAATAATCAAATTTTACTCAAACAGTCATTATTAAAAAAAAAAACAAAGAAACAATTATTTCAAGACGGATAATTGGAATTGTTGGATCAAATCAATACAACATAAATAATTGTACAAGTGCAAAGCTTTTGAAAAATCCATTGACAACATTTACAAATGAGTAACAATCTAAATAAAGGTACCAGTTGACAGTTTGGAAAACGTTATCTTCATCGGTTGAACATAAATTTTTCGAATAAATTATCTGACAATGTTGCATCCAGTGTTGCACTGTCGCAAATATTTGATGCGTTGTAAAATTTGAGATGCTGTTCCAAATTTTCCATTCAACCATTTTCTTCAATCACTTTTCTGTCAGTGAAATTCAATTCAAAAAAAAAATGTAAAAAAACTTTCCAAATTGAGAAAATTATTCAAATATTTACCAAAACAATCGTTTTCAACATTGCACCAAAAAAAACACTTGCAGCAAACCACAATCAAACATTCAATGTGAAATTACACTACAACAAGTAATGCAATTACAAAATTTGCATAACATTCAACAACAAGTAAATAAAGTGGATGAATGAATGGATTTTAGGTCGACGAAGTGGTGATCAAGTTTGCCGGATATTCATTCATTGAAACCAAATTTCTACACTACTGGGTCCAGTTTCGCAAACGGCACTGCTTGTCTTGTCGACGTGAATCTGCATGCCAATCTGTGATCACAGCAATGACAGCGGCCACAGTTACAGTATGACTTTTCATAGTGAGACGTTGACATCGGCATGATGACATGGTACGCTTTTCATTCAGGGTTCTGTCCTGAACCAGGCAGTCCATTTCCTTTTCAAATGAACGTCAAATGACTGCTGTTTCAATCCAACACATTCTTTCACGTTTCCACCATTTCCTTGTCAATACAAGCATACTTTGACAACAACATGAACATTACAAAATTTTAAATTAATTTTCTATTGTTATATTGAAATTAAATATATTTACTTGGTAGTTTGTTTAAAAATTATTTCAAATTTCCACCTTTTTGGTGTAAAAAATCAAAATTAAATGAAATATCAAACTTTACTGACAAATTAAATGCTTGTAATTGATGATTTGCAGTTGCAAACTTTGCGCAATATTGGAAGAACAACTAAAATTTGTGCTAAAATATTTAAAAAATTATTTAACATCAATCAATAACTGAAAAAATTTTTGATTTTACAGTGTTTTGAAGAACTCAAACAACTGGTAAGCAATTTCTTCTTTAACAGAATAAACTGCTTTCAAAAGTGCCATTACAATTCTTCAATTTGCAAAATCAGCTTTGTTTCTGTAAATGAGCTTCCTTTTATTTTATCCTACAACTATTAAAACTTGTCAATATATTTTTGTCAAAAATGAACTGCGAATTATTAAAAAAAAATTATCAAAAATAACAATATAAATTCATCAACAAATTAGCAAACAAACATTTCTGTAAACATTAACATTTGAAATGTACATGGATAAAACATGCTTCTTCAACTGCGCTTTATGCTTTTCGGCAATTTCCATTGTAGCCTGAAATGATAACCGATAAAAGCTTTGTCATTACATGAATTAAGAAAGAAGAACATACTTTTTCATGAAAGAAATCCATTCGTCACCCTTTAATCCGCCATGCGGCGAGATTACTTGTCGCAGAAAATCCGTAGCAAGCTTTTCAATGCAGAATTTTAAAACCATTTTTTCGTTTTTATCAAGATTTGAAAAAATTTCATATTTATTCAATTTGCGACAAAAGTGCTCATCATCCCAAAACGGTAAAAACTCCGGAGTGCAGGGTAGTTCGACAACTGCAGGGTTGCCATTCGTCGATTCCATTGCAACATCTACAATGAAAAATTTTTTTACAAATTTAAAACAATAAAAATAGCAAATGCATAAAAAAATATGTTTATTTATAAAACAGAAACTACTGCCCAATTGGTTATTGCAAACATGCAAAACAACGTTACTTTGTTTTAAGCCTTTGTAAGAGTTTCGCCAATGCGGCACTACTGAGGAAGAAAGCAAACTATATTCATATTTCAGTTCTATAAAATTTTTAAATAATATATTTCATAACATTCAAAATTATATCACTTTTCAACATGGGGCATCCGTGAGTACTGCAAACATCTTCCAGCTTTGAAACGTTTACAGTACCATCATATTGCTCTCCGAATTGAATCTCGTCATCTTCATTTTCAATAATTGGCAGCTAAATTTCAAACATTCAAACACATTCACATCGTCCATGTTCACTTCAAATAAATAAATTACAAAAAAGCAGTGAACTAAACCTCGTTTAAATGGTGATCCATCGCAATATCGTGAACAAGTTCCTTTCTTGCACCATGTTTTGACTGCATTTCCGTATTGTAACCTTCATCACTTTCATTGTTAACCATAATACTGATGAGCAGGGTTTTTCTAAATTTAAAAAACTGTAATTTTCAATATAATCGCTTCATATGGAATTGTAAATTAAATAATATAATCAATGCTTACTGAATAATTTATAATTTCAAACTATTTATAAATAACTTATTTATATTCATAATGTACCTACTTTCAATATTTTACATACGTGATTAAGATTGCATCATATAAAGAGATTCAAATTTTTTAAATTAGTAAATTAGTATTTTACGTAGTATTTAAAAAATATTCGTATAAAATGCAACATCAAATTTATATTACAACGTCAAAAATATCACATTGAAAACAACACGTGAAGAACCCAAAAAAACAAAAACAAAACTGTCTATATAAAAAATATACTGCTTGATTTTTCACTGACTGCACAGTCATTTCACCGTAAAAAAATCTTTCCAGTTACAAATTGGGAATCAATCGCGTATAACCACTAAATTTGTACAGTAACCCGTATAATTAATGATTATAAAGGTTTTGTTTTAAAAAAGATAAACGAAAATTTTAAACTTTACAAACAAATAATTTTCACAAGTCTCTTTCTAATTTGAAAGAAAACCTAGCATGGTGTACAATTCAATTTAAATCTTCAACCATTTCAAATATTCACTCAATTGATATACTGCAGAAAGTGATGCTGAACTTTTATATTTTTCAAAGATTTTCACAACTTGAAAATTAAAAAATGTTAAAATTTATTTTAATTTATTGATAAAATATATATTGATATTCCTTTATATTTTAAACAAATAATTTTATACTTTATTTCACAACACACTTTAAAGATAATAATACCTTTGTTTCTCTTATACTGTAATTTTTATAATTTTAATTGCGCACTTTTTAACTCTCACATTTCTTTTTTCTTGATACTCATTCTGGTATGAATCTTTTATTTTAATAAATTTCAAGGATTTATTTATTATTTTTTAAACTTATTTTCTTAATTATCTTTCTAATTTCTTACTTTATATTCAATTATTCAACATTATCTTTTTAAGCATCATGTGTTTGATAGCCGATTTTAAGTAGTACTAGTAATTTTTTCTTTTGGATACTGAGCGTTTTTTAATTTTTATAATTTTGAAATGTAATATGAATATCAATTCTGATTTTCACGATACTTTTGTTGTTATATGTTTATTTTATTTTGTTGTGTGTGTGTGTGTGTGTGTTACATATGTGTAACATTTTTTATTTGTGCGGTAATTTTTAAAAAATAGACAAGTCGCCCAATTCAGAAAATTGAGATTTTTTTATTTTGTTGATAGGAATATTTACTGCATGCTGTTCTGTTTAACTTTCTTATTAAATAGTTTCTAAATGAAATGAAATAATAATTTTTTTTTTGTTTTAGGTGTGGTTTTTGTTATTTCTTTCGTTTTCGTTCTTCCTTCTTTTTTATTCGTTTCTGATGCAGGGGAAAGATGATTCTTCCGATTCTGAATCGAAATCCAAGTTTGAATTATTTTTGTTAAAATGCATTGTGACAATAACAATGAGAAAAATGTGTCATTTTTACTCATTAATATTATTTTTTACATTTAGGAAGTCAGATGAAAATGATGAAGAAAAATCTGCTTCTGTTAATCAACCAAATGAAAATTCTGTGAGAAATAGAATAAGCATGTAGAATTTTAGTTGCAGTTTTTGTAACGGTAAATGTGTTTTTTTTAGAAGCCCAGTGGTAAAGTAGCGGATGTTTACCCAGAACGGCTTACTCTGCAGACAGAGCTGTTGCATAAGAAAGTTTTAGACCAGAGTTTGTTGTTGGCCAAATGTCAAAACAAGCTTCTTCAATGCTCTCATCGCTTGATCGACAGCAGCATTGGCAACAGTTCTAGCAAGTCAGCTTTCTTTGGTACTTCTGATGCGTTTGCTGCTAGTACGGTAATGTAAAATAATTTTTGTTTTATAGATTTTTTGATTTTTAACCATTTTTCAGCCGATTACTGCCAAAGATCGATGTTTGAAAAATGATAGCCAATTTTTGAGGTTCTTCTTCAGCTTTTCTCTCACGAAGCTTCTGTATTCAATATTATTAATTGATGTTGTTTTTTTTGAATAGCAAAGAGTTGATAGAGAGTAAGGATGAAGCAAACATGAGCAGTTTGAATGACCAGCTGACGGCAGACTTGCTTCGAGTTTCGTTGCAATGGAAAAAGAGTGAAAAGGAATTGCGCAATCGTGATCAACAGTTGCTTGATCTTGAACAAGTTTGTATTGAATGAAAATTTACAAAAGAATAGAGAATTTACAAATTGTGTAATTTTTTTTTAAATAGACATTTATTCGTCATTTGAATGATAGTCATATGAATTATGTGAATTTATGGCAACAATATCAGGCAATTCAACGGGATTACAGGAGATTACGGTCAGAGGTATTTCGTGATATGAAATTGATGCAGTATGACATTTATCGGATGATTGTAAAATCGAAAACTGTCATTGGGGAACAAGTGCAAAACCGATTTATGCGGCAATTGGTACAACGAATTTGTGAAATTAAACCTGAAGTGATTATTTGAAAAATAACTACTTGTGTTGTTCATATGTTTTTAAAAAAAATAAGTTTTTATTCAACAGCAGCATCCCGTGAATGAAGATGGATCTGCAAAAGATGAACAGCACATTGTTGTTGATAGGTAATATTGTGTTTTCTTTTTAAATTTGTTCATGCATTTTTACTTTATATTTGTTGTCATTGATTTTAATTACCGTTATTGTATGTAATGTGTTCACCTGCTGTGTTAAGCGAACAAAAGTTCCTAGATTTTGAATATCACTGTTGATAACGCGGTGTTATTGAATTTTTCTTTGATTAATCATTCAGCTTAATGGGGATGTTGTAATTGGTGGGGAAAGGGCTTTTCTCTTTGGTCAAACACGTGCTTGATTTCCTGATTTGATTTCAAGCTAGTTAATGTGTAGTTTTATCTTTTAGTGAATGGGTAATTTTTGAATTTAGAGAAAAGGGGGAAAAAAAGATGAACCTGTTGGTGGATAATTTTTTAAATTAAAAAGTTCCCTAATTTGACATGTATTTCATGCAATGATTGTCTTCTTGAAGTGACATTAGTGGAAGCTAGTTGTAGTAAATGATGGTGAAATTTTATTGAACAAGCAAATTTGAATAGTTTTGTTTTTGTAAATTATAAAATTGCAATTGTTGGAAATGTTGTTGGTCGAGATGAAATGAAATTCAAAATGAGAATAATTTAAATATATCGCTTTGAAAATATAGTAACAATTGTAGATATAATAACGTTGAAGTTGTATATGTTTGATTATTAAAAGCTTTTGATTGTAAATTGTGTTGTATTGTTTAGCGGAACGGAAAAAGAAGACAAAAAAAATACAGTAGTGGTAACAAATGCCGATATAAATCGTTTCAAATCAATCGAAGAACAAGTAAGAAGTAATAAATTGTTGTTGAAATAATATTTCATCGATCCTGTTGATTTGATAGAATGATTCGTTGATGGAAATGTTGAAAAAATCCTATTCAACGTTGAATTCAGCGTTGATTGTGCTGATGGATATGAGAGTTGAAGCAGAATCCGAAGATCAAGCTGAGGTGACTTGGACAACGGTTGGTTGGCAAGCGTTGTTGTCGTCGGTTAGTCAAGCTGCATCGGAAGTGAAAAAGCATCAGAAGGTGGAGAATATATATATATATTTTTTTTTTTGATTTTTTGAAGAAAAAATTAATTTGTACGTTTGTAGAGTTTAGACGAGCGTCTTTTGACTACAATGCAAAGTGTCAGTGAGTATAAGTTTGTCAATGAGCAGTTGGAATCACGTTTGCAAAGTTTGCAAAATGAGAACAACAGTTTGCAAAAGAAAGCTCGTGAACTGTATGTATAGGTGTAGAATTGTGCAAGTTGCAAGATTTTTTAAAGTTTGTTTTTTTTTAATTTAAATTAGATTCGATGAAAATAATACATTGAAAAGTAAAGTCAGCGAATTGGACGATGAACATTTGGAATTGCTAGCAAAGTGTGAGAAATTGTCATCTGCCAAAGAGGCGTTGGAAATGCAATGCCAACTGTTGCAACGGTAAATTTTGTATTGTCAGCTTATTAATTTTTGAAATATTTGAAATTCATTTTTACAAAGAGAGGTGAAGAACAACGAGAAAGTGATCGCGAGTGGCAATGCAACTCTAGCAGACAAGGAGGTACAGTTGCAAGATACGGTTGAACAGTGTTCACGTTTGACTTTGGAGAACAATGAATTGAAAGCGACAGTGGAGAAATTGAACGAACATGCAGCCAAAGGATACCGTGAAAATGAAGCCCTGCGTTCGCGTATGCAAGCGGTGCATCAAGAGTTCGACTCGTTGAAGGAAGAGCATCAATTTTCCCAACAACAGCTCCAGCTTGCCGAGAGTCGGCTGAATTCGTTGCTTGAAAATAAGCTACCCAAAGTGGACTCTTTGAATTTTGTTCACAGTGAAGTTGTGGATCGACTGGATGCTGAGAATGAAAATCTCAGGCGAGAAAAGCGCACCCTTACCAAACGTATCACTCAGCTTGAGATTGAGTTGAAATTGGCTAAAAGTAGCCAAGCTGAATTGATCAACGCTGCGGAACAGCGTGAACATGTGTCTTCGTTGATCGAAGCCGACAAAACTATTCTCGATGAAGAAGTATCAGGTAGAACTTATTAATTATTATTCATTTTGTATTTTTTTGAAAAATATTTTCAATGAATACATTTGCATTTGCATAATATTAGATCTCAGGAATAAAGTTGAATCGTTCGCGTTGAACAACGAAAAATTGTTGAATCGGTTGTCTGAAGTGACCGAGAGTCGGGACAAAGCAGAATCAGAACTTGCGATAGTGATTTAAATTTGAAAGTTTCCAATAATAATTCATCGTTGCAATTTTTTTTTTTTCAGGCAAATCAAAATCTCGTGGAATGGCAGCAAAAATACCAGGATTGTTTGAAAGAGTTGAAACAACGCATAAGTATTATGGCAACGTTGCGTGATGAGAATGAGAATCTTGAAATGTGAAAAAAAATTTTTTTTTGTTTTTTTTTAAATCTTGAAATTTTATTTGAAATTTTTTTCTTTTCAAGTATTAACAGTGATTTACAACGTTGCCAAGCAGAGTTGAAATCCAGGTTGAATATGACCAGCGTGGAAAAGTCTCGAAGCGAGGTACAAAAGAACCAATACCATTCCAATGTACTGCAATTGGAAACTCAACTCCGCGAAGCCCAAGACAATCATCAGCTACTTTCTCAACAATTGCTCGACTGTCAGCAAGGTTTTCTTTTTTAATGAGTTTTTTTTTGTGTGAGCTTTGCAATTGGATAAGTATGTTCTATTTCTGTAATAGATAATTTCAATTTGGAACGTCGCATTGCTATTGCTGACGAGCTGGTCAAACAGCAGGATGAAGCGTTGAAACTTTTGCTGAATCAAAAGAACCAATTGGAAAACAAGAATGGCAAGTTGGAAAAAACGTTGTCTTCACAAAGCAGAGAATGCAAAAAGTTGCAAGTGAGCTAGTTGGAAGCTAGTGTGTAAAGCAAAAAAATTGTATATTTCAAACAGAATGTTCTTTTTTCTTGCAGGAGACGTTGGATTTTGTATGCGATCAGTGTGATTTGCATTTCAACCAGTCGGACAAGTTGAAAGAGGGTGTGAAATTGTTGGTCGAAGAGAAGGGTCGTCTGATCAGTGAATATTTGGGCAAGGCAGCCTCTTATTCAGAAATGGAAAACAATTGGAATCTGTTGCTTGTGGAAAAAGATCAACTTGGGAAGAAGGTGGCCGAATTGAACGAGGATGTTTGTTCACTACAAACGCAGAACAATCGTTTGGAAGAGACGCTGAGCGTGCAGAGGTCCAAACTTGGTTCGTTGGAGTTGAAGTTGAACAAGTGTCGTGGTGAAAATTTGGAACTTTCGAAAACCATTTCCAATCAAGAGGTGGCAATACGTTCGTTGGAGAACAGGCTGGCCGATGCCCAGAGTAGCCTGGCATTGGCTGAGATGGAAAAGCAAGATATGCGCACGGAAAATCGAAAACTCAAGTAAATTTTAATTTATTCACATTTATTGTATTGGATCCAATTGAAACTTTCTTTTGCATTTTTGAAGGCATCAGTTGGATTTGGTCGACAAGTCGTTGGAAATGGCCAAAACGTGTTCACGTGATGTTGAAAAGCAGCGTGATGATTTGGAAAGGCGGATGATGAGCTCGCAGGGTGAATTGGAAAATTTGTCCGGCATGTTGAAAATTAGTCAAGATACTGAACAAGAGTTGAAACGACAATTGGAAGCGATGTCATGCAAGCGACAACAGTTGATGGATAAATTGAACGATTATGAAGTTGAGATGCTTTCATTGAGGACGAAATTGAAAAAAGAAGAATTGAACAGCAAATTGCTTCGTGAAGAATTAGTTGAGGTTGACTTTTTTTGTTCATTTGCATATATATATTTTTTTTTTAATTTCAATATTTGCAATTAATTGAAGAACAACGACAAAGTCACTCAACTGATGGACGCTGTGGACAAGATTACAAATGATCGTGTAGAATTGGACAAAAAAGTGACCACGTTCGAGAAGGAAAATCTATTGCACGTGCAAAATGTTGAAGCGATGAAATGCAAGCTACGAAAAATGGATCAACAATTTGCCGAACGGTATAGTGTTGTTTTGGACACTTTTTTTTAATATACGTATTAAAAAACAAAAATAATTTTGGTCTCTCTGGTTCAGGTTGGTCGATTTGTCCCATTCACACCAGGACAAGGTGAGCATGTTGGAAAATCGTCACACGAAAGATGTGCAACAGATAACCGCGTTGGAAAAGCGAATTCATCAGCTGGAAAAGGAGCTGGACCGTGAACGAAGCAAACGAGAAATGTCCATCATGCGGTCAATGGAAAGTTTGTTCGAAATACCGAATCGAATGACCACGGCTAATTCCACAACAACCGTTGCCTTTCGTACATCGTCACCACTCAACAACGCTGCCGTACCATTTGAAATTGTCGACGTTGAACCTGATCACACAACAACACCGAGTAAAAAATGAAAATCTACACTCACACTACTTATTTATGTTATATATATATATATGTATGTATAGTGTTATTTGAAGTAGTTTTTATTTTTTACATTTTATGCAAATTCTGTTTATAAATTAAATAATTGATAATATTTTAAAAATAAATAGATATTGTATAAGTGTTTGCAGTTCTTTTTTTTTTCTTTGCTAACAATTATTAATAAAGACGATAGATGATGATGATAATTAAACATATTATAATGTTTATAAACTCGGCAGTGAATGAAGTGAAAATTGAATTCAATCAATTCTCTTCATATAGAATTTCGTTTACGCGTAGCGTTCACTAATGGAGACCATTTCAAACAATTTTCATCGAAAATTGTTAACGGAACTCTATAACCGGGACTGTTGATGCATCGATCTACCAATTCCATTGTAACCGGCACCACACGGCGACCATTGTAAAAATAAGTAATATTCATCTCGAGCAAAGTATCTTGCACATCATGCCGTTCTATTCCAGTTTTTTCTCTGGAATGCATGCAAAAAAAAAACAATGCACAAGATCAACAGATCCATTTCTGTAACTGCTTTTTTGCAACTTACACAATTTCTGAAATTTGCATAGTAATACCAATATTATTGGAAAACAATTTTACTATTTCCCATGCCCAATAAGTACGATAAGCTCGTCTGCCGATATCGGACAACGGACGTTCTGGTCCACCAATGATTCCTTCTCTTTTGGACATTGCATAACCTGAAATATCAAATTATTTACTTTCTATTCAAAGCGAAACAAACTGCATATTTAAAAAAAAAAAATTGAAAACTCACTCATCTGTATCAGAAAAGATCCATAACCTTTACGTTGATAAGGTGGAAAAATCACAATGCACGCCAAGTTGTTTTCCGTAGAACGCTTTTCCTGTGAAACACAACAATTAATACAATATATTATATTATATATAATGTAAACATTTTCTTACTTTGGAAAAAAATCCAGCAACGTGCTCTTCCCCGTCAACTACTTCATACAAAACGTAAAACATGAAATCTCCAATTAAGTAGCACACCGTTTTGTGGTCAATGAACAACTTGCCCAAAAGTGATGCAAATTGACAATAAAGCTAAAATAAAAAAACATTCATCTTCATCAAAAAATTTAAATAAAATACACTTGTCCCTCACTTTCGATTTGTGACCATCAACTTCTATTACCATAAGATTATTTTTTCGGTAAACTGTACGACCCGGAAGTGGTTTCGAGTAACAAATTTTCTAAAAAGAAAAATATATATATTTTTTTTTTCACAATTCAGCATTAAAAATAAAATTCAAAACAACAATAATACTATGTGCGCTTTCAGAGTTTTCACATATTTCATATATTTCATACACCGATCACAGACAAACAACAACGGTCGCAAAAATTCATCGGGATAAGATGAAAAATACCATGTAGTGATTCGAAAATTACCCAACTGAATTTCCGCAATATACTTAATTCGAGTACTCTAAAATTACGCATTATAAAATACTGATTTGAAATAATTCAATTATTGAACACTTACAATTTCACGTTGTTTCTCCAATTGTGCTGTGTGCGGATCAAGATGATCATCATCCTAATTGAAATAAGATGAATTTTACAATTCCAATATCATCAAACGCATTTCATATATTTCACATTAATATATTATCAAATTCTATTTAACTATTTCTTCTACATAATAATTTGTTTAAAATAAAAAAAAACAAACTCTTAATAAGTTCTACCGTTTTAGGAACCTCTGCGTTCAAACGTTTCTGCTGACGAGTTTGCACAACGTTCAAATTTGATTCCAAAGCGGAATCAACTGGACTATGCTGGCATTCGTTTGTTTTACACACCGATACATCTATATCATTTCTGTTTATCCATTTGTCCATACGTCGTTCATCTTAAAATTATAAGCAACAAACAATAAAGCACGTTGAAAAAATGTCGACAAATAAAAAAACAACTAACCGCCATCAAAATGAACAAAATATTCTACTTCACCATTCTTTAACAAGTTGGTACGTTTCTGAATTACTTCAGCTCGTCCTGAAAAAAAAAATTTCAATTCAATAATACATTTCAAGTAGAAGACAATTCCCACAAGGGCAGTCAAAGTTTACAGTCAATGTCAGAAAGAAGCTAATCAACTGTTGAACGAATCCAAAATATTTTTTAATAAAAAACATGTTCATATTAAATATTAATTTTAAATCAAAAATAATTCAAGATAAAACAGCTGAAACTAAAATAAGAGCGACGATATTGCTTTTAAATAAAACATCACTAATTCGTATCTAATAAAAAATACTCACATGCCGATCTAATAATATGTCATACAAAGCAAACAATCTCGAAATTGTATACTTACGCCATACATTTTGAGAATCTCTAACCATGTAAAATTCGCCCAACAATGGCTCCACATCTTCGGAAGACTTTGAAATTGAAAATAAAATTTACACTTCCCTACAAACAATCTGATTGGTCTTTTTACCATTTCAATTTTTATTTCATCTATTAATGCTTTTGAATTATGTTCAGCAGCGTCGTCACTGTTTGAATCGCTCGCTTCAATTTTCTGGTCAATACCATACTTTTCAGATGTAGTCATCGGTAACAGAAACAGCTACAAATTTATCATATGTAAATAAACCAATACCACAGTTTTTAAATATAAGCAATTAAAATGTTTTAAATATCAAACACGATGTTCATGTAAATTAATGATAAATTCAATTTAATAAATAAATCCAGTCACTTCTTTAAATTCAAATACTGCTACAATTACATCCTTAATATGCTTTGAATATTACCAATTGACAGACACTTACAGTATATTTTTGCATAATCAAGAATAAATCCAACGCAATATATTGTAATGCAAATAACATCTCAAAATTGAACATATACATTTAGAAAAAGAAAATATTTCTCAATATCAATAAATTTAATTTTAATATCAACTCGATACATTTAATGGCATTCAATTATCTGAGAAAAATGTTACCGTATTTTGCTAAAAATTTCAAATGTATTAACATTTAAGTAAATGTTTTGAAAGATATGATGCAAATGATTAAATAAAAAAGCAGTATAATATTATAAATAACTTCATAATGTCAGGTAGCTATTTTTACTGAACAGCTGCGTACACAAGTTTTTGATTTTAGTATTTGACATGATGTTTAATCTAAATTTGAAAAAAGTAAAAATTTATTGCCATTATAAAGCACTCAGCAAGCAACACTAAAATTATTTGCTGATCATAACAATACCTGCAAATTGTCATATGCTTTAATGTTTTAGTGTAATTTATTCACACAGTTTTCATATAGTTTTTCATGTTACAAATTCAGTTTACAGTTCTCTTACATTAATACGTTATATTTATATCAATTGAATGGAATTGTTTCAAATGCGTTTATTTTACACTGTTCATGTATCGATAATCTGAATTGTTATCCGTCCTCTTTTTTTGTAGATTTGCTGCTAATTGTAATGCATTTTCCTGAGTGGCCAAATATCTGTTTATATTAGCCACTTTATTATTGAAATGGTATAACAAACGCAATTAAGTCCCTTTTAGATGAAATAATTGAAACTGTTACATATTAGTTATAAAATTAAGAGCTATCACTGTAGATAGGTATCTGTAAGTTGTGATTATCAAAGATCATTCTCCTATCAGAATCTGTTATCAACAAATGGATGTTGATAATGTTGGATCTGGAAGTTAGCAGTGACTGTATTTGTTTTAGCGGAGAATTCAACTATCTCCGATGTAATTAACAGATTGCGCCAATCAAACAGACGTTAAAATTTAGCAAGAGTTTGTATAGTTACACTTGGATGACGTTGCTCAACGTTAAACTAATCAGAAAAACCGTTTTTCGAAGGTAGTGATCAAACAAGCTAATACGATGAATCATTTTATTTATAAAAAGTACAAATAGAACGCATAATTCACATAAACTCGTCTCATGGCAACAATATTCTCATCAGCTTGCAACTGATCATTTTTATATTATATATATGGACAGTTTATATAGATGTATTCTGCCCATAACATACTTCCCTGCAATGGAAGGAGCCCATCACTTTTCAGGTTCTGAGAAACGCAGCTGTTGGACTGGTCGATTGGACACTCCCTTTACCATTCTGAAGTGCACTTTCAGAAGGACTCCATCAATTCCTTCGTAAATTTCATAAACTCGTTCCTTAACTAACTGGCATCCCGTCTTCAAATACCAGTGCTATATCTTCCAATAGTGGCATGGATTTATAATTGTCCATTCTTCCGTTATGACGACAGAAAAGATGTTCATCAGAGCAAGGCTTTATGGAACTGCCCAATGATATTAGCGACGACTGGTGTGCGTGGAAGATGGAGTTGGCCGCCCTGTTCACCATAGTGTGTATTGATTCCCATTCCCCGGAACCAAGTCTATGGCTCGAGCTGCACGTTTTCGGTGACGCGACTGAAGTAGCTTATGGGGCGGTTGCTCACTTCAGGAGTGCACCCACGGAAGGAGACGTCGCGGTGAGATTTGTACTGGCAAAATCGAATGTCCCACTGATAAATAAATGAAATATCCTACGGTCAGAGGTAATGGATGCTGTTCTGTTAGCCTGCCTGAAGTCGTACAGCAAAATTGAGAGAGCTAACTCAGCACGAGGAAGTGGGCCGCGAAAAAGAGGGAGCATGGACGGTGTTTGGTCGCTTTTGTTTGCGTTTGTCTGATATTTGTTGATTGAATAAAGCTTGTTCCACCGATTGTGTTTTGTGAAATATTGCCTTGGCATTTTTCGCTGCTCATCAGAATTGATCGTAAGTCGGTTAGCCGGACCGTCTACAGTAAGAATTGAATTTCGCTGAATTTTGATCAAGTGAGAAGTACCTGAAGATCACGAATTAATTTTCAACACTTTTTTCTCATTATTTTTTCGTATTTCTCAAAAGATATCATCAAAATAAAATGCCTTTTTGTATACTAACAGCAAAACATACTAAATGGTCATGATCATTTGTATTTTTATATAATTTGGACTTTGAACAAATCTTTTAAAAAGTAGTTGTTCTTTTCTAATGAGATGAATTTATGTAGTCTAACTGATACTGTAGAATTGAAGAGTATCCTTAAAAATATTTAAGCTCCGATCTGCAAAATTTACTATTATGGTGCATGATTTTAAACCTGAACAGAAAAAGGGAACACTGAAAAGTAGATGATGAAGAATAAAAAAAAAACATTACTCGTGAACGACGAAGAAAATGAATTAAAAATATAGCAAACTGTTTTGAAAAATCTTGAAAGAAAAAGTAAAATTCAGGCGCAAGTGTATGTTTTAAAGTAAATTTATAATTGCATTTTAATTTTGTGCACGATGAGATAACTTTTTGGCCAGTTTGAGTTATAACAATTTGTTATTCAATTGTAATGTTCGAGCATAGGTTTGTGAATTAATTCCAATGCGTAATATTAAAAGATATGTTGTGAAAGTTAAGACAAATAAATTTGTAAATGTCATACAGTCATCTTATGATTTAAGTAATTTGTATTTTTAATAATTAAGCATTATAAAGTTAAATTTAAAATTTTTTGAATTAAAAAAAATTACAAGAAGAATTTTTACAAAACAATTATTTTTAGCATATTTTAGCAATTGAAAGAAGATTTTGCTTAAAAAGTTTTGAACAATTGGTTTGGTCCAAAGCGGTCCCACTTTTCACCGCGTTTTCTTAACTGAGTTTGTAGGAAGAGAGAAATCGTTCTGTTGATAACTGGGATTCTCTGTTATTTCTTACTTGCTAAAAGTGAAGCTTTCACTTTAGTCAATAAATGAGAAAGGTCATTAATGACGTGAAGTTAAAAATCACATTGCAAAACAATAAAAATATTTTCCATTTTTTGCATCTAATTGCATGAGATTGAATTTTTTGGAAATTCATATTACTACTTTATACACATTTTCTGTATGCAAGGCAAGGTGCATATTATTGAAGTTTTGAAGTTGTCAAAAAAATTTTCCAACACGATTGCAAAATCATTTTATACAACGGCAAGCAGCTGCACGCGGTGAAAAGTGGGACCGCTCTGGACCATCCCTGAACAATTATTCTTGAATATTTTTATAATCATGTAAATTTGAAACATAAATTTTATTGCATATTGAGTACTGGACAAGATGAAGAACTATTAGTGAAGGAATGTTATTTACGTTTGTTGACAAGTTCATAATAATATTTATTTTTAGTTTGATGAAGAATGAAACTGTGATCTGTGAACAACAAATAGAGCGTTTTACTATAACAAGTCAATTCAGCATGCACTACAACTTCAATACAGAAATTAGCTGCTTGTTTGATTTACTTTTTTAAAATAGTTGTTGAAGTAAACAAAGTTGCAGCATTTCAAAAATTAATTTTGTTTTTCTTTTCTTTTTTTTTGAAATACAACGATCTAGATTTTCATTCAGTTGTGCTTTTTATAAACTACCCTTCTTCTAATAAACTACTTTAATAGCAGTCCACCATTAATAAATTAAATGTTGCGAAAGCTGAAAATGCTTATTTTTAAATAGAACTGTGCCTGTTTTTTTCATCGTTTCGTGGTTATCAGTACCGGATTATGTTCAAATTTGGTGTCAATTTTCTTGAATAAAGCAATAAAGATTATCAAATGCCAGTGATCATATTATGCCCATTGGCAATTGAGTACTTAATTAAATGAATGAATAATTCAATATAGTCTATTAATTTAAAAAAGGACAAAATTATTGCATTTGATGTTTAATTATATAATTATAGTATATTTGCCAATTGAAAATGTCAAAACTACAAATTAAATTTTCATCAGTTCCTTTCAAGTTTATTTTTCTTATCATGATTCACTGTTTCCTATCCTTCATCGACACATTAATATTTGATTTTTATTTTTTAATATTAAACTGTAACGTTTTTTTTTCAAATTCATAAATAATTTCTTCAAAAAATAATAAATCAATATTTTCTAACGTAACTTTTTTGCAACTTTGCGCAATCAATAATTTATATTTCATGCAATTTCATTGTTAAAAAGCGACTGTCAACTGGAATTATAATTTCTAATAATTACACAATGATTTGATCAATTTTACAGGCAAGTTTTGCAATTGCTTTCGTTATGTAAACTTTTCTCATTTCAAAATAAACGGTAATTCAATTATTAAATAATAGTTGTATTTTTGAATGCAAACGAAAACAAATGCATAAATAACGTGTGACTTAATAAAACATTCAACTGTAGCTCATTTTAAAAATAACATTTAGCATTTCATGCGATTGATAAACTTCATTACTTAAATATTTTTTCAATTTAATTTTATTTATATATTTACGCATATATTAAAATTATAACGTTGGAAAGTTTGAAACTGTGAAATCTCATATTATCAACGTATAAACTTGTCTTATCAGTAAAAGAAATAATTTATTTTATCATAAAAAGTGTTCACTTTACGCAATAAATTTAAAGTAGTTTAATGTTTGCAACCTGAAAGTGTGCCAAATTTAGAATGCCATAATAAATGCGTTCAACATTGGAACTGGCATTTCGGTAAATAAACATCCAAGTACTTTTCATTTGTGTTCACGTTGTTGACGTTTAAAATGTAAATAATGAAAACATCACCATGGATTGACAATAAAATTTAAAAACGATATTATAGCAAAATGACAAAATAAAATACTGCTATATTTCGACATAAGTTTACTGTACTTTTTTAAAATAATTTTTAAGTACAACTTTTAAAACTGTACATTTACAAATTAAGTAAGTAATTTTTAAAATATCTTTTTCATTAACGTAATACATTGTTTCGTAGTTTTGTAAATTTTATTGACTGCATGTTGTGTTCATTGGCCAATGAAGATGACTTTAAAACTGCAATAAATTTATTGATGTCAAGTGGTACTCTTTGTTGAATTGTTCTCCTTATTTTATTGCTTGAAAACATTTATCATAAATAAATAAATAAATATATATATATACATTCACTTATGTAATTGTAATTACGAAATATAAAATTTTATTATTTTCGAGATGAATTGATGCACAAAATAGGAGAGTAATTGGAGAGTTGTGATTGTTTGCAGCTAACGTATAGAATAAAAGGAAAGAATAAGTCAATTTGCATTTAGCAACAGGTTTATCCTTGCTCAAACGCGTCCTTGACGTTATTAATTCAGAAAATGAGTTTTTCATTGAAGACAACTTGCAAAACTGACAAGCCTACTGAACGCTTTCAATTCTATGCGGAATTCAATTTTGTGAAAAACAAACTTTGATATGCTCTGATTATACTGTTTCGATTGCATTCCTTCGATTGCTAAAGCTAACTATTGGCTATTGTTATTATTATTATATTCTTTCTTGTGTTCTGTCGAAAAGTTTATTCTTTTAATCTAATAAATTTGATAATTAAATTTTATATATTTCCATGAAATTGTTTTCCACATAATCTTCATGGAAAAGAAATTTATTCATCATTTATTCCATATTATGTAATGCTGTGTCGAATATGAATTTTAAAATAATGCATACAGAACAATTATTAAATTATTTTATTTTAATTAAAAGTCATACAGCCAGTAGTGTCAGTTTCACTTAATAACGGATACACTACAAGCGTATAGATATATATCAAAAGGTAGTTTTGAAGGATATATGATTAACATACGCAGTTGAAGTAAAAAATTGCGTACGTACAAGAAATAATAGATGGAACCTATTGAAAACCATATGAGAAAGAAATAAAAAAAAGAAAAATGATTACTACATGAAAAAAGTGGCACTATAAGAAAAGTGGCAGTTTTTGCAGAATGGGCATAAAAATAGAAAATGACATAGCCTGGTCGACGTTGACAACAAAAGTCAGCAGTGGATGATTTGCATGGCATTGTTAGCACTTCCGAGGCACCGGATCGACTAGCAGACTGATTCAGTCGCATCCTGGGGTGCTCCTGTCATTCTGTATACACCGACGTCATCCAAACCGACGGCTCCCTGATTAGCACCGTTGTTGATGGCAGTGAATGTAATCTGAAAATTTTTTTTAAATAATATTTTGATTAAGTGAAGCCTTTTTCAAAAAAAAAGAAAACAATATTTAAATTACTTGATTTGGTCCAGCCGGACAGACAACGTAGCCAACTTTCCATACCCGATCGCCAACTTCAACGTCGATGGGCGTCTTGAAGCCGCAAATATCAGAATTTGGTCCGCAGCAAACAACCAATTGTATGCCTTGAGTTGCCTTGTAGTATTGGAATTTGATGACACGTTCTTCAGCCAAATCACCAGTAGAACGCAAAACTGACCTCTGATTCGGTAACAAGTATGTAGCAATGTAATAGCTGCCAGATGCTAAAGATAAATCAAAATTTGAAATTTGTAATAGGAAATTTCAAAATGGGTGAGGTGAATGCAAATGGCTGTGTAAAATTTGTGACAGAACAGAAAAGGTAGTGCCTTAGGCTGACAAAATTGACAGAAAATGTTTCCCAAGTCAGTGGGTCAATTTAGTATATAGACAATGATGAAGGTGCTGATTTTCAACACTCCTGGGCGTGGTTGCTGAAACTTACGTGCATTGTTCAAGCCTGTCAATGGATTTCGGAAACGACCCTGCACGATCTCCCAGGATGTGGTGGCCAAACCACTGTTTGCCAAATCCTGATAAGCGCACATACGACCTAAATGTTCAAATTTGAAAAAGTTTCTTTGATGTAAATTTAAGAACAGTTAACAGTTTTTGAATACCTTCAAAACCGCATACAAAGGCTTCGCATTCACCACCAGCAGGAGAAGGAACTGGTTCAGCTGGAGTTTCAACTATACCAGGTTCTTCAGTAGCTGAAACGTGGAACATTTTAAACAATATCATCATAAATTTTAAGAAATATTTAATAATTTACGTGTGCATGGTACAAAGTCAACTCGGATGTCATCAACTGCGGCAGCACCCAAATTACTAACAAAGTTGTAAGCGACAATAACGACCTGTAAAATTTGCAAAAAACAAATGAGAAAATCAAATATTAAATATAGTTAATTTCTTTTTTTTGTCAAAAAATAAATAATATAGTATATTTACGTCAAAGAATTCTCCTGGTGAGAGTTCAACAGTGGTAGGACCGGGAGAACTGGTACGTGGCAGCTCTTGGCAATTCAATAAAGGTGCGTTTTCAGGGTTGTCGAAAAATGCTTCTCGTGTACAAACTTGCAATTTCACGCCATCCGTAGTCCAATGTCTTAAATATGAAAATTAAAATTTTCAAAAATATAATTAAAAATACAATTTTACCTGAGAGATACTCGCACGGGTTCTTCTGTGCAAGCAATGGAGCAAGAATGAAATTGAGCTTCGTCACTGGAATCAGTTGCACCACTAGCAATGGCCAAAAATCGACCGCCTAACAACAATATAAGTTGAAGTCATTTTCAAAATAATTGCTTTTCAATTTTAATAGTACACTACGTACTGGGAATGTTGGGTGTGCCAAATGCTCTGTTGAATATTTCTGGATCTGGTGTTCCTTCAAGAGAACTCCATTCGAGCTTATCAAGCGGGGGTTTGTTATTTTGCCAGCAGCAGGATGTTTCAAAATCACAGCTCATTTGTTCTGGACCAGTTACTGGACCACCGTTGGCTGAATCGAAAGCTTAAAAAAAAAATTATTGTTTTTGTGTAAAAATTCAAACGAAATTAACTTACTAGAGCTGTCGTATGGCATGGCTCGTACATTTGGTCCAAACAATTCTTAAATTATAAAAAATATCATCATTATAAATTATATGTGATACAATTGCTAAAAATTACATACCTGCCATTGGACTGTATTGAGTGACAATAGTTTCCTCTTCGCACGAGCCGCATCCTCGTCGACGACCGTGGCAGGCAAACGCTTAAAATACAGTAAACTAATTACATTGATTAACATACATACATACACGTAATGCAATATACCTTCATAAAAGAATATAGAAATTAAGGAGAGCAATAAGGTGCGGCGCATGTTCGTCCGTTAAAAGAAGCTGAAGCTGTATAAAAAAAAAAGAAAAAATTAAAATAATATAAAATATATGTGCGATTGTGTCAATGAAAGTATGCTCGTATGTGCATCATTTGTGTATGTGCGTTATGCAATGTGTATGTGTATGCGTATGTGTATTATTTGTATGATGTAGATATCAGTGTATATGATTTTTAAATATAAATTACCAAAAGAAAAAAATGGAGAAGAGGGAAAATGAGAGGATAGAAGAGGAGAAGAAGAGTAGCTGGGAAAGAAATTAAATTGAAATTTCAATAGTTGTGTAAAAGAAGAGTAAAGATATAACGGACTGGAGCGCGGCAATAGGTGTAAAGAACAAATAATTGTCAGGAATGAATCTGCGCCGTAATAAATGGTCCCTTTTCGGGAAGTCTTCTCCAATGCTGTTTAAGTCGGTCGCCCGGTCGTCCCCTTTATTGTTGAAGACCTAATGAACCGGATTCAGAGCAAATTCTTTGTTTACCAGTTGATCCAATAGAATTAAAGCCAAAGCTTGGGGGCCGACAAGACGTTCTTGTTAACCCATTTAGTTGGAAAATGTTGGTCGCAAGACGACCGACTTCTGCATCTTTCCAGACCAAAGGAGCCTTGCTTGACGAAGCCGAGGCCAGAGTAGACAAGTTGCAAGCCACCCAAGCAGTCTTTTGCATCGACGTTCTCAATGGCTAGAAGCAGGACACGTTGTCGCCGTTGGCCAAGCAGGTCTTGGCCAGCTGCATTCAGCAAAGTCCAATCATCTCAGCTTGACTATTGAAATATTGCATAATCAAATAAAACACACTTATTTGCATATCTGTTTGCATATTACTCTTCAGTTGTAGAACACTCTTGTTTTTTCACATTTTTTTATTCATAAAAATTTACACATCATCAATATTATTACTTTCTGATAATTTTAATAATTTTAAATTATTGTTCGTTTCTCAAAAAAAATGCATCATGCTTGTGAATGCAAAAACCGCAAAGTGAGTCATCATTAAAATTAAATCATTTTAATCAATAGCTTTTTGTTTTAGAAAAAACAACAGTTGCAGTATTTTAAATTAAATAAGTTCACTTTAAAGCATGCCCAGTCTTAGTAATTTTTTTTTTATTGCAAATGGATCTACAAAAAAATTCACTTTTTACATTATGCATATTGTATAAGCAAAATTTTGTTGCAAAATATTGTTTTATTTGAACTATTTTGATATGAATTTTTAACAAAAATTTAATTAAATATTAAATTCTGTTTGCATCCGTATAAAAATAAAAAATATAATTAGAAGTAAAACAAATAATTTCTTCTTTTTTTAATGAAAAATATGTAATAATAAGTACAACAGATCTAGCTAGTAAAAAGGATGCATATGACTGATTTATAAATTGTATCCTTAAAAATGATAATTACATATCTGTATATTACATGTCAAAGTATATGCAATTTGTTGCGTAAATTTTTATTAATACTAGGCTGCATACTTTAAATTCAAAAAAGAACTTCCTTATCAATTTTCAGCTAATATTGCAAGCAATTATTGCACACGAAAAATAAGCTGGTATTGTGTAAATTTTAACTTATTTTATCTAAAACAGAAAGCTAATAATTAAAATGTTTTGCTTTAACCTTTTACAGATTAGTTTAAAAATTTACTTGACTACTTTTAGAATATTTTATTTGCATTGATTGAATGAGCGAAATGAAAAATAAAAATTGTTATTTAATAAAGCAATGAGAGCAAGCTTGAAAAAAATGCTTTCATTAAAATGAGTTTGAATGTAATAATGAGCAATTTCAAAATTTATAGCAAATATTATTTCATATGAATGAGAAAAAATGTGAATAAAATTTATTTGATTGAAATTCATTTATTTGAAATGTTAATTTAATTAATGAAAATAACCCCATCAAGAGGCTGACTTTGCTTTGAAGCTGTTTTCATTTCTCTGCTGTCATTGTGAACTACTGGGCCCATTTCAAAAGCTGACCTCCAATTTGGAGTCAGGTAGAATAATTGGCACAACTGAAAGCCTAGCATGATCACAAAAACTTGTAAAAATTTTTCTTGACCTGAAATTACTTTTTTTTCTTTTGACAAATTTAAAATTTTCATTTTAAAATCATCTTTAGCTTCAAATGACAAATAATATTTATCAATATGGGATATTGTTTAAATTTCAAATTTGCATAAATGATTCTGATATTTGCCACTTGGTGCTTTAATAGATGAAAGTTACCACACCCACGTGACAATTACGTAAGACTATAATTTACCATTATTAAATGAAATTGTTTTATATAAGACACACTGAAGCATAAACTCTTTTAAATAAAATAAAATATTATTTTCTTTTGTTGTTATTAATTTTTGGGCAATCGTTTTCAATTTATATTTTCAGCATGATTTTCAATGATGATTGCATAATCAAATATTTTATGAAATTCAAAAAAACCTTATACATGAAACATAATTAAACGAAATCTGTAAATACATATTAAATGTTTTCAACATTAATTGATATTTATTTTTATTTATAGGCAGTAATGTAAGTATGAATCTCTGGATATTGACGTCTATCTAACTGTTGCAGATTTGGGAAGTTTCCATAGATACATTCACTTACTTACTGTGATGAATAAATTAAAGATATAATATTTAATGCATTACACTAAAATCATCATTATTTACTTTAATATATTCATGTATTACAAAAAATGGTAACTGATACTTTTATTTGCATTTACTAAAACAGTTTAAAATTTTTTGCTTTGAATTTGAATTTTTTCAGTGTAATTTTAAAATGATCTATTGTCAATATATTTACCAATCACACGGTACGTTTTTATTCGCTGATGCTTTCATACTGCTTCATTGGTCATGCGAATGTTTTTTGCTTTTCATAGCGTCTATTACTGTTCCCAAATTTCCTTGGGCTGACTGCAATATTTGAATAAACAATTTTCAAATTAAATTTTATAACTTTGCATTGCTTGTTTTTTCATGAATGACAAAAATATTTATTTAAATAATACTTGTTTCAAATAAAATATAATTTTTAATTTATTGATCTTGCAAATTCAAAATTTTCACTTCATTAAGACACTACTCTTGATACTTTATTGTCTATATAAAACTTGTGCTTTTTGCAAAATTACAATTTTTAAACTTATTAATGTAAATAATTTACATTTGATATGTTATATTATTTAAATAAATCAAAGCAACCTTTTCCTTTCGCAGATGCAAAAAATTCTGCACCGCCTTTAAATTGTATATTTGGTTGGGCATTGCTTTTTCTAATTTTTTTATTTCTGTATGTCTGCACAAGTGGCACACAACGTGTCATATATTTTTCGCATGCTAAGACATTTGTGAATCGAAGATTCTAATAACAAAAGTCTGCAACGCAATTGAGCAAACTTTTGTATTATCATATTATTTTTTATTATAGATTAAACCAGTGGTTCTCAAACTTTTCTGGGCTGCGACCCACTGTAGAAAACGGCAATTTTTTGCGACCCACCCACTTGCAATGCATATTTTAAAAGGCAAAGGGATTAAATAAAAAATATGAGTTTAATACTTTTAAATTTTTTAATGAATACACCTAATTATAATGTATAAGTTTATTAGTTAAGTGCATAATGAGGTGTACGCGAACAAATGGGCTTGTTTTCTGTTTTGATTGATGACTTCTTTGACGTCCACACTAATACGTGTTAGTTTTAGACGCAAGATGTTGGATAATTGTAGCTTATTTCAAAATTTGCTTTTCATTCCAATATTGCTGAAAATCCAATTTCGCACATGTACGAAGTAGTAAAAGGAAGCAGCACTTTTAATGCTGCGGTGGAAACAGTTGAATATGTGTTTTAAACTGATAGTCAAAACTGTGTTAATCTTTCACGATCAAAACTCATTTTAAACGAATAAACTTCACACAAATAGATTAATTATTCATCCGCCTTTGTGGATATGCCAGTAGCCACAACATCGGGGTGCTGTGAGAAACCGGACAGAAATAGTGATTCTCAGGTAATCGGTAACTGAATCAAAGTATAATTGTTCATCCAACATTTTTCGATGAGTAAAACTTTTTTAATGAACATAAAGACCATCCCGCCCCTTACTTTAATGTTTTACGCGACCCACCCAAAATCTGCTCACGACCCACCCTTTGAGAACCACTGGTCTAGTGTGTTTGGTATTTCATTGCCATACATAATTAGATTTTAATCCTAATTATTCAGTTTTATTAGAGTAACTTTTATTCTTACTTTTATTTAAAATCTTTTTAGTTTCATGAAGAAAATTCATATTTTATAATTTATTAAAATGAATACTTTCATTAATAACTGTTTCAATTTTCTTAATTAGTTTCATCAACTCTTATCCTCTTAAAATTTAATACATTTTTATTTCTGTTGGCCATTACCTTTTTTATTTAATGAGCTTCGTTTTAATTTGCATTTACTTTGTAAGTTATACATGCTGTACAGTTAAATTATTTATTAACTTTTTATATTTCTTAATTTATCCTGTTGCCTCTTACTTCCTATCTATTCATATTAGAATAGATAGCCTTTTTTCAATAGACAGTTAATTTCGTTGCTCATTTGCCGTGTACCTTTGCACAGCAAGTGGACTGAACAGAAATGTCATTTCAAATACATTTTACAGTGAATTTATTCTACAAAAAAAATTAAGATGATCCAGCAATTTTGAACTACCCTATTTTTAGCATAACGATTAAAAAGAATGGTTAAAATAGTTGCTAACGGTAAACATTCTATTTTTAACAGCTGTCATTGAAGGATTCTGTGTCAAAGTGCTCACTGGTGAATCCTATTCTGATTCGTCGACTGTTGGTCCATTGTGAGCCCCTAACACATTAAGGTCTTCATTGCTCAGACTCCCGCCGTGAAGCTCTATTAATTCCTGATCATACTGGCCAAGAAATTGTTGAGCTTTGACATTTGAACTTGTGTCCGCACCATTGATACGTACTTTATTGCTCGCGCTTTGAATCAGCAAAACCAACTAACCTTTGCTACCTGTAAATTATTAGATTCATCTGCAGTTTCTTATTGAATATGACTGAAGATGTTATTAGACTTTTCCGCAATTAGCATCTAGCTTAGAGGCATGTACCCTGCGTTTATTATCCACTCAAATACTAAGCTTCTTTCCATTTCTAAAAATAAATGGGTTCTTGATCAAGTTACTTTTGTTGTTGAAAAATTCGAAGTCATATATGCTGATGATTTTATCTTATTGGCATTTTTAATAAATGTTCTTATCATAGACAGTGTGAAATTAAGAGAAGCACACATGTCGACTTAATGCTCAGCAGCTTCCAATCAACCTCATACTTGTAGTTTCATATCCAGAGAAATGCTCTTCCTTTTTATTTTTGAGCTGTCAGCACTTGCACACTTTTTTGCTGACATATTAGACAAAACGCATCACAAATACTTAACAAAATATACATAACCTAAGAGAATAAATGAGCTCCAAGCCAAATATCATTAATAACTGACTAACTGAATTTATCTGATAAGACAGGTAGCATGAGAGTGGCCAATGTGTGAGCAAAACTCAGTCACATGCTATAGATCACAATTCAGTCACTAAAGGGTTAATAAAAGCATTTCAACATACAGCGTGACTCTAAGCCGTTTTTTTCAATATTAGGCAAACGCTTATTGTCTATTATCAGTAATAGGCAAAACGCTTGCCTATTATCAATAATAGGCAATTTTCAACATTAGGCGTAACATATATATATATATACATTTAATTTGTACTATTGAGATGAAAAAAATGTGATCCAACTGATACCGCTGTTTACTGAGAGGCTGTTATTTTCACAATAACAAACGTTTTAGGGTTTATTAATGTACGCATTAATATCATAACAACAACTAACTGCATGTATCAGTTATTAATCTTGCAGTGCAATCATAAGTTATGGCACTCATGGCAGTATGCTCGGCTGTAATGGATGTAAACCTTTATATGCTATTGTTAATAAGTTGTATAATAATGAATTTAGACAATTCAAAATAAAAAAGCAGTATTTTATACTGCATCCATTTCATTTATAAACATGATATAAAAATATGAGCTTAATTTTTGTGATTCATTGTTTTTCTAATTACAATGTTGTTGTTGTTAATTATCTTTAATTTTCATTATCAGTAAAATTAACCATATTTTTCTATTTGTAATTTGTAGACTTTCAATGTATTTTTTATTGTGGCTTGATGCAGTGTAAATAATGCTATTTTTCATCAAATTACAATAATTGATCAATAATAGATGGGTAAATTATTCAATAAACAGTTCAGAAGCAGAACTTTACTGAGTTCTGATTTTTTTGGGCAAACATAATGTAGTAAAGCAAAGCAGATATATGTTACGTTAGTAACACTATTAACAACAATAAAAAACTTAACGAAATCATACTTCGTTTAACAATCACAATGAAATTATCATTGGGATTTTGAAATTCCATTTTCAATTTTTTTAATTTCATGTGATTCAATGACATGATAAGTTTTTAATTTAATAATTTCATGTAATATTTAGCAACATAAATATAAAAGTAAACTACAGCATCTAATTAAATAAATGCACAATTATTAATTTGAAATATATTAATTTTTCACTTTTAAGCATTTTTACTTAAAATCTTAGCATAGTTTAAATAGTATTTTTGAATAAAAATTTAATTATTACGCTTTTTTGTTGTAGAGTGTGTTATTTGTTTTGCAATAACTGACTGTATAACGACATTACATCTATTTTAATTGTTTTTATCATGAAAAAACTTCTTTTTTAATAGATACATAATTTTGTCAGATCCAGTTGATAATGCCGATTTCATCTATTTAGGAAAAGTTTTACTAAAAATTTAAATATAATATATTTTACGTTGAACAATATCTGCAGTATCTATCAGATTGTCACATATCACATGGCTGACAACCTGATAAAGAGACAATCTGATTACATGCTACAGTTATACGCTATTTCAGTACCTTTAGTTTTCAAATTTTTTCAAATACAAATGACGGATGAATGTAATTTTATTAGTTATTTTAAAACTTTTCTGTTTCTAAAGTATTTTCATAATATCAGCATGATATAAACAGAAGAACAGATAAATTCCATTGCATTTTACATTAAAATCTTGAAGCTTGAAGCTAAAATTTATTAACAGATGGGCAACTTATAACTGAAAACATTCAAGCAAACATATAAAATAATAATTATTATATGCTTCAGTAAACATGCATATAAAAAGATAAATAATAATTAATAAGATCACTGATGCATTACACATTTATAATTTAAATATTAGCTGCAGGGCCAACCTTGCTGAGAAGATCAAAAAAATTGTTTGATACACCGCACATATTCATTATTTTGGCGCAGAAGCTAAATTTAGCAATAACTAACAATAGGCGATCATTCATTGTTTCTTCATTCTTTTCATATTTCTTATACCACCAATGAAATACTTCTTTCAATACCACACAATGAAGATTCCACTGCTCGCAGGGCTTTCTTCGAACAGCTAATTCTACAACATCTGGTTGATTGTGGTGCATCCGTTCAATCATCCGATAGCATCTCTTCAGCACCGCGTAACGCTCACGGTAGGTATCAAATTTGGTAGTGAATGGAATATCAACATTACCATCGCACACAGCTTCTGTTGGCCAAATGAGAAAAGAGTCGACCAAGCGATGTACCAAAACTGGATGCTGTACATGATCAGCAAGATAATCACCATATATATCAGCGCTTGGTCTGTATTCGTAGATTATTCTTCTTATTGGCAGTGATTTAATTGCCAAGGATAAAACTCGTCTCACACGTTCATCATCATCTTCCAACAGCATCAGAATTATACAATGCAATTCCAAGCCATTTTCCACTGTCGCCAGTTTGTTTAGCAATGGAAAAGCGCCTATTATTAGACTGTGAGCAGCCGCTAAACGCTTGCTAGTTCGTTTAAAATCGTTCGCATATTGCAATACCAAATTTGACCAAGTCAACCATCCATCTCGTGCATCAAAACTACTAAATCTCATGACACGAGACAGCAGAGGCAAAGCCAACGCCCCTGCTGTGACACCGTATTTTCCAATAGAACATTCAAACAAATAAGCTTTCAATTCTGCATCAGTTAAGCCGCTTCTTTGTTGAAACTTTTCAGGCATTTGGTTCCAGTCAGTCAAAGTTTTCCATCTGTCAGTCACAGACATACGCTTCAGTTTAAAACGCTTTGTTACGTACAAAAATGGACGATCAGTAAATGAACCACAATCTGAATAATAAACAGGTAATGAAGATTTTGCTTCATCACATTTTTGATCACAAATATCTTCTAAATCTGCATGAACAGCACTATTATCAACAACGGAAGTGGTTGAGTTGTCGTCAGTCATGCAAACTGACTTTTTTTCATGCAATATATATTGTGATTTGGTATCGAAATCTACGTTAGCTGAAACGCCTGTCTCATTTGAAACACTTCTGCTAACTGCATCTGCAATCTTGGTTTTTGAAGACTCAATTTTGGTAAAATGAGCGAATTCTGGTGGTTCATCATCGCTTAAAGATTCGTTGCACAATGCAGTTCTACTATCATCGCATGGCTGCGATGTGGCTTCTGTGTTTGCTCGAGGTTTCAAGTTTGGCAGTGCAGAAATGGCAAAGCTAGGATAGGATGACAACATATTTGGCGCCAACTGCCAAAGTAGTTTTACAAGAGCGTCTCTATGACTGCACATGATCTGAGCAGTTCGCATTTTTCGCATAATTCTTTTGGCAGATTTTGCTCGGATGTGAGCGGGGGTCATGTTGGCCAACACTTCTGCAATCATCTTTTTCACTTTCCAATTTGGAAAAGTAACCAAATGAGATGCTAATATTATTTTTATAAATTTCACTTGTTCCTGCAGCTTCTTATCTAAAACAGTGTCTACCACATTAATCTTGCGTAAAATGAACAACAGCGGTATAAGACGTAAATCATTAGAATTAGGCACAGGTGAGTATAAAGTTCTGATAATTTGCTGCCAAACAGAACTAAAGTAAGTGTTGAACTGCTGCAAGTCAAGCTTATCCGATTCATGTAGAAGACCAAACATATTCATAATGAGACCTGAAAGTAAAAGTGAGCCAGCTTCTTGCATCCAAAATACATGCGCACTGAACAAGCCAATACAAACGCATAGTATTTGCTGCAGAAAAGGATACAAATCTGAACTTCCAGTGTGCTTTATCAAAAACCCTTTCAAACAATGTACTGCTCTTAGCATGGCCACATTTACATTATCACTTTCAAAGTCGTCATAAATTAGAGCAGAAGGAATTTCAATTAAGTGATTTATAACATCTGCAAAATGCGCTGCAGGGGCATTTTCGACCACTGCCATGATAAACGCTGGATAAGGTCCACCTCGCCTGTGGCACTGCACTGAACTTTCATCACAAATCATCTGCATAATCTGAGATGAAAATATTCTAAATGGATTGCCACCATTGCTTTCATAGTTTCTGCAGAATTCTTCAAAATATTGCTCTATGATTTTCAACACTGGTGGACAGACTGTAAACGTTGCTACTCGAAAGTAAAAACTCCCTGCTAGTCGAGAAATGTTCAGTCTGTTGACTGGACATTTTGTACTTAGACAATTTAACAGACGACAGCCACGCTTCACGATCAACAAATAAAAACGTTCACGAGCAGATATGAGCAATTTAGCATCTTCAGTATCAGCTGCGTAAGCGCCTTCCAAATTTAACAACGACGGATGCGGTCTAGCTGGGCAAATTGCATTGATCACTTTGAGCAAGAAAATTTTCAAATGGTTTACTATTTTAGGTACTTTTTTGCCCAAATCACGTTCATTCATTAGCTCAATAGCTTGTTCGACGTCTTTAAACACAGCCAAAATATCCGGAGGTAAAAGATTGAGCGGTGATAGCAAATAAGATAGTAATTCCTTTTCTAAAACTCTGAGCAAAGGTTTTGATGGAGGAATGTAGTAATGTTTGACATAACTGAAAATAGCATGATCAAACGCAACACGTTCATCTAGACAAGGTGCAACTAAGCTTTTATCGTTTTCAAAATCATTCAAAGTCGGTAACCATTTTCCAGCCAAAGAGCAAAGTATATTAAGTTGAGAACAAAGCTCAGACGTAAGCTCACTAAAGTATTCGAGACAAAACCAAAGATCTGATATCAAACAGTTATTATCATGTGTATGAAGAATTACATTTGCGAATGCATTCAATGTATGAGGTCGTTGTTCATCATTATATAAAGCAATCTGAAATTGCCTCATATCGGCATTCAATTTACTTGAAAAACTCATCACATTAGATAGGAAATGCACTGCTACATGCATGCGTTTATGTGATGCTCCAGGATAAAGTTGTTCCATAAGCTTCTTAACGATGCATTTTACAAATGCACTAAACTTTACATTTACGTCGAATAACGTTGACAAGCCAGTTAAAATTGTACTTTCAACTGTGAAAATTTCGGTAATGCTAAAAAATTATTTTTTAAACTGATTTTATATAAATGCACAAAATAAGTAATTTTGCCTAAAATAATATCAAATAACTTGGGTAGTAGAATAATAATGCACTTTTCTCTGTTTTGAAAAATAATAGACACAATTTTATATTAGCAAAATCATGTATGACAGCTACACTTACAGCACTTACGGTACTTCTATGAAAAAATATTTTAATCTCAAAAACTAGTATATTTCATGAAATAAATAGTAAAAACCACAAAATAATTTTCTTCTATATGACAAGAAAATAATGAATCTAGCAAATATTTTCGTAAACCGTTTTTACATTAAAATTATGTATTTTTGCACAATTTTAACAACATATTCCTTAAAATTGTTTTAAATGAAAATATTAAAAATTACATAATATTAAAATATCTTACTTGTATCTTGGAAAGTTACTGTAATAAAAGTTCCAAACGTTTTCGGCTAAATCGTCATCCCAAATGTCTGTTTTGAACAAATTTGCAAATACATTGAAAGCTAAAATTTTTTCCTGTATATCTTCGCTTTCCAATGCTTCTGTTATTTCTTCAAAATAATCATTCCTGATGTAATCTTTATCAAATTTCTTAAATCTCAAAAGTTCGCTCAGCGAAGCAATATATGCCCGACGTAATCGACTGCGTCTGGATAAAGAAATCTCTTTAAATGGATCCGGGTTTCCAGATATTTCATGTAAATCGACTTCATCAATTACTGAAATGTCGTTCACTTGTGGTTTGCAAGCGAGCAGTTTATTGTGCAAAAGTTTTACAAAATCAATTTGTGTTTTTATCTCACAGTAGCTTAAGGAGCGCAGCATAAATGCTGTAGTGCGTGAAGCAGTTTCAGCATCGTCACTGGAGAGAAGTTGAGCAAGCAGTTGCAACCATGGATTATTGCCACCTTTATCATTTAAGTAAAATTTTATGGAATAAACAATAGACAAATAAAGATGAGAAGCGCTTGATGCCACACTAATTTTAGACATCGCCAGCTGTATATGATCTGATAGCGTGGGAAAATGATCGCTGAAAAATTCCTTTGAACAATGAGGAGCCAATTCCGCAAGAATAGCGTACTTTCCCCAACAAAGAGGTGAAAAATACGTCAAATAGTACAAAAACAGTTCTTCACATTTTTTTGTCGTCTTACGGGCTATCTTTAATAAATTCAACCAACAGGAAAAAATTTCCGTATTCGTTTCTCGAATCAAATCTGACTGACTTTGCCAAAAGCTTTCTATCACCAGTTTAATTTTATCAATTACTTGTTTGCTGATAAAACTGCTAGCAATGCGATTACGCTTCTCACATCTGGATTGTAACATAGAAATGCTGTATGCTTTTTTCAAGCAGTTCACAATTGACAACAACTGCAAATAATTATAACGTGTTGCATTGTTGACAACAAACGTGCATAATTGTTCACACATTCGAGTTATCATATACGGTCCTTTATTGCCCAAGCGACTGAGAAAAAAGGTATCTGGTGTACCGTTCAAAAATCCATTGAGCAAAACTAAAGTGTTCTCAAACTTGGTCCACGTCAACAATAAGCTCAAGTCAGTATAAGGATTGTACAAAGCTGAGATTATGCTTCTCATTTCAGAGTTCTCAGCGTTGTCGTCCATATTTTGAGCAGCGACGATCTGTTGCCAAAGGTGTTGCCTATTTTCTATTTGATCATTGACAAAATCTCTTTCGTCCATGTTCATTTCTCAATCAAATAAGCAAAAAGCAACAACAACTGTTTATTCAAATGCAGTTGTTTGTTCTAAAGTTCAAAAAAATTTTTCTTTTAATTACAATAATATTCTTTCACAGATTTTAATATATTTAATATTATTTGAAAATATTTTTATTAAATGTAAATTAAACAATGGTAAGAACTATTGCTTGCATTATTCAGAATTATGTTATATAACTATTTGTAAGGAATAATTAGTACCATTTGTCCTAAATGTAAAATTACTTTTGTCCCTCTTGCAATTGTTCTCGTTCGTGTACAATGCTTGGTGTATAAATGTTGTTTAAATGAAAAAGTAAAAATGCTTTTAAGAAATTTGTATTTATTTATTACATCTTGAATTCTATGAAATCTTGTGTCAGCATCTGTTTGCTTACAACTTCATCTGTTCATAGAAATTTAAATTATTAAAAACAAAACTGAACTTAAAATCTAAAAGAGTCAAAAACTAATTTTTTAAGCGTCATTTTATTATAGATGAAAATCTTAATTGCAATAAATGTAAAGTTAAAAGTAATAGACAAATTTTGTTTTATAAAAAATCACAGCAATACTTTTTTAGCTCAAATATTAAAAAAAATTTTATTTCAAATGAAATTTTCAATTAATAAACTGTTAATATTCCAGTAATAGTTCAAATCTTGAAGAGAAATTTTTATATTCCCTTAAATTGTATTCGTTTACTAATGCAGATTTTTATCGCTGTATAAAATACAAAATTAACAATATAGAGTATTAATTGCACAATTTAAAAAATAAAATTTAGCATCAAACGTTTAAAAAATACAATAATTCAAGAAACTTACCGTAAATGAGAAAATGAGATATGCATTCAGCAACAACGTATCACAAATGAAATGTCACAGATAATTGAAATAGCTAACAAAAGACACAAAGCACTGAATGTCAGGTTATTCACAATCAGAGCAGTGAATAATTTACATAATAATTCATAAGTACAGTAGTTTTAGTATGATTAATTATATTACTCTAACGTCAAAATATGATTTAAACTTTTGAGTTAAAATTAATAAATGCTAACGAATGAATGAATCATTGAATGTTATTGTAAAAAATTTCAACATATATACATTGGCTAAATAAAGAATAAAAGTTAATGAATAATTATTAAACTTATTAATATTTAAAAGTTTTTTGTCCTTCATTTACTTTACTTTGAACAATTATTATTTAATATTATAATTTTCTGTATACAGAAAAAAGATTTTTTTAACAATCACATTTCAAGTACACAATTATAAGGTACACAATTTTTGTAAATTGAATAAGTGCGAGTTGACTTTTAACCTGAACTGGCTGGTTAGGAAAATCTTTATTACACATCTAAGTGAGCAATAAAATTCAAATAATCCAATTTGATCCAACATTTACCAATTAGCTATGCACATTTATAAGTGCATGAAACAAAAGTTTTTTGATTCTTCTAATTCAATTAAGTGAATTGTTGTAAAAATAATATTTGAAAATTTATAATTGTCATAAAATATTTCATTTTCATATTGTATTGTTGTTTTGCCTTTGTTTATGTTTTGTTGAACTTCTTTAATAAGCATGAAATATGTGTGTGTAAAATTTGTAATTCACTTCTGGCCGAATGCACTCATCGCTGCCTAGTTTGACCAACCAACCTCTTCTGACCCGCAGGCAACGTTTTGTGGACAGCTTTAGAACAAATTGCGCTTTTGGCGTGATGACCGAACGGCACCGTTTCAGCTATTCTGAATTTTAAACAGACACACATTATTCGCATATGTTGAATCTAGAGCACGGTCAGTTTTGGTCAGCTAAGCTGATCACCATCGGGTGGTCTCAATTTTTAAGCTTAGCTTTTTACCATTCATTCCACCAGGCACACCAGGAAGATTTGTTATTTTTCATTTTTATGACTCATCACAATTAGAACTTTACTGATATTATTTTTTTTGCTTGCTTGCTTGCTTATTTCCTTTTGCCAGAAGCTTCGTCGACCCACAACAGCAGCAGCTAACTGACTGAGACTGGTGAGCAACTGGCAAGCCGCTGTTGTTGTTGTCGAAAAAGCATGCCTGACGACAACGATGCTCTCTCTCCCTCTCTCTTTCTCTGTGTTCGTCCGTTGGCTAAAAGTCCGTCAGCATTTTTGATTGATGTTACACAGCTGCTGCTCTGCATGATTACTGTACGTAGTAGCTGTTAGCGGCTAGTTTCCGCCAGTCGCAGCTGCGGCAGTTGCACATCGTTTTTACTGCTTCTGGCACTTGAAAAAGCTGAGCAAAATTTTATTTCACTCATTTAACTCTCTGTTCAGTCTTGATCGGCAGTCATTCACTCACTTGCTTTTACAAAGCTTTCTTCTTCTTCTTCTTCTTCTTCTTATTGTTCTGTTGTTGAAACTATGGTATTGTTTGTTCAACTTTTGATTTTAATTTTGCCAATTTCATTTGCCAACCATGCCACTGTCAGAGAACTGCTGGCACCTGAGACAAGTAGCGTGTCTTTGTCTTGTTCACCACTTTTACAAGAGGAAAATTGCACTCGAGCTTCATGGTTCCGTGAGGGGCAAATTATCGGTACCTCTACTTCAAACAGTAACTTAGTTCTTCGATTTGATATGAAAGTACCCGTACCGGATGACCAACCTCAAATTGGCTTACTGCAGTTGGTTGGCTTGCGCAAAGGTAGCTTTTCAGCTAAGGGTTAAAGTTTGTTTTTCAAACTTTTCACTTCGTTTCAGGCGACGGCGGTCGGTTCTGGTGCCTTTGCAATGGTACCGTGGGTCAAGTGGCTCGAGTACGGATCGTTTACTTGGATGAGAGCTTCAAAAATGCCGCTCAATTATTGCAAACCACTGCCGGTCATTCGGTGATTCTGAAGTGTCGCAAGCCAGCCGGCTTTCCAACTCCAAGCGTACGCTGGGAAAGGGTAAGTCGCAAAGCACAAACTAACAAAACAAAAATCTTTCTTCATTTTATCAAATGCTAATATTTGCTTGTTTAATTGATAAAAATCTACATGCAGATTTGATTTTTTAATTTTCTTCAAGCATTGATAGATAAATAATTTAACACAATTCTTATTACTTATATACTAACAACTTTAGAAAATGATGTTTTTATGTTTAAAATCTTTATACATACATATATATAAAAGAATCTTAATCAAAAGTAAAAAAAACTACATTAACTTTTCTTATAACAAGTTTAATTAAAGAATATCCCAAATGTTTGAATCTACAAACTTTCCTATCTAATGGTTTAATGGTAAATTCGGTGCACTTATTTGTAAAACTGCCAATAGATTAGTTTAGCTGGAAAATTTTATCTGGGGACGGGTATACAACTGGCATTATTTAACTGAATAAAAAGAGGAAGAAACTAAAATTAAAAATTTACGAAAAATTCTATTTAAAAGAATTTTCCATTTTTTAAACATTCTTCTTATATATGCATCTTATGCAGATTGCAATGGTGGAAAATGATTTTGACAAAAAATTGTCCAACTGAAAAGTTCATTTTCATTGTGTTAAACATTTACATTTTATTATTACAAGTAGAGAATTTAAAAGTGATTGTGAATTTCTTTTGTCACACAAACTCTTCAGTTTCTTCTCATTGAATGGAGAAATTGAAAGAACGAACAACACATGAACAGAAGCATGTAGTTAGTCACTGGTGAAAGGCCTACTTTTATTCTATCTACTTTTGTTTAGAAATATCGGTCATGAATATTGTTTGCTTCATTTTATTCGAATATATAAGTTCATAAATAAGAATTTCCTCGTTTTATCAATAAAATAATTGTTATTAAAAAAGTATATATATGTACGTGAAATAAAAAATTTAAAGTTTGCATTTGTATATTAAGAAAACATTGATGCTAGTAGGATGATGCTTATAGACCATCATATTTTGAGATTTGATTTTGCAAGAATTGCGAATCATTCAATTTGGAAACTTAATTGATGTTTTCATAAATACATATTGACTAAAATAATACACCATAACTGCAGCTACTGCTTTAATGCAACTGTGCTTTGCGCAAAAGTTTTGAAGAGGATCCACTGCATGCTTGGACTTATTTTTATACGCAAAGCTCAAGTTGGCTTCAAAACAGCAATCAAGCTTTTCGTAGGGCAGATTCAAAAATCCTCTAACAAATTCGTCGTTTGCTATTCAGAATTTGCCCAACGGAAATTTCTCAGATGAAAACTAAAAATAAATCAATAACAGAAATTTTCTTGTCACATTTTGATTAGTTATTAGTGATATTTAAATTTTTTTTTTATTATAAAAATACTGCAATTACATTTCAAAACAAAATTTCAAATGAAATGATTTAGAGATTAAATTTTAAGCAAATTTATTTTCAAGCAAGCATTGTTTCGAATATCTGAATTTTTTTGCAATTTAGAAAAAAAAGTAAAACTTTGAAATATTATATGTAAAAATAAATAGCAAAGAACCTTATGTCTTGGGGTGAAGTGATTAATAGTTTTCTTTTATAAAAAATTGAAATAAAACAAAGTAGCTTTAAAAAAAACGATGTTTAAAATCGCAGATGTTCCGCGCATTTTATTAAAACATTGAAATATAAATCAGGAAGATCAAGCCAACACGAAACGCATTGATTGAGATTATTACTAAAGACCAAGATTTAATGCTTTTTAGTTTGCCGCTTGGATTTATTCACTTTTTATAATTAATTTGATGAATAATAATAAAACATGCATTTTCAATTTGAAGAATGTCCAAATATAAATAAATATATTTAAAAAGTTGCTTTTTAACCAACGGCAATGAAGGTGCGTTTCCTGCGAGTCAGTTGTTTTATTTTTGTTAGCTGAGCTGAAATTAATAAAAGTTTCAAATTCATTCATAAAACACTTTTATGTACATTTCGTGTATCAGTTTGAAAGTTGAGAACATTCGACATTTTCAACAACTGCGCGAAAATTAAACTTCACAAAGCATGCTTTAAAATAATATGAATATTCAATTCAGTTCAATTTCTTGTTTTTTTTTTATAAATTCTGATGAGTTATAATTTTTAATTTTTTTAGAACGGCGATTTGATATTGCCTGATGATCGATTCAGTGTAACATCCCTCGGCGATTTGATGATCACTTCAGCCAGTATATCTGACACGGGCCATTACAAGTGCATCGCTTGGAATGTGGCAGGCGAACGGAATTTGGTTCATCTTTTAACAGTGTTGCCTGCTTCGTGGCATCCAAAATTGCATTCCTCGTCATCTGCAAAACAGAATTTTGCAAATAATCATTCCATGCTACAAGCAATATTCAGCACACTCTGCTATTTATTGGGTTGTGTTTTGATCATCTTACTTTTGGTGGATATTTTATGGCATGCGGCACCGTCGTTGGCCGGCTACAGTCGATGCTGCTTTTCTTGGCTAAATCGAACATTGTTGACAGGATGCCACAGTCGCTGGCCACGTCCACCAACTTATGAAGTTTGCAACGACGAATTTACGTTTCATCTGCCCCCGCCCCCTTATTCAGTAGTTACGGGTCGCCTTTTGCGAATACGACCAGCAAGTGTTGTTTAAAAAATATTTTCCCATTTAATTTATATTCTCTCCTATCTTTTGCACTTTTGATTGCTTTTTGTGATTTGTTCTTTTTTTTCAAAATTGATATGTTACAATGTTCCATGTTCTGCTATTCTCTTTAAAAAAATCACTGCTCTACTTGATAATTTTACCTTGCATTTAAACATTATTCAATAAAATGGCACTGCTGCCCGAAGTTTTTATCGTGAAATTATCAATCACAATCATGCAGATATTGGAGAAATATCACTGTTATGTATTGCTTTTTATTAAATATATTTTTAAATAATGAAAACAATTTAAAAAGTCATAACATTGTATAATTGCACCATGGAGGAAATTACGTAAATCTGGGTTTTGTCCAAGCACTATTACAATATAGCAGAAATAATAATACAGTAAAGTATTTTATTTTTATGAAGCAGTTAAATCACATATAATCAACATAAGGCGAAAGATTTTTAATTATTTATTATGCTATTATTGATCATTTACATCTGTTCAAATTATAGATTTCGAATTTTGAATAGGTTCCGAATATATATATATAACATTTTTTCGTTCATACTGAAAAAAGCAATAAAAGAAATTGCATATTCACAAAAATTGTGACATTTGTAATTTTAAACGTGAATTAAAAGTTTTCAAACATATTTGGGCATATTTTACTTTTAATAAAACATAAAATAGTCTTAATTTAGAGCAAAAAAATTCACATAATATTTTTAAAATGCTTTGAATATTTATCATTTCCACTTTACAGATTGTTTTAATAACTACTAATAAAATTTTAAACAATTACAATGCTTTAAACTTCAAAATCGAAAATTTGAACACAGATTAGTCATCTATCATTTTCGAGTATGGCTAAAAATGTGATTTGAACTAAAATTATAAAATCATTAAACCGGATAAAGCTGAACATGCTCAATCATTTTTACTTAATTAAAAGTTATAATCTAATTTTAAAATAATAATCAATCTTTTAAGCGTTATCTGTTTAATAAAAGCCAAGGCTTAAAACAGAAATAGTAGCAAATTAAAACATTTTTTTCATTTTAAAACAACACCAAGTTAAGAAATATCCAAAAAATAAAATTACCCCATATTACCTCTTCACTGCCGGAAAGTCGGTTGTTTTATTAGCCAGTAGCATTGATGCTTGAGAGCAGTGTTTGCAAATTACTTGACCTTCTGCTGTGTTTACATCTTTAAAATCATAATCTGATGAGTTAGCAAAATGTAAATATTTTGTCCCTTTTGTCTCTAATACAACTTATATAATTGAAGAATCCATTAAATTATTTAAAAGTATAAATACTTCATTTAGAAGATAATAATAATATTACACTTATAGTTGTTTGTCTAAAGCATAAAAAAAGAAGAAAAAAATATGTTACTCTTTGCAAGTGGCTGCAACTGTTTTTTCTTCTTTTTCAATCTGGAATGACTGCTACGAATGCAATAGAAATAAATGAAGCTTTAAAGGATGATTTCATAAAATGTTTAATGTTCAAATGTCATTTCTGGTTGGCCAGCTGGAGGAAACGTTTAACGTGCTTCTTCATAGTTGGCTTGAACAACGCCTGGAAATGATGAATTGCTTTGGCCGATGCTATTTCAGCAATCAAAATTGTCGAAACTTTTCATCCAACTGGCGTACATTTCAAAAATTTTACATTCAAGTTTAGCTTTCTGGTCAAATTATTACGCTAAGCTAATTTTCAGTTATTTTTTTTTGCTTTCTTTTCACGCATTCGTCAGAGCGGTCAACAGTTGGCTCCACCCAGCTTCAACCGGTCAGCTATTAAGACAAAAGATTTGTCGTTTATTATTATTATTCTTATTATTATTATTGGTCAGCATTGGAGCGGATAAAAAGGCATTAGTCGACCCGGATCGAAGCTGCTTCGCCGAAAAGCTGTCGTTAGCACGACTGAGGCGACCTCTGTCCACGCTGACCTCCCATAAGTGGCGGTCATTGGTTTGGTACAACACTGTGCGACAGAATCGATCGTGTATTATTCATACATATACCCTGCTTCAGCGTGCTGAAGTCTATTTAAATAGCGTTGACTGTAAATTGGCGGACTGATTTTGAAGCAACAATTTTTCTACTACACAATGATGCTACCGCTAAAAAGGGCTACCTTTGCACTGATCACCTCCCAATTAATCTTTTGTACAGTTTTTTCCCCTGGACTGATTGAAGGTCAGGTGCCACGCGAATGTGCTAACGAAGGACTTTTAACACAGCGCATTTCTTGCTGTCCAACTCCAGATGGTAAGTTACATTTCTTTTGATGCGCTCATTGCTAATTCTGCTACATATTCATTTTGACTATTCCGCTTTTATGACTATTGACTGTGTACTTTCTCACATTATCTTAATCAGCAATCATGATAATAGAGTTGTTATTCAGATTATCTGATACTTCAACTTCACAACTTTTAAACGCTTATAGATTTGATTCAGTTTTTTATAAATTTTAAGCATTTTACAACATGAAAAGCTGTTGCCGAGCAATTTAGAATCACAAATCAGATTCATTTAAACCTGAAATGCTTATTATCTTTGCACGTGATCTGATTTTGCATGATTTTAATGAAAAAGTCCCAAAATTAATAAACTATCATTCAATTTTATTTCAAAAGCAGTATCCATTGCAAGAAAATAACGTACTTGAAAAATCTGTTAAGCAACGCTAGATCCTAAGATTAACGTTGCCTTCACTGATTGTTATAAATTTATGCAAAGTTATTAAGTTTTTCTTTTAATTGCTTTTTCTTTTTATCAACAGAATTTAAATTTAATGAATTCTATAAATAGCTAATTTACCAAATAATTTATTGTATCAAGTGGATTTAAGATATGTTTCAGCTTTTACGAAGATGATTCACATTTGTGTCACACCGGCTGGTACAGCTATTACAAATTTAGCATTCGTCATAATTTTGTCCTTGATACATATGATTCATTCACAGTGTAAACAAAAGCTGCATGCCAAAATAATAAATGTCCACTAAAAGCGTGATGAACAAAAGACTTTCCTGCTTAATGGACATTCGGCACCAATTTGATAGAAAATAAATAATTTAATATCGCATGTAATGGCTAATTTGATTATTTCATGCTTTGTCGAATGAAGCAGTTTTAAATAGTTTTCTTCACATTTCCATTAAAGTGGAATTGTTAGTTTGAATAAACATTGCAAATACTTTTATAATATACTGCTGCAGATTTGACAAATTCATTAAATTAAATGTAACTGATATGGATGTGCATTTGTTGCAATATATGAAATATATTTCTAAACTTTTATTTTTCATATAAATTTTACAAAAAATGAATATTTTGTTTTTACAGCTGAAAAATTACATCTCCAAACTTATATTGGGAATATTTTTCAGTGGCAAAAAGTGTTCAGTGTCATTTTGCGCTTTTGAAATGGTTCGGATTTTCTTCCAGATGCGTGACTTTTATATGTAAAGCGCATCTGTTGCTATTTTTGACAACACTGAGGCGCTAGTTTCACTCTTGTCTGACACTAATGTTCACCAAATGCTAACTGCTTAACTCCACTTTAAGCTAAATGATTTAGTGTCTACTAGCTGGAATGTGTCTATAGATAAAGATCAGCGCAGGGTAATTTATAGTACGAACTGAAAACCAATTAATTATAAACAAAACATATCACATGATGATTGCAAAGCTTTTTCTAATGTTGATTTTTTTTCAATCGGCTGTTACTATATTTAAATTTAATTAAATTAGGTGAACGTGAAATTTAAATGTCAGTGAAAAAGAATTTTCTTTCAATTTAAAACAGCAATTTGTTTGGAAAACATTTCTAATTTGTTAAATTTTTATTGTTCTGCTTGAAAATTAATCTAAGCATGTAAATGTCATTATTCGCCGATGGAGCAGTCGAAACATGTGGAGGTAGCATCCTCTCATAATAGCTTTTCACGAAAATGTACACTTCTGCATCCACTATTATGCAATGTTTGTTATTCTTTATTTATCAAAAGTGGAAATATTTCCACTTTTAAACTGCCGTCCATCGACATTTGTAACCAGTATGAAATGATACAGAGCAGTGTTAAAAATGGAAATTTTATTTCATATCTCGTTTAATAAAAGCTTTGTAAAATTTTTATTCAACAAAATTGTCTTATAAATTTAATAAACGCTCATAATTATTTCAATGAATCAGTAAATTTTATAATATTAAATTTATGATTAGAAAAACCCTTGCAAAATCAACTGCACACGTTTAAATGAGTTGTAAGCTTTTTCAACGCGCTTGTATAATGACATTTGCTGAACTTCATCATAAATTATCATTTCATAAATAAATATTTTTCTTTTTTTGTCAAGTTGATGTTTATTGGCTCAGTAGTTTTTAATTGGAAAATGGATTTGTACATGAGTTGTTGTCAAAAAGAATAAAGAAGCAGATATTTAATAATCATAAAGCTCTGTCATACGTGAAGCGCTTGGTCTGCTAAATAATAAGCTTCGCGTTTATTGTTCATCAATGAGCCGTTTCTATTGTTGACCTGAGCTTGTTACTTTTGAGTGTCGCGTGTCTGATAAAGGAGAAAAACAGCGACAGCGTCTCGCATGTGTTTCCGCTTTACAGTTCATATATTGATGAATTATCAGAAACGGTGACTGTATTGCAAAAGAGAGGAGCAGAAGCTCTTATCCATTTTGAAGGATAATAACAAATTTATTATACAATCCTTCTCAGCGTGTGTTCAACAAATTGTAATAATTAAATCGAAATCATTCTCTTCTTTTTAATGAAGTTGCATAAAATTGGAAATTGTCTGAAGCTGACTTCAATGTAAACTATGTAAAAAAATACAATTACACAAATGTTTTTATCGTTGTATTTATTTTATTAAAATTAGTAGAAACTTTTGTTTTTTTTGTTTTAATTTCATAGTGCATTTTGTAGGTTTTGATAAACCGTGCGGTGGACCTGGACGTGGGAAGTGTGTGAAATTAGAGAATCCAGAAAGAAACAGAGAAACAGACTTATTCACACCAAAATTAGATACTGTATTTTCCATGTGGCCGAACTCTATTTATAAAGAAATTTGCGTTTGCAGTGGTCATTTCACTGGTTCGAAATGTGATGAATGTGTTGCTGGATATAAAGGGCCAAACTGTGAACACCGGATGCATAGTAAAGTGCGTAAATGGATTAACCATGTCAATTCAGAAGAGGCAGATTTGTTGTTGAAAGCTTTCCGATTGGCGCAGCATCTTTCCTCTGATCACTTGACACTGTTGCCAATAGCCAACGGTGCAATTGAGCTGAAACAGTTAACCGTCTTTGAACATCACGCTTGGATTCATTACATGGCAAGTGCAGAACAATGCTTTGGCATGGGATACGGTACAGGTTCAGCTTTTCCCACTTGGAATCGAGCATTTTTGTTACAATTTGAATCAACTCTTGGTCGTCTGGTTCAAAATCATTCATTAACTTTGCCTTATTGGTTTTGGTTTATTCCTGAACCTGACAATGCTGTCGTTGGAAATTCCACAATTTTTTCCGCGCTTGATACGCTAGCTGATCAAATGAGCATATGCCAAACGTGGGCAACACGTTTGCAGCCGTTGTGCGATATATGCAGTGGTCGTGCAGGGACATTGAAGTATTACAATTTGAACGATTACAATCAGACGTTGTTACAAATTCAACGACTGTTGGATCATGTAGACGATGAGGATTTGAAAAAGCAGTTGAATTTCATCTTGCACAGAACGTTATATGTACAAAATGGTGGATTATTAGGATTCACAGATGAACTCGACGCACTGGTTTCACACTTAAGTCCAGTATCAATGGATGGCTTGCACAATGTCAGCAACAATGAAAAAGTATTACTTTTTATAAATTAATTTTTTACTTTACAATTTTTGTAACATTCATCTTTGTTAACATGATTTTATACTATTATTCATCATCAATTAACAACATTTCTTTATTTCAATTATGTGTTTATAGTTTGATAATTTTCAATTATGCCTTCATTATTGTTTTTTTTTCTAACTTTAGAAACAGTTTTTAAATTCAAAAAATTTCATATAGTTTTATTCGTTTATAATTTGCATTGTAAAATAATGAATGTTTGTTTCATTTTACTTTATTAAGGCCATCGCTGTGCTACGTTATCTGCTTCGTTTGCCAACAGATTTGAACGCTGAAAATCCATTGTATTATTTGGCGTTGTCGGCTATTGATTGGTTATTTGATCGTTGGCAAAAAATTAATCACGTCGCTCTTAATCAAATTTCCTTAACCAATTTACGAGGAAAAAACAAATTCGACTTAATCGTGCCTCTTTTTCCAACAAATACTCATGGCGACTATTTTGGTGCAACTGCATCATATGGTTATAAATTTGAAAAAATCATTCCACGCACTCATCTGTGTATGTCTATCACATGCTTCATATGTATATATATATGTATATATATACATGTTTGTGTGTATACCTAAAACCTTTATTTTTTTTTTATTTTTCCAGCTCTACCATTCTTCTTGATCATTCAAGTGATCTGTTTAACAACTATTGTTGTCGTGGTGTTGTTCCTTTGTCGTCTCTTCACGCCGCTCAAGTCGAAAATGCATGCTCAAGAAGCAGAAGATCCTTTAATTGACAACGGTCTCACCAGTACCACTGTTGAAATAGAGAATCCCGCCTCGAATGGAAAGCACACCACGGTCGAAGAAACTTGGACACCCGGAGAAGACACAACGGCTGAACAACATGCCCAAGTTACATGCTCTTTGTCACAGAACATCAACAGCGGCAGTATAGTTTCCATTGATGCTAGCCCGAGATCCGCTTCCAGTGATTGAAATTAAATTCGCTACAAATTGAACTCTCACATCTCCTCAAATCACTCACTCACATATTGATTGAATCATTTTGTTTGTTTATTTTATTTTTCGTTTTCTAACACATGCTGTTTTTCAAATAAATATTTTAAACTGCTGCAACACTATACATCAAACAAATATATATTTATATAGATAATGACAATACTACTACTGCACGTATAAAAGATAAGTAACATGTCGAATTGTACGTATTTGTGTTATTATGAAAAAGGAATTAAATAGTAGCAAATATGAATTATTAATATGATTATTATCAAAAATTAAGTCTTCGATCTACGACTGCTTCTTTTTCCATCTTGTACATCACTTTTGCGTTTGTCAGGAGTGGTTGCTGATGAACCACTTCGTCCAGATTTGCAACTACTGTTTCGATTTCGTCCTCCGCCACTATTTTTGTCGTTTTGCTCAACGTCGTGCATTTCCTTTTCAATTAAACTTATTAAAGTATTGCATCGTCGTTGCAACTCCTAAAAGAAACAAAAAGAAGCTTAATAGAAATCAAGTTCGTTCACAAATATTATACCATAGCTGTTCGAGATTTCAAAAACCAGTCAAATCGAAACTGCGGTGCCACTCGAATTGCCTGTCGCAATTCTTCATACAAATTTTCCTTTCCAAAGCCAATCTCGTGTAGCATGCAAACCAAAAATCTTAAAACAAAAAGAATATGAATTAAAGTGCTGAATTCAAAAAAAAATTTCATTAAACAAAACAGCAAAAAGTGGATAGCATCTTCTTTTTCACCTGTCTTCTTCTTCGGTATAATTTTTTCCCTTATTTGTACCGTACTGTACACGCAGTTGATGGAATGGTGCTCTGTATCGTGCAATTTTCGACTCCAACGCACGTTTCACACTAAGACGCTTCTGAATTCGTGCTTCTCCTCTTTCAATTTGACCCAAAACACGGTCAATATCCGCCAGTTCACAACAACGAGCCCAAAATACTTTGTAAAATTCTCTAACCTGCAAATCGAACAATAAGCAAAATTCAGTGTCAATCAATCGAATAAACTGCCTAAAACTAACTTCGTCAGGAGATTTGCCATCCACTTCTTGGGCAATATTTTCAACATCGTTGCGGCCGTATTTCTCATTCGCCTTGATAAACTGATTAAATTCCCGCCGAGACCAGTTGCTAAATCCACAATGCAACAACTGCTCCTTTTCAGCCAATTCTTCTTCTGTCAGTGGTACAGCTTCATCAATTTTCCTTTGTTCATCTTCTTGCCGTTTCAAAGCTTCTTCAGGTGGAAGATCTTGCATTAAAGGAACCTGCAAATTACAATCAACTTTATTACATTTTACTTACTTTAAAAATATTTACAAACACATATAATAATTCGTATATACAATAATGCAAAAAAAAGAATAAAAAAATAAATATCACTGCAAGTAATAATACTACACAATTTTTATCATAAAAAAACAATATACAATATATATTACCTTGTAACCAATAGTCTTTCGATAATAATAGACCTCTCTTTCACAGAGATGCAACAAACGAGGTGGATAAAAGTGAAAATCTTGAATCTGCGGTTGCTTTGGTGGTCTTGGAGCTTTGGGTGCTTTTGGTTCCACATGTGGACGAAGTGCATCTCTAGAAAAAAAAACATTACATATTTTTGAAAAAATATAATCTAAAATATAAAAACAAATTAAAGCACCTGAAATAAGCATCGATTTGATAATTGGCTTTGCGTTCTCTTTTCGGAGGCTCAATCCAATATCCAAGAGCTTTTCTCTGTTTGCCTCTATAATCTTTCCCTTCAAATTGATACACCGAAGAAGCCTCTTGCGTGTCCAAAGTGAAGTTTCGCAAAGAACTTTCTCCCAGCTCTTCTAAACGACGTTTCAAAGCCTAAAATAATATACCAATGATATAAATTGCAAGCAAGAAAAAAAAGTCAAACATACTTCATTCTTTTCCTCAGATCTCGCCAAAATGCAGTCAATATCTTCTTCGGTAATTTCTGACTCTTTTCCTGCAAACACATGATCCGCACCATGTCGAATCATGGTCAACATCTCGTCTTTTCCAAGAGATTTTTGAGTTTCCGCCAGCCGCCCTTGTTGAATTACTACAGTGTCCAAGCGCAACTTTATCTCTGCACGTTCCACAATCCGCTCTTCGACAGTATTTTCCGTGATCAATCGAAACACTCGAACAGTCTTTTTCTGACCAATTCGATGAGCTCGATCCATCGCCTGAAGATCCATCTGAGGATTCCAGTCTGAATCATACAATATAACAATATCCGCTGTTGCCAAATTAATGCCAAGACCACCAGCACGCGTGGTTAGCATAAAAATAAATTTTTCGCTATTCGGAGCATTGAAAGCATCAATTGAGGCCTACAATAAAATAAGTTATATGCTTGAAACTGAATGCAAATAAAAATCAGTTACTTGTCGCTCTTGGTGTGGAGTTTGTCCGTCCAAGCGACAATACGGATATTGTTTCCACAAGCAGTAATCTTCCAAAATATCAAGCATTCTCGACATCTGCGAAAAAATCAAAACTCTCGAACCTTAAACAACGAAAGATTGCATTTACAATTTTTAACATTTCTGCTAAAGGAAAACCTTGTTTTTTCAATTTAGGCAAAAGCTTGTCGACAAGAACCATTTTTCCACAATTATCCACTAAATGTTGATCAGTAGTAAATGGCGGACCTGGTTCCGCACCATCAAATAAGTAAGGATGATTGCAACATTTTCTTAGTTGCATAAGAATGTTCAACAAACGAGCCTTTTCTAATTTTCCTGCTCCGTTAACAATATCAATATCTTTCATTAAAATTTTTGTATACCTAAAAAATTTCTGTATGAAAAACAAACACATGCAAAATGAAAAACTGCAAAAAGTAACAAACCAATCTCGTTGAAGCTTGGACAAGCCAATGTAAATTTTTAGCTCCTTTTTCGGAGGAAGCGCTTTTTCTACTTCAGATTTCAAACGTCGAAGTAAAAAAGGTTTCAGAACCTAATAAATATTTACAACATTACAATAATAACAAATATAATTAATGAAAATGAGATAGTAAAACGTACTGTGTGCAAACGCTCCACGAGTCCAGTATCACCAAAACATGAACTTGTGTTAAACCAAGCGTCAAAATCATCCGAGCTGTTGAAAACATCTGGCAACAAAAAATTTAATAAAGCCCAAAGTTCATGCAAATTATTCTGCAGAGGAGTTCCAGTTAAAAGTAATCGATGCGAAGATCTAAACTGACGAACAATCTCTGACAGCTGAAAATAAAGAAAAATTTGTATACAAAACTATTAAAATTTCAACATCTAAAATACAATATTCAATGCAAAACAATAAACTCAGCATAATCATCTTTAACAAGCATAAATAAAAATATGCAAACATTATACTTTTGACTTTTCATTTTTAATTCTGTGCGCTTCGTCAATAACAATGTATCGCCAGTTGAATTTCCGCAGAACGCACTTTTCGCGAATAGCCATCTCATAACTTGTAACGCATACATCCCATTTACCAGGCATGAGTTTTTCATTAATAATAGCATCCTAAATTTTCATTCAATCATTCAATGAGTATAAAAAAGTTATAAAAACGCATTTAACTTACTCGAGTTTCCTGATCACCAATCAACTGAACGACAATAATAGATGGGCACCAACGATTGAATTCATTCACCCAGTTGGGCAATGTTGACTTTGGACAAATTACCAAATGCGGACTCGACATGTTTTTATAATGTTTCAAATAGCCAATAAAGGAAATAGTTTGAAGAGTTTTGCCCAAACCCTGAATTAAATAATAAATAAGTGAATGAACTATGGATTTCATTATGCACTCACCATTTCATCGGCTAAAATACCATTGATCCCATTCTCTAATAAAGCAATCATCCAGTTTAAACCACGAATTTGATAATCTCGCATTTCACCTCCTTTGATATCTAAAATGAATACTTTTACTATGATTAAAAATAATTCAAGCAAAATTCAATTTCTTACACCAAGGGGATTGTGCAAAGCAAAAAATGTTTGCCTTATGACGTTCCTCTTCTAACAATTCCTCATCCTCTTCTTTTTCAGTTTTGCGATGTCGGTGATCGCCAACAGCCGAAACCTTCGGAACCACTTTACCGTCTTTCTTTTCTTTAATTTTCAAAGGAGAACCAAGCTTCTTTCCTTCTAATAATTTATAACAAAGCTGTTAAAACAATCAAGCAAAAATAATTAAACTCACCAGTCAACGCGCCGCTAGATACAAAATGGGAATACACTTCTGTCTGTTTTAACAGATATTCAAAACGCTTTGCCTGATCATTCAATACTTGCTCGTAATGATCTCCAGTATCCCGTCTAGCAACTTTTGCGATCTTAGAATCCTTAACATCCAAATAATTTTCTTCCTCGCTTTCACTTTGACGGCGAGATGAAGACGGCTCTGAATAATCTTCTCTATCAAGCATAGGAGGACCATCGTCGACTTCCATATCATCCTCGCTAACCATTTTCGATAGCTTATTAATGCAATTTACTGAAAATAAGCAAAAATATAAATATACACTAATAAAATCAATATATGAGGTCAAGGAAATACAAACAAAATTGAAAACATATATAAGTATAATATAAAATTAAAAACAAGCATTAAATAAAAACATCTACGTCAGTTACTACCTGAAGCCAATGTAAAACATTCTCAAAAAAACCTAACCAAGAAAGCAGTAAGAAACTTATCAATAAAAATCAAAAACTTATTTAATACAGGATCAGAAAAATAATCAACAAAAAAAGGGAAAAAATAAAATTGTAACGTAATTACGTTAAAATTTTCTATTTTAATGCTTATAGGCATCTATTAACAAATTTCTAAAATTATTATAATAGAAATATATGTTGAAAAACAAACAAGCTCGAATAAAGCTTTTATTAAAATGTTGCATGATAAAAAATACACTTACACGAGTAATTCTAGAAAAACAAATCAAGGTAAATCGAATTTCAAATTGACAATTAGATCAAGTTACAGTATATACACAAATCATTTTATAAAAGTAAGTACATATTTAAAATTAATATATTATATATAACCCCAATTCAATAAAACAGTATTATAATGTTAAAATTACAAATAAAACGTTAATTAAACATAAAAATAAATCTATCTGTTTAAAAATAAATAAAATTAAATATTCTTACAAAAAATATCAAGCATACTGTAAGATGAAATCAGCAAAATTATTTATCAACATACAATAGCAAATCAAAAAAGAACAAAATTTTTGAAAAGAATGTAGAAATAAAATAAATTACCAAAAAAGGTCAAAAGCATTATGTCCAATTCATACGTGGAAAATGAAAAAAATAATATTCACAAGGCGTATGACCTAATAATTTATTAATATATAAATTCACCTGAGCTGAGCCTAATTTTACTTTTAATCCGAAATTTAAATTTTTTTTGAAAAACAGACTTCAAAAGACGTTATTCTAAGCTTTACTATTTATCTTCTATATATATATATATAGATTAGTAGTAGCTAAATTATAAATTTAAAAGCTGACTAGCATTTCAAAATTATGTTTATTAACAAATCTTGCGGTTTCATTTTTGTGTATAATTATATTCATACAACTGCTGATCAGATTTAAGAAATTCGCTTCACGTTAAGCTAACCTGACTCAGTTTATTGCGTGTGTACTATTGAGCATTTTAAAGACTTTGTTCAAAAGTTTGCTTTCTATTAACTTGTTTTTTAATTTTATGACAATAGAAGAGAATACAAAAAGAGTGACCATTAAAAAGAATCAAAATTTGACAAATAGCACGTATTACAATGACGACCAGTAAAATTTAGGTTCGCGACAACAAAACTCATCGCAACAACGACCAATGAAATTTAAGGCCAATCAAATGTCGAGCGGCGTGCCTTTGAAGTCAAAACCGGGACTAGACCGCTGGAGCTGATGGCGGCATTGTTATGCGCCAGATTGAAAAGATATCTAGAAAAGGAACTGACGCGCCTGCTGCGCCGTGCGTTTTGAATCGCGTCGTCCGGTACTCCTGGATCCGCTTCTGGAGGAATGCTTGTTGGATGTGTTAGGTGACAGTTTCTTCATGGAACGTAGCTGTCTTTCTAGATCTGCAATTTGTTGTTCCAAGGCATGAACTCTGCTGTCGTTCTCATCTGAAATGGCGTTGTTTAGGGCTACCAATTCATCAGCTTTTTTGGCCATTTCCTCTATATTGGCATACGTGTTGGCCTTTAGGATCATTTGAATATTAAGGGGAAGGCGTTGTAAGAAAAGTTGCTGGAAAAACCATTTGTTTGGATCAATGCCCGCACAACAATTTCGGCGCATTTCTCGAAGCAATCGAGAGGGTTTCACGTCTTCCATGACAACTGGTGCGGTGTGCGCGCAAAAACGGTCGCTGTCTGATTCGCAGTAACATTCGAGCAAGCGGCACTTCAGCACTTCGTAGGGATTATTCCCGACCGGTTCCAACAGATCATCTACGTCAGCAGCAACGGATTCTGGTAAAGACGAAATTACGTAGAAATACTTTGTTAAGGATGCTGAAATTTGATTCAGTTGAAACTGGGCTTCTGCTTTAGCGAACCATAACCGCGGGCAGTGAGGCCAGAAGGTCGGCAGTTCGAGCGTAATAGCGGCTGTTGAGTTATCAGGGTCCTTGTCTTCAGTAGATATCCAGGTCACCAATTGCTGGGGAGCCATTTATTTTCGAACGATAATACGTTTAAGTTAAAAATAGTAACAATAATTGTTCAAAAACTACAGTATCACTACTATATATATTATTTGACGTGTAGGTAATATTTGACAACGTTGTGCACAGCTTGGCTTCGCGATAATATAATTATTATAAAAATTGAAAACGAAAGTTTCATATTGCAAAATTTTGGAAAAAGTAAAAAACATTTTGCATTAAAATGGTGCATTTGAGGAACGTCCTGAATGATACTGCAATTTGTGATTGTTAAATGATGATAGACTGCATGTTTGGTGAGCGCGTACGTTATGTAGCTGAATTTATGTTGTGCGAATTATGAGACTGTTGTTCGCAGAGGCGTTTGTGATTTGGTGTTGTTTGCTGAAAATTTCGAACTATTACCACCGTGTTAGTTGGCATTTATTTTATTACCGAAAAATTGTAGAATGCAGTTTATACAGTTATTGCTTTAATTATAATGAACTTTCATGATTCTAACGCGGCATGCACTTGTTATTTTTGACTTTTAATTTTTTAATTACTTAATTTTTGATTTAGTATTAAATTTCAATTTTTTTAGATTTTTATAGCGTCTCTTCAGACCCAAGTGATCATCATGTTGATCATGTAGCTCAAGAATAAATTTGTACTTGAGAGATTGAAAATACAGTAACGTTGTGACATGTGAAACAGTTTTCGAATACCGACTATGCTCATGTTTTTTGTTAAAACCACTTTCGCTCGAGCCTGATAATCCGAATCTGCACCGTAACCCAGAGTTGTTGGTTGGTTGTGACGTCAGAGTCACGTTGGAGTGGAGAGTGAACAACGTGATCGTGTGTTTTTGATGGCGTATCTTTTTGGTGATTGTTGGATTGCTGTGACGGTTTGGAGTGCGATTGCGCCTAACTGATCTGTCATTTTGATTGTGCAGTGGTTCTTCCTGAATAAATCTCAGTTTCCGTGTGTTTTGTTGTTCCCAAATTGCAGCTAACGCTTCTAAGCCTAAGAAGGGCCAGTGACTCAGTTAACCATACCCAACTGTCTCGCGCACAGTTGGATTGAACTTGAGAATATCAACCAGATTGTTCTCAGCACTTTCTTTATGCATTTCACCAAACGTTGCCAAGTATACAGAAAGAAATAACCAGTTCATCAGTTATCAGCGGCTGCTTATCAGCTCCAAGTCCAAACTTACATCAAGTTGACGTTTGGATATCTGAAATAATGGTAAATAATATACTCATATTATTAAAAGATTTAACGTATTTTTTTCATATGCCATGCAATAGTTTATAACGTCAGTGACGTTTTCTATAAACCATATATAGCAAAGATATCAGAATTTGTAATGAGGTATAAATATTTTAAAATAAGAAAAACATTTTTTGGTTTTTGTTTATTTTGATATTTATATTTGATAATTAGCAGAAATTTTATGTTACATATTTTTGTAACACAATTTGTGTTTTATTTAATTTATTGTATAATGTATATTAAGTTAAAAAAATTTTTTTGTTTTTTAAAGCACAATAATATATTTTTAAAATAATCAAAATAATGAAAATGCTCAAAAAGTGTGATTTTTTAAAAATTAAACATTAGAAATAAAAACTGGCATTTTATTTTGTCCATCAATTCCAAGAGCATGCCATCCAGGAATCATATATTCCGTTTATATTGTTGCTCCAAAATATTTGATTTTCACTCAAGTGAATGCAAATTTTGGTGCTTATTTATTTTTGTACAAATTCTGATTTTTTACTTATCGTATGTAAATCTTTATTTTTCTGGTTTTATTTAAGGTCTGTAATAAAGGAGTGTTTATATCCTCTAAAATCTTGTGGATGAAGAGAACTGGTGTTCTTTTATTAAGGAAAGCATGCAAATCAACGATTTCAAGCAAATATAATTAGAAAAGCTATATGCCGTGATAAAAGCAACCTGAAAGGAAGCCCATCCTCCGCATGTGCCTCATTATGAATAATAAGAATACATTAATGAAATTTAGTTTATAATTTTGCTTTGATAATACCAAAATGATCAAAGCTAATCAACCTTTCGTATTTATTGGAGCTAGGTTGGTCGTGAAAACTTGCTGTTTAAAAAGTGGGTCGCATTCCACAGAACTTTGGGAACTACTGCTTTAAAGAATAAACGATCATCTATGTGTCAGATTTTTGGCTGGTGAGCTCAAAGCTTCTGCCGAATAAAGATGAAAAAGATTGGTTGCAGAACCTGCGACGAAGTTACAAACTCAGGATCTTAGTTCATTCTGAAGACCAATCCTGAAACTTCTTTTTCAATGAATAATGATGATGATGAGAGAAATCGAAGCAGAAAACTCTTGTAAAAGGAAGACGATCTTGGTTCACACACACTGCGCTCAAAACGTTCAAAAGAATAAGCATTCATCCATTTCCCTGGTCTCATGTTGGTGGTTCGTGAGCTCAGTGGATTCTTTCTACTAGAGGAATTATTGAATGGAAATGCAAAGAAATGGTTACGGAAGCTAGCAACTCAATTCATAATTGTAATAAGGATCAATGGCAAACTGACTTCTACAATGGTCTCGTTCTACTGCTGAAAGAATTGAGGCAGTGAAAAAGAGTGTAATGAAGTAAACAAGCAAAGCAGAGAAGCTTGGCTCACAGATTGCGTACGATATGTTCTAAAGAAAAAAGCCCTATCTCAGTGACCCGAAATTGGTAGTTGTTGAGCCAGTGGACGGATTCCTTTCTTCATTGAAGCTGAAGAAGCTCAGAAAATGAAGCTAAATCAATAGTATTAGTATCTGCGACGAGGTTACAGCATTAGTATGTGAATTCATCACTGTTCTAAAGATCATGATCAAACCCTCTGGTCCAGTTGTCTTGCTGTAATCACGAGAGGAGTGCTGCACAACAATGTTGTAGCAAATATGGTTTGTGCTCAAAATGCTTCAAGTCATGAAATTCGGCAATTTCATAGTGATGCTTGCTGAACTGAGCGGATACGTTTTACCAGAGAAATTTTTGAGTGAGAAGATGCGAAGATTCTGTTGCAGACAGAATCTGCGACGAAGCTACAGAATCGTCAACTCATTCTTCTATAATCACTATTCTAAAGACCAAGATCAACCTCACTCATTCAGTGATATCGCATTTTAGTGATGAGAGAAATGAAGGAGAAGATTGTGGAAAAAGAAAAAAAAAATTCTATTTCTGCAACTTCTTTAAAAAAAGTAGTTCTGTGTTATGTTGTCAAAAATTGCAGTGCCTAGGATTGAATAAATGTCATATTGCATATTGCCGTTTTGGTTTCGTTTTTTTTGCAATCAAAGCGCACAAGGATCATTGAAAGTAGTGTAGGATAATTTTTATTTTCAGTGCAAATTATTTTTGAGATAATAATAATAATTCAAATTTACATTCTTTTTTCTTTGTAATGATGCTAAACTATTTTCTTTTTATTAAATAACCTATGGTTAAACGTTTGATTGAGTAATTTCTTAGTGCTTTAGTATATTTTACACCTGAACTAGTGATTTAGTACCACTTTGCCATGCTAGATTACGTGTTCATTTGTATTTTGTATTGTTGATATCTTTTTTTAGGACAAATGTATTTCTCATGCATATTATTGTCTCATGATATTATATATGTAGAACTGTGTAGTTTTAATGTTAAATAATTTAAAAAATGCGTTTTGAATAGCAATTATTTGAAAACTGAATTGATTTAAATAACATGTCGAAATATGAAAAGAATTTAATTGTTCACTTTATAAAACGCTTTTAATGCAATTGTAAAATGTAAAAATACCTTTATAAAACACATGACAAATTATAAAAGCTGCGAAACAATCTTTTGATTATTTTTGAAAGTGTCATCTATAATCATTCACCAAGCAGGCTGCAGTCTAGATCAACCAGTATGAAGCGTATGTATAAAGCAGTTTAAAACCAGTCAAATTGAACCACGTGTATTAGAATAGCGAAATCTGTTTATTACAGTTTGCACACTTGTTTGCCTTAAATTAAAACGAATCAATTAATAATAATACGGAATACATGCGCATTCAATAATTAGTTGGAACATATACAACTGAATTGAAGTTCTCTACTACTAAAAGTATTTGCATAATTTTAAGTAAAGTAAAGGCTGTTAGCTCTAAATTTATTTACGAATAGCTGTTTTGTTACAAAAAAGTAGAAAATACGTCACGTGACACTACATTTTGTATTCAAGCATTTGTAAGATATTAATTTTAAAAATTTACACACAGTAACCACTAAATTTTAAGTTTTGAAATTCAAAAGTGAAAAGAGTTTGATTTTAGTAATTTTTTAAGATATAAAGGAACATTTTTTAAAAAAAAATATGTTAAATATAAGTGTATATCATTTTTCTGTTTTACAGTTTTTGTCTTAAAAGATCATTTTAGTTGTATACTGTAGTTAAACTTGATAATATTTTAATACAGTATCCAAAGTGCTGTACTGCGTGTCAGTAATTGTCCGAAGCAGGTGAATATGCACTTTTAGATTTTTATTTTTTATCCTTCACAAATGAAATGTATCCGAATGTAGTTTATGTAGCATGAGGAGTTTTGTATTTTATACGATTTATATAAATGAGTTTAAAATGGGACTTGTTAACAGTTTGTTTGAAATTAACTTTTAATTGAATTTATACATTTATTGTTTTTTTTTATTTTATGATTTTAGTTATCGGAAAGGTGAAAAAGAAAAATGGTGCAGGAAGGGAATGAAAAACATGGAAATGAAAAGGTTGAAGGACAGAAGAAAAAAGGCAGTCAGCCTTTTAGTAAGAACCAGCCTGTTGGTCGCATTCGTGTGATGCGTTTTTCTCGTGCACGAATGTTTGCAAAAAGACGCGTTTATAAATATTTGAAACCAAAAGTGAAATTAATTAGAATTTTTGAAAGTGTTAGTTGTTTACTAGTTTTATTACATTAGAAAATTGTGCCAAAATTGAGAGATCCCGTTAGTATTTATAAAATTAAGCCAGTCGGTGGAGAAAATAATGGAAAAGAACGAAAAGTTTTGGTGAAGAAGCCTGTAAGTTTTTTTCTTATTTTCGCCTCGTTTATTGAATTTAACAATTTAATAGTGTAATCTGATACAATTTCAATATACTTTTTATTTATTATATTTTGGATTTATTTGCAGTTAAAGCAAATTTGTCGATTTTCATCGTTTGAAATGTGTATATTTTTAGCCGAAGTTAGTGTCCGTTGTTAAAAGACGAAAGAAACCAAAATTGAGTAAGAACAAGTTTTTCAAGAACCATCCTAAAAAGCTGAAGCGATCATTGACTCCTGGAACAGTTGTCATTTTGTTAGCTGGTCGTCACAAGGGAAAGGTAATTTAAAAAAAGAAACAAGACGCGTTATTTTTATTCTTTTTTTTGTACTTTATTTGGGTTTGATTGATTATTAAAAACGTATGAGAATGATTTCAAATATTTAATGGGGAAATGTTGTTTTTTGTAATCTCTTGAAAACATTTAAAATTATTATTTATTTTTGATATTTTTATCGAATCAGTGGTTTTCTCTTTATGATGTAAATTATCGCATGAGTGAATGCTTTAAGGTATTGAGATTATTGTGAGTTGTTTGTTTTGTATTTTTTGTACTTTTTAATTTGATGTTCATTTTCTGAAACATCAAGGCGTAATTGAAAATTTTGTTGTTTAGCGTGTGGTGTTTCTGAAACAATTGGGCAGTGGATTGTTGCTTATAACAGGTAAAAGATTATTATTTAATTATATTTATTAACTTTTCTTATGCAAAAGGTCCTCACAAGTTGAATGGTTGTCCATTACGCCGAGTAAATCAGATTTATGTAATTGGAACGAAAACTAAACTAAATATAAAAGACGTTGTAATTCCGGACCATTTGAATGATAGTTATTTTAAACGCATAAAGCCGAAGAAGACCACCCCAGAAGCAGATATTTTTGTCACTCGGAAAAAAGTAACAAAAGTGTTTATTAAAAAGTTTTATTTATAATGTTTTTTTTTAATATTATTTTTAGAAGTATGTTGTATCAGAACAGAGAAAGAAAGATCAGAAAGTTGTAGATAGCATGGTTTTGAATGCTATTCGTCAGAGTGCAGATAAGAAGTATCTGTTTGGCTATCTTGGTTCACACTTTGGTTTGAGGAAAGGCGATTGCCCGCATAAAATGGTGTTCTGATTTTTAAGAGGAAAATAAATTTCAATTACTGTTTGAAATGAATTTTTATGCAAACATTTTATTGAGACACCTGCAAAGCAGAGAAAATTGTTGACTTGCGTTTTTTAATAGAAAATCTCACAAGTTGTGCCTGTGACTCACTGTAATTTTGTTATCCGTCCATTAATGTCAATTTTGGAGAAATTGTTCAGCGGTGATTTTATGTTTGTTACTAGGAAATGGAACTTTTAAGGCAAGTAACTTCACTTATTATTAATCTAAGTAGCGGTGCATTTAAAAAAAAAATTCACAAATCACTGTTGTTTGAATGATTTATTTATTTCTTCAAATACAAACAGTAAAACAAGTATTCAAATGCATAAGCATGAACATGAACACGGTATGTACAAAACAACAAACAAATCACATTTGCATTAATGAAGACATTTGATTGGTGAGACTTTTCTCCGTCAACTGGTGAAGCCGTTTAGATGTTTCGACGAATTTCCTTATATGTTGTCCGTAGTAAAACGTTAGCCCAGTAATTCAGTTTACCTGGGTGTCATCACTTATAAAATCGAATTTATGCATTTTATTTTTCTTGCCCAGACAGTATGCACATTTGTCTTCAGACGGCGTTTAAAATTTGAGTGATATCATATACTATTGAAAAGTGTCCTAGCACAATTCTTGCTGTCCATAGACTTTGTTCTCAATTAGTGTCATCAAGTGTTGTCAATAACTGGGAACTGAGATTCATCCTCCACATAGACCAGATATTTAACGTAATTCATGCAACCAAACTCAGACATGTCGAGTGAAAAACTGTCACTATGTTCAAAGACCATTGTTCATATCAATCTTCTTTGATGATTAGTGAACTTCGCTCATTTAAGGTCCTCATATGATCTTTCTTACAATCATGTACTCGATATATAGCTTGGGTTGGCGCTTCGATAGGATTATTTACTGCTTTAGTTTTAAACTCGATGCTTTCCTCTTCATCACATATTTTGGAAGGCTTGAAAATTTTCTTCCATACAACAAGAAACAAAACGGCGCCCATGGCCTGTCCCGCATGTCTTCGCTGCCGTAGGCTAGTGGGGAAGAGTTGAAGTGAGCAAAGCAAACCAATGTCCACAGTTTCTCACTATTCAGTCAGTCGGGTCCATTCCAAAAGTCGCAGATCACAACGAGCATCCGGTGCTATCATCAATCGAACACTGTCTTAATCAACATTAAATCGATTTTTTCAAACGAAGACTGGAAAAGTGAAATTATCTATTATCACAACCTCCACTAAGAATGGAGATCAACCAATTTCAGGACTTTGACAATTCCTTTTGCTCTGATCAGAATACTTTCGGCAATTTTGCAAAACGTCGCAATAGAAAGTCCATGTCTCGGCTTCGACCGGTGCCTTTTCTGCTTCTGCACTTACGATAAATTCAAGCTGTGTGCTAAGCAGGGCCTGAGTCATGGCGATAAATATTGCTCGACCATTGAGATAACCATCATTTCCTGAGGGGTAGACCCGTTTTCCCCCAAAGCTTTGCCTACTTTTTCGCAGTGAAATTTTATTGGTTGCTGCTTTGACGCGCGCATCTAAATTTCATTTGTTGTCGATCTTATGCATTCTATTTGTCAAATACTGGTTTCTTATAATTGGTCAGTTTTCTAAAAAAAATAAACGATTTTTAATCGCTGTATTTTTAAAAATTATTTACTTTTTAAATGTACTTATATTCTTTTTAGTTTCAGTGAATAAAAGCACAGTTACTAAAACTTTAACTAACAACAAAGTTTGAACAAAGTGACTTTTTCTGTTGAAATTAAAAATCCACATTGGGGAACAAAATAGTTGCCTATCTGGCTTCGTAGGGCATTGCAATGTTCTTTTGCTAGATCAGGACATTCTGAGCTATCCAAAAATAAATTTTCTAATTGATGCCTTCTCACCTAAATAAAACCACAACCTATGCCTTTACGTCTATGTAAAATTCAGAACATTGCAATGAGTATGGAAACAAAGATACTGCCTTTCTGTTCCAGAGGTGATATTCACATTAATACAATATAAAAACGCCATTTTTCTCAAAACAAAACCAATAAACAAGCTTACAAGTTTCAAAAAAAAATGATTTCATTATTATTATCATTATTATTGAGTAAATTACATTGCTAAATTGAAATTGAACACTTTTCAAAATGATCAACCTGCGCCTACATTTGTTTAAAGTAAATTTTTAAACAAAGATAGAAATTACTTTGAAACAAACCAATTTAAAATATTTAAAAGTTTAAAGTTACACATGAGCCAAGCGATTCAACTGCTTACAGTTCATTTTGCTGGGATCAAGTTAGCAGTGTAGTTGTTCCAACAAAACAATTGCTGAGAAAATGTCGAACGAAGAAGAATACAACAAGGTGCTGGAAAAAATCTCCCTGCCTTTACATGAAATAAAAGTTTGGCTGTCGTGTACACAATGGCGCAAAATTGAGTTTGCAATAACAAACCCGACTGACGCTATCATCGGATTCCACTTGAGAAACACCAGAACGTCTGCAATCACCGTCCAACCAACATACGGCTTCATCAAAAAGAATTGTTATGTAATGATTAAAGTGCACTTTCCAAAGGTTGACGAGTGCAATTGGATAATGCGGGCAGATCGTTTGACAGTACTCTTAGCGGTGAAACCTGAGGGTCTATCAATAAAACAACCTGAACTTCTGTGGGATGAAACGACTTTTTTGCCTGAAATATACGCCAGAAGATGCGTAATTATAAACTACAAAAGGCCGTTCGAAAATGAAACGATCAAAAAAAGTAGAAAAAGTTCAACGAAAGAAAAAACAACAACTGACCAACAAATTAATGACCAAAAAAAACAATCTGGCCAAAATGTAAAAGCAGACGCTTTGGTAATAGCGAGCAAAACAGTTCAGTTAGATGATAATGACGAATTTGAGGAAGAGGAATCAAACGAAGATTTCACTGACGATGAGAAGAATGAAGCAAAAAAGGATAAACAATAATGGACGTTTAAATTCTTTTTTTTCCAATATCTACTCATCCTTTGTAAAATAATTTTCACTTTTTAACAAAATTTATTAAATTAACGTTAATCTGTATATATTTTAATAAAATTATTGACAAAAGAGTAAGCAAAAATGGTTTGATGTAACTTTGCAATATTTTTCTGCCATTATACTATAATTAAATCAATTTTACTGTAACCGTGTATGTTACTGGATTTAAATTTGGTTTACATTAAATAATTGCTTTATTTCTGCTTTTCTGTTGAAGCAAAAGAATCTTCTCACCTGTCCGTATCGCCGTAAACAACGTGAGCATTCCATTTTTCATTTCGATTCACAAATCGAATTGCATTTTCCAACGTTTCTCGACCTTTACTCACAATACTATCCGCCACCTGAACATCGACAACGTATACAAGTTGTAATTAGCGCAGCAGCAGCAGCAACAACAACAACGACAACAACAACGATGTAATGCTCACCTCCACACAAGGCATACGACCGCTGAAGTTAGCCGACGTGTAACCATAAGTGACGTTCGCAATCAATTTTAATCCAAGTTGACGGGAGTCGAGAATTTTCACCAGTGGCTTGAATTTGAAGCAAATAAAAAAAATTTAAATAAAACAAATATGTAAATAAATGAATACAAATACCTTGTTCGTGGAATATTGTTGCATGCATCGTTTGACCATGACACGGGTGCTGAGTATTTCTTCGAGCATCTGTGGCAATATGCCACGTCTAAGATCAGAGTTGACAAAAGCGACCCCTGCAGGGGATACGTTCAAATGCGGACGTAATTTAGCTAACAAAGCACTCGGCACGGACAGTGTTGAACAACCAAACGTTATCAAGTCTGCCCTGATAATAATAATTATTATTATAATACGAGGAAGAAGAAGAAATAAAGTTCTATTTTCAAAATAGCTCACTTGCGCAATTTTTTCACTTTACCAAGACAAGTCGAATAGCAGTAATTGTAAGCAATGCAAATGGACGGATAAAGTGACTGAAAATCAAGCACTACAACAGGATCACGGTAAAACTGAGATTCAGGTTCCAAATTGAGCGGCAAACATTCTGGTGCTTCCATTCTGAGCAGAAAAATATACTCTTTTGAATTATGAAAGTTTTGTCAAGTGACAATATTTAAACATTGACTGATATTTAATTAAATGAAATTAAATTAATCACCATAAATTGTCTAAAACTCTCCAATGAAAAATAAAGTTGATTAAATTTTTAAGTAAAAAATTTCATTCTGCATTCAAATTAACTACACTTGAATTTGCATTTACAAAAATTGTAGAATTAAAATATTCCGTTGAACAATATAATAAATAAATAAATAAATAAACCTTCGGCGTTGGAAAGGATTCGGTGACAAAGAGACAAATTGTCTAGCCTTTGTCATTCGTAATAGCATTGATTCGACACGAAACTGAGAACCTCGGCTGAGCACGTCAAAAAATTGTATACCAAATAATCTGGCAAGCTCGCTTGTACGATTTAAAATATCCCGTTGTATCAACATTTCCAAATTGGCACAAACACGCAACTTATAATAATCATACACACGCCATCTGCAATTATTAATTTATTCATTTATCTATTACACAGATGAAAAATAAAATGATCAAGAAAAAAACTGTATATATAAGATGGTATATAATTTTGCACAACGGTTTTAATTAAAATTGTACCTAGAATGATAGGCTGTGTGCCAGTGGGTGAGCTGTTCAAAGCTGTAAAATGGAACACGCTTGCGAAGAACATGAAATACCACGTTTTCGAATGTGTAAATACCAAGAGTCACCTATGAAATGAAAACTATTTTTAAATCCCAACATACAAACAAACAAATAAATAAGCAAATCACAAAACATAAAACAACAATACCACACTACGCATAATGTGCCATAAATTGAGTACAATACGGCCAGCAACGTGTATATTAGCCATTGACCACCAATCATCGTCACTAGATGATCTGCTTTGTTTATTTTTGTCTAAAAGGATGTTCAAAATGTGTGTACATGTGCAAGGATTAATTTATGCAAAATTTACCAGGAATCCTTGAACAACGAGTGCACATGTCTATTCCCAGAAATGAAGCACGTTCGAACAAATAACCCCAAGAGAGCATCTGTATTTCATAACCGACAATCAAGTCCGGATCAAAACTAACAAACAAATTATTTCAACATAACAAACAAACAAATTGCAAAACAAAAATATATATTCAACTTCAAAACAATGTTGCTAAATTGTTCCAGAAGCTCAAATTCAGTTTGAACGCAAATGGAAAAATCTGGCTCACAACATTGAATTGTGGTCGCAAGTTGCTGCAGAAAAAATCCAAAAAACAACATTAAAAAAATAAAATGCAGAGTAAATTACAATTTTTTTTTTAATTCATACTTGACGAAAAGCAGCTTCCTCTTCAGATACGACAATAAATCCGAAATGATCGATGCAATCATGACCGTTCACATGAACGGCGTAGAAAATTGCCACAATTGGATCCAACTGAGGATCAGGACGAAAATTGTCTCGAGTGGATACGTGCAATTCCATGCTCATGGTGCACAGAGGAACGAGCTGAGAAAAAGAAAGCAATGGAAAAGAAAATATGCATATAGACAACATGACAATAATTCTGTTGCAACGTTATTTAATTTGCTTACGCACATCTTGGGCAATTCGAACGTCGGCAAAATTCACATCCGTGATATCAAATGCGAACGTGTTGTCCAATGATGGACCTTCTATTGCGGAAATGTTGCTTTTCGAAGCACTGGATTTACGTCTCTGTGATAAAAATGAACAACATATCGATGCATGAATGAATGAATGAATGAATGAATGAATATGTTGAAATATATATGTGTTCGCCTACCTTCGGTGTGAAATCAACGTAACGTCGGATTGAAAGCCGTCTGCCATCTGATTCTTTGTTATGATAATTTTTCTTGTTGAACTCAATTTTCAACACCTCATCAACAGAGCACACAGTCGACAACGGTGCACGTTGTTTTGGCGTTCTTTGTTCACTGGATATTGAGAAAATGAATATAAAATTTAAATAAGCAAAACCAATTACTTGTCAGCAACGAGAGTCGACACAGTGGATTCGAACGATTCGTTCACTTCAATGGTATCGCTCAACGACCGGTGAGCTGGTGACAAGACGGCCAACGAGGTGCTGCTGGCCGACGAACGACGACGACCACACTGGAAAACAGAAGAAGCACTCCCAGTTGTTGGTGAACATGCCGCCGGACTAGTGGTGAAGCAAGTGGAACCGCCGTCCGGAGTGGCTTTAACGAAGCTCTGCTCTGAAACGGCACCGACGTTGACGATCGATTTGCAAGAACTCCACAGCTTGACCGCCTCGAAATCCGGCGCCTCAGACGGCAAGGTATGATAAGGACCGTAGACCAGACCTTGCAGTTGGCTGACTTTCTCCTCACACTCGACACAGAATGATTCTTCTAAATTTTCACTCTTGCCCGCATCCTGCGTTTGCACAGTTGCAGATGAAATCTGCTGCTTGCAAATATTGCTCGATTCCAACAAGCAAGTTGAGTGCCGCTTTACAACTGCTCTTTTATCTTCTTCTTCTTCTTCATTGCACAACTGATCGCTGATTTGTTTCACAAAACATCCAGATGTATCTACCAAATCCAACCGACTGCTGTTGGCTTGTTGATTTGATTCATTCAAATTATCCTCTTTCTGCTGAGGAATCAAATTTGGATTCGCTTCTGTCTGGCCGCCGCCTTTCAAATTAACCACCGATCGATAGATTTTCCGCTTCTTTTTCTTCTTCACTTCGCTTGAAGTTCCGCATTCTGCATCTGCATTCCTGCAACTCCAGCAGAATTGTTGAAATATCTGTTTTTCTTCTTTTTCACAGATGAGCAAAATTTAATTTTCAAAATTCCAAATACCTGCCCTCTGCAGATGACCGGCAATATTTCGACTGTGCTTTTGCTGTTCCTAGAAATATTCTTCACTAAAAACAACAACAACAACAACATCATCATCATTATACGCTTTAAATTGCACGATCTACAGATCATTTCAAAAGTGAATAAATAAATAAAATATTTTACATAAAGTAAAAATTCCCTCACCAAACTGCTCAGATGAGAGATCAATAGTTTGCAAGTTGGAAAACTTTTTCGCTAGCAAAAAATGATCAATTTAGTTGCTTTATTGTTTGTTCTGTTTTTTTGCTAACAGACTTTTCTGGTCAAAACAAGATTCATTCAATACCTTGTCCGGTGGTTCCTCTTTTCTCCTTCATCTTCGATGAGCAAGTCCGCGAATTAGCCGAAGAAGCAGTGCCAATATTGGAATCGTCAGATCCGTCGTCGAATGATATCCATCCACAGTAAGGATTCTTGCGCCCGTTGCCCGGTGGTCCGTCGACCTGTTCAACGCGTCCCGCCGTTTCACTCTGCATCCTCAAACAAGTAAAATTTATGCAAATCTCAGCCAGAGATGTCTGTTCAAAATTTCTCACTGTACGGAAAATTCCAAATCTGAACATTCACCAAGCAGATCATTCAACGACTGCGACATCTCAAGCCTGTCTTCTTCCAATTCCAACATCTCTTCGTCCTCTCCTTCAAGCGGTAGATCATCAATTTCACAAGTATCTTTTTTATAATTTCCACTTTTCAAGCTCAATTCAGTGAACTCAAACCTTCCGTCCAAAGATTCACCGCACGAAGCCACCGCCGTCATGCTGTTGTCGTCGTCGTTGGACTCGCTTTGCAACTCTCGCAAAATGTTCATCAACTGTTCGTCTAAATATGCAAATTCTTTTTTAAAAATTATTTTTAAAATTAAACCACAAAAACCTAGTTCATCTTGGCAAGCTGAATCGAACTGCGTCAGAGGAGCGAATTTTGATCTAAACAAAACACTACAACTTCTGAACAGCTTGAACTTCCAACAATCAATTGCTTGCTACCTTGCAATTTTTTTGTCCAGATCCTTCAAGTACAGACTTTCAATTTCTGATACAATAAACTGTTTCCGTTCTGAAAAATTGGATTATTTAAAATTTTAAAATTGAAAAATTTTTTTCACCCACTCACCTCCTTGAGATAATGGTGTGTAACTGAAAGTCGAATCTTGACTAGACGCCATACGGCGATTAGCTTCATCTGCCCATATATATTTCAAACCAGGATTTTGCAGTTCACCTAAACATGTATTAAAAATTAAAAATACAATATCATTATTGTTGTTGATATTATCATTCAATCACCCGAATAAGTTATCGTGGTGTTTAAAATATCATTAGCCATGCAATCCAACTCCACTTCACAAGTACTCTGACATAAGAATGGACTGAAAGAGAAAAATGAAAAATTTTCTGCAATATACCAGAAATCAATAAATTATTCAAACTCTTGTTCATCAAATGGTTCATTAGTTGCAGTCAATGCAGGTCCCTCTGAAAAACAATTTTCATAATCAAAATTAAACAATACAAAATAATATAAGAAATAGTACGACTGTTTTTACCATTTTTCACTTTACGTTTTCGAAATTTCACACACCGCAAATACAGAAAATCCATTCCATATAAATTAAAGTCAATAAAAAACTTAAATAACAGCGACAAAATTAAAATAGTCAATGTCAACGCAAAATGATGCAAAAAGCCACTACCTGCAATGTGTAAGGCACGTGAGATTCGTGCGTTTCGAAGCGAATGCCATGAATTAAGCCATTCTGCAGAACTTTTACAGCTCTAAAAGCTCTGAAATTAACTTTTTCAATCAACAACAAAGTATTCACAACTTTTTAACATAATTCGGATTGTACAATGAAATTTTCAAAAATGATACAGCATTTTCATGATAACCATAAAATGGACTAAAAATGCAACGCTTGAATTTGAATGTTGGAAATTGCAACATTTTTCACTTACGTCAGCCGTTCAACAGAAACATCGCGTACATATGAAGAATGTGTGCGTTTTCCACTGCCTGTTGCTTGAGTTTGCATCTGATTTTTTATTTGAAAATTTAATAAACGTTTAAATTCAGAAAGCCATTTTGAACAAGGGTCATCCTCTGGACTTTGAACAAAAAAATACGGAAAAACTCCATGAACGTGAACACAGCATTTTGTGCCTAGATTATTGAAAAACAGCTTTTCACACCATTGAATAGATTGAATGAAAATTATAATTACCATTTGAACAAAGACCAAATATTCGTAAAACAGGAACCCAAGTCGTTTTCTCTTTTTCACGTGCAAATTCACCAGCTTCGCCTATTTGGATTGGTTTGCACATGTAATGATCACATTGTACTATGCGAACCGCAAATTGGCAATTCGAAAGCAACTGAGTGTGACTCATCCGCACTTCAATACGAACAATTCGATTAGACAATGGTGAAGTAAAAATAATGTAAAATATATTTGATTAATTTAAGAAATTGTTCAATTTTTGAATTTTAAATTGATAAAAAAATTTATATGATGCAGTAAATCGCAGTAACAAAAATAAAACTTTTGCATTATAAAAGAAAATACTGTAGCTGAAAAGAAAATTAAGTATAAATTTGGTCAAATGTTTAATAGAGAGCAATATGAAGAAAAATTATTGAAGAGGAATAATATTTTATGAAACGTAATGTAAATCATAAGTAGAGCATGAAATGTTGATGATGGGAGAGAGATTTTAAAAGTGAAACTGAAAGACTGCATACAGATGTACTAAAAGCATTTGAAATTGATAGTCGTCAAGATGCTTGCTTGCATTTTGGCTAGTTAAAAAATTTCACCAGCTGAAGTTATATATAATGCAAAAGATGAATAAAATTTTAGAAAATGAACATGAAATATGACCAAAGGTGGAAAAGTGTTATATTTATTTTTTGCAACTCAGAGAAAATAAAATTTGAAAATTTACTACAAGTATTTGTCAACTGAGAAAAAAACCAAACTGCCCGTTTCCAAAAATTTAAAATTTCCTGAGAATCTATTATTAATTTTTTTGCTTTTCTTAATTAATTGCAATAATTGTATAAATTAAATAATTATTGTTTTGTTTTTTGCAAACACTGCAAAGTAAAAATTTACTACATTTTGAAAAGTATTGCTACAAACAACGAGTGGAAATTTTGAACGTGGCGTTGCGTTGACGAGTGTGCATCAAGTTCCATGAATAATAATGGTCAATGAATTCAATATTTTATACAAATTGTTTGTTTAACCTCAAAATTTAATAATTATCATTTTCATTTTCACCTTTGCTAGTGAAATTTATTAATTTAGAGAAAAAAGTGAATTTGAAAAGAAATAAACCATTAATAAACAAATTATCGATGTTTGTTTACTTGGATCGTTGGGAGTGGTCAGTTTTTAAGTGGAAATAGAAATTTTGTGAAGGAAAAGAAAATTAACCGGAATAAATAAAGATTGATTCAGTGAGAAAATATTTCTGATAAAGCAAGTTTCTAATGCAACAATGTTTGATGCATATTAAACAGGCAAATCAAAATATGCCGCAACTACACGAACAGCCTGCATGTGATCAATAAATGTTAATCATTAATTTTTAATAAAACAAAAATGCCTTTTTCACCAATTTATTGATTATGAATGAAAAATTGCCTAAAAATTAATAATAATAATAATGCCAAATGTATCAATTCTTCACAAATGCAGGCTTCTTTGCAATATTGTTGCATTTTTTTTCATTTCAAAAAAATATTCAGCTTCAGTTGAATAGACACAGAAGAGTTTGCTGTGAAATTGTATCCCGTTTTCCAATATTTGAAATGCCAGTTGTCAGTTTTCTTCATTTCTCACTGATCATTTCCTAGTTCTGCAACTTGCCAAGACGATCATCTTGCCATCACCTTCATTTAAAAATCCACACAACAGTGCAGTAATACTAATTTACATGTTTCTTTTTTAATGCAATTTTTCAATTTATTATTAAAATAAAATAATAATTAAAAAAATTTTTTAATACAAAAACTCAACTTTGATGGTGAAACTTATTTTTATTTTATTTTGTTTTTTCAGTGCCACAAAGGCTGAAACATGATAACCCATTGATTTTGTCATGCTGAAGCTAGCAAGAACAAACGTCAAGACCAGCGCAGGCAGGCCGGGACAGTTTGTAATGAATGACAATATATATATTATTGTAGATGTGATTTTGCAAAATTTGGCTTATTCAAAACGTGGCCAAAGGAGAAAAGTCAAAGCCAAGAAAGCAGCATGTCAGAAGCCAGTGAATGCGCCAGTGTTAGTCGTCGATAAATAATCAACGACAAATTCATCAGATGAAAAAGAAAAACAGAACAACAATGCTGCTGCTATACATATATATTCATGAGTAAATAAATAATCTCAACAACAAAGAGAAAGAAAGTAATAATAATAATAATAAAATAACTACCTAAAAAATGAAAATCTGAAACGCGCTACTGTATACAAGAAACAGTACCATCGCTACGGGAGGAGGAGGAGGAGGAGGAGAAGGAGGAACAACAACTCTATATATATCTAGCATTCTTGTTCGCTAGCTTCAACTTCTTCTTCATCTTCTTCTTCCGACTCTGCCGAAGCAACAACGGCTAAAATGATCGTTATGTCATCCGGCTTTCCCCCTGAAATTTTCAAAAATAAGAAAAAGCAAATAATATTGATTGAATAATGGAACAGAAACAAAAAAAAATTTCGAAAATCAAATTACACATCCTCATAGTCAATGAATAAATTAGAATGTAGCTTTTTCTTACCAATCGCCTGTATACCATGCTCTTGTGCCTTTTTGGCAAATGGTGACATGCTGTGCCGATCGAAGGACAAAAGCCTCGCTTGAAAAGCCAACGAATTGCAAGCACGTTGCACTTCCATCGGCTCGAACGAATCCAACTTTGATAATTCATTTTCTATTAAACTAGCAGGAAGATTGTCGAACAATCCGTCCGTTGCCACAACAATACAATCGCCCAATTCGACCCTGAACGTACTCGTCTCCGCTGAATCTGGACTAAAATCGACATTACATCTATGACAATCATCATCAACATCTGAACTTTATTATCGTCATTTATCATTTATAGTATAACAATATACAAAAAGTTTATTATTACATTTCACTTTTGACATAAATAAATGAATAAATATATTAATTTTGCTCTCATGCTGCAAATAGGAAACAGTAAACCACTGAATACACGTTTCTTTTTATCGAAGATTGAAATTTACAGTGGCATTCAATGTAATAATAAAAATTTTCAAATAAATTTTGTTATCTCTCATCGTATTAATTAGTTCATCGTCTGTGAAAAGAAAAAAAAAATAATTTGTTCAATTGCAATTTCTCCAAACAAAGATGTGCTGTACAGAATTGGTTGAAAGTGAAGAAGCAAAATATGTACATTTATTATTATTATTAAAAATGTCAACTTTTTTCCCCCTCTCTCTCCCTCTTTTGTTTCACGAAATTATCCAACTAAAAATTCTCTTCGTCACAATCTCACCGCATGAGGCAAAATTACCCACCAGCACCAGCACCAGCACCACCTCTCACCAGCAGCGGTGGTATGCTTACGCAACGCTGTCGTCGGGCATTCCAAAAATTGTTCACCTCCCCAATATTTCAATCTCCTCCCATTTTTGTTGATTGCATATTATTATTATTGATTGCTCGCAACAACTGTCGCACAAATTATTTCTTTTGCTTTCTTTCTAGTCGTAAAACTTTCAACAGATAAAAAGGAATAATATATATATATATTACAACTACTACACTTCATCAATACCTTACCACCATGTTGAACAATTTCTCTTATTCTTCATCTGCTCTGCATTCATTTTATAAAAATTGTTCCAAATTCATATTCAAACAAAGAAAAAGAAAAAAAATAGACCCATTAATATTATTAATTTTTTTCCAAAATAAGCCATCACAACATCAACCCCTCTTCCTCTTTTCACTTTTGAATCTTTCCAAACGTCGTCGTCGTTGACAATGACGTTTGAAAATATTCAAATTATAATATAAAATGTTGAAAAAGAATGCAATACTCCAAAACGATGGATGTATATATTTTTTTTCTTTTCATCTGACTGTGATGATATCGATTTCCATCAACCGTTTGTGAAAAATCACATAATGGAATCAATTAATCACCTTCTTTTTATACCGCTTTCAAATTCAAAAATATTATTCTTCCACCACCTTTTATTCCTATCTTCAATTATTCATTCAAATCACTTGGAAATTCAAAAATAATTAGCAATAAAAAAGAAATAATGATGATGATAATTCAGTTGTAATGCAATTTTTCACTGCACTGCACTGACTTGTTCAGAAATTATGCAAACACTTTTTATAATAAATCAATCCATCATTTCAAATAAATTAATTAATGCATGCAGTGAAAGTGTTGATGTCTGTATTTCTGAAATAAAAAGCAAGCGGACCTTTCAAGGTAAGCAGAAGAAAATGTACAAGAATCTATCTATATATCTATCTATCGATCGATCACTTTTGTTGTTGTTGAATTAGCTTTGAAAGATAGCTCAACTTTGATGAAAAAGCCTAAATTGACAAACAATAAAACTTACCTGTCGCCAAAAAATTGACCAACAGCATCGTCGCTGACGGTCAGCTGAAACGGCGCGTTGAAATAGTGCTGCTGTTCCTGGGATCGGTGCACCACCCGACCCTGGCGTACAACCAAAAAGCCCGAGTCACCCAAGTTGGCCGTGTGCACTTCACTGCTCCGCCGGTCCAGTATCACAATGCAGGCAGTGCTGCTACCGTTCAATGGCCGTTCAGGGCTTCCACCGCCGCCGCCCCCGCCGCTGCTCGGCGCCCAAGCGCCGCGGGTCACCTCCTGATAGGAGGCGGCCAGCAGCTGCGCCGGCCGATGAGCAATGAACCGACCCTCGCGTACCAGCCTGGCACACGAGGCCATCAGACGACGAGAAAACCGAGATGGATCCACGCCGTAGTTTCGCCAACCCCCCACGCCGTCGGCCACGCCTTAAACATCATCAATTTATTTCAAGTACATAAACAAAATATTTAAATTAAATATATTTTTTCAACATATTCTTCACTCTACATTCTGCAATCAATCAATCAATCAATCAACATAAAACGGCAAGCATGCGACAAGTTTTCTTGCACGCAAAACGTAAAAAAATTGATATTCAACAACATAACATTTGCAAAACTATAGTAGTGAAAAAAAATATTGCACAACTAAAATATGAAAATTACCACTTCAACGTTTGAAAAACATCATTTATTAATAACAATACTATTATTAATATATTGTTGTTGCTGTTGCTTTACAATAACATACCAATCACCAAATTTTGTTTCAAAAAATGTTGCAATTTGAAAGGAAAACCAACTCGATGCAACAACATTCAAATAAATTTCAAAAAAAAGCACTCTTAATGTATGCACTAAATTTCTATTTAACAACTGACGAACTTTAATTGCAATAGTAATAGCAATACTACTACTTCCGTGTAACCGTGCTTACTTGTTATCAAGGTGTATGAATGAAACAATACTAAATGCATAATTCAATAAAAATAAATAATGTGAATTTTTTAATAATTAAAATTTATAACGATTTTTTTCACCAAAATAATAATAAGTAAATCTAAGTTGAAAAACAAACTGAATGGAAAACTTTTCAAACACAAATGCACTCAGCTGAATGCGCAAATCAATAATTATAGATAGATGTATATATATATGGCGCCCTTCTTTGCATCTGCGTGTCTGAAAAAGCATTTCAAAAAACCTTGCAAAACAATGATTGAAAAATCTTTTCCAAAAATGTCTATCAAACATTCTGACAACTTATAACACAAGACATATATATATATATATATATATGTGGAATCATTTACCGCTGCATATAACAATAAGAAAGCTGATGAATTACATTTGGACAAAAATTAATTTATCAAATAAAATGTCATAACATGCATGCACGCTTGACAACAACGCTACGAGAAAGTAAACATCGTCTGAGAAAACGCTCATTCAGTAGTAAAAAATTTTTTTTCTACTTCACTTTTCTTGTACAACTACAACAAGTACTTAGATGAGATCTCAAAAAACTAAAAATAAAAATAAGCTAAATTCTCTTTGAGGGAAAAAAAACAATAGCAGCACAAATTTTAAATTTTGCATTGCTTTCAATCATCCGCGTAGGTGTCGACAAACAACGTTAAGTAAAATGATGTCGTGAATTATGCGCACCTCTTTCTGCACAAACAAACTGCTAAGAAAAGACTGCAGAAGAACTGCTGTCAAAAAATTTCCTCTCCTAGAAATTATTATTCATTACATTACGATCAAAAAGAACTGGCAATCTGCCTTTTTTCCCATTTTTCCACAATCTGAACGTTCATTCCCACTGTCCAGTGTTGTCCTTTTTATCAATCAAGCCAATAATAAATAACATGCTGATAGATAAACTGCTATAAAATGATGCGTTCAACTGACTGGTCAAACTTGCTATTATGACGGTAAACACAAATCAAATGAAATCGATCGATAAGTGTCGTCCTTAACTATGGAGAGAGAATAATTTAACATCTACAACACACTGAAGTACAACATCATGCAGATTTTAAAACAAAAAGTTGTTGAGCTGAATATTTTAAAATCAAACTGTACAAATTTAAATTTGTCAACAATTTTTACCAATAACATCAGCAGTGCAATGGTTAGCAATGAAACAAGCGTCGTCACCGTAAACATCTTGTTCTAAAACTCTGCTAACTTGGAACGCCAAATTTTTTGGAAAACCACAACGGGCAGCGACAAACCGTTGACACTTCGGGGCAGATAAATAGCGAATACCGAACTGAGTCAAAAATCTCGAAATGGTCAAAGTGATCAGGCGACTCCACAGGCGAGGCCTGTAACTGGCCGCCGGCTGCACGCACATCACCAGCCAAGCTTTCACCACCAATGCAAATATGTCCACTTCGAACGCTCCGCCAGCCAGTTTGAGAACATTTGCCCTAATAGCTTGAGATGCTTTTGCAATCTTTATTTGCAATAGAAGTTGTTAAATGTGATGCGGGTGGAATAACAAACAACGGAAAGATGCCAAAATAGAGAGCACCAGCTTGCATCTAGAGACAGATGACAAGACAACATACAGTACTTCAAAACTGATGCACAGGTACAAATTGTACATATTTACCGATTACTGTACGCGATGTGACTTTTTTGAAAATGTCATTTACAAGACTGATGAAATGAATTTTTTTTTTAATTTTATGCTATGCATTTATTTCATGGCATAAGTTATTTTGTTGACAATATAAAATTGATTTTATAAAATGTTTTAAATTGGAATCGACATTTTTAAAAATAAAATTTTGCAATTTTTTCTTCTTTTTTTAATTGTTTAAACTAGGAAAATATAGACAATTATGTAAATTAAAATAGTTCATTTCTTTTATTTTTTGTATTTTGATAAAATACATATTAAATATACAACATAACTAAAGAAAATACATTATGAATATGATTTTTTGATTAAAATAATTTGTCGTTATATCATATAATGTACATAAAGATCGTTCGTAGTGAATATAATAGTTTCATGAATCACTTCGTTCTTGATCCTGTTGCACCGATGGTGAAGTGGTGTCGTCTTCTGAAAGTCTCTCTTCCAAAAGTTTTGAAGTAGATTCGAAGCTTGTATCATTTGTTTCAGAATTCTTATCAGTAGCCTCTTTTTGCTTGTAAATAATATTTATACATTGTCGGGAAATAAGTGAAGGAAAAGAATTACCCCGCCACATGAATTCTGGATCCGTTCTGAGGGATCTTTGTTTCGGCTTGACAGCAAACAACAATGTTAGACGGTCGTGTTTTCTGTTGGACACGCAGGACGGGAGAAGACGGTAAAAGCATAGCTTAATCATAAGGGAGCTGTTCGGTTTGAGGAATCCACTTTTTGGATACAATATGAGATGCTTCGGAAGAGTAGATTTCGCTTTGAATCCAATTGTCAAGTTGGTCGGATTGGTTACACGAAGTTGAATCCAATAGTGAGCAGCAGTTCTCAAAACAATACGCTTCACCGGCAGCGTAATTCTTTTTAAAGCTTGCATGTCTGCATTCATGGACATTTTTTGAAACAGAATTCAAACCAAATAGCGGTTTCAAACGGTGCAATTGCAGAGAATACGTAAGATTTAAAGTGAATTTCAAAAATTTTTGTAAAATTGCTTTAATGTAATAATTTGTTTAAAGTTTATTTTACAGTCGAAAGGTTTAAATTTCTTAAGCACGTAAATTAATAATAATTAATAAATTATTGATAATGATGATAAATTAAGAATGATTAAGAATGATGATAAATTCGTAAAGAAAGCAAGTTATCACTAATTAATGCATCTATTTAATTGTCATTTTTTTAAAATCATTTTTTACATATTTTCTAAATTAATAGTATATACATATTAAATATATAATTTTAAAACTTTTATTGTCTGTTTTAATTTTTTTCATATTTTTTACATGGAAGATATTAAAAATATATGTACTTCAACGTGAATTTAGTATCTCCTTTTATGACTTTATCCTGGGTATTTCTTCACTTTTTGTAATTTGAAATGACACACCCATATTTATTGCTTCATTAATCATTGTTTTCCACAGTCGATTTTGACGTGTAACATGAAATAAAATAAAACAAAATAAGGTGTGCGAAACGAAGGGTGGCATCTCGGTTTATTGTGGTTTTTTGCGGGATGGTCCAGAGCGGTCCCACTTTTCACCGCGTGCAGCTGCTTGCCGTTGTATAAAATGATTTTGCAATCGTGTTGGAAAAATTTTTTGACAACTTCAAAACTTCAATAATATGCACCTTGCCTTGCATACAGAAAATGTGTATAAAGTAGTAATATGAATTTCCAAAAAATTCAATCTCATGCAATTAGATGCAAAAAATGGAAAATATTTTTATTGTTTTGCAATGTGATTTTTAACTTCACGTCATTAATGACCTTTCTCATTTATTGACTAAAGTGAAAGCTTCACTTTTAGCAAGTAAGAAATAACAGAGAATCCCAGTTATCAACAGAACGATTTCTCTCTTCCTACAAACTCAGTTAAGAAAACGCGGTGAAAAGTGGGACCGCTTTGGACCAAACCGTTTTTTGCTCAGTAATTTTATGGTTATTATTAAAATTTTGAAAATTTAAAGTTAAAATTTTGAATAAAACATAAAAAATATATAATTTAACCGATACGCTTTATAAAAATTCAAATTACCGTATTTCATCCTGAAGCAATAAAATTTAAATTTGTAAAGGTGATCATTTAATAACCAAGTTTAAATTTTTTTGTGATTACTGCTTGGCTAAGTATTTTCAAAGAATAAGAAGAATTTATTTTTCCGTTTTCTATATTTATTGTTTTTTTCTCTATTGATGTGTGATAATCTTTTTCAGCTGACTGATAAATTATATAAAAATGAATGTTGACATTTCATATTAAAATGTTGGAAAAGCATAGAATAAAATTTCAGAAGAAATAAGCAAATAAGGAACAAATGTGCAAATAAGCATACATGACATTTATTACATGTGACTTTTAAATTTATTCCAAATAAAAATGATTGTATTCGATTTTTTCTTATTTACTTTATCTTTATTGAATAACTAACTATCAAAGGATAGCCACTTTATTTTCAGACAAAAAATGCTTGAAATTAAGTTCATATTAAGCATAGCTGGTGGATGTAATTGTAGAAACTGAAAAGTAATAATTGAAAGTAATAGAAACAAAAAAGTTGCATTAAAAAAATAATCTTCTTCTTATTATTATTCTTCCTTTCCCATTTTACACTGTTTTAAAATCATTTATTAATTAAAAAAAAATTTCAAAAATAAATTCCTCGAAATTATTTATGCTTAAAAATTCTTATACATTATATTTTATTTAATTAATAAGTTGCTTCAAGAATTTTGCCAGTAACATTTGTAATAAAATGAAAAAAATATTACTAACTTTTGGTTTTATAAATATAAAACAAAATCATTTGAAATAATAAGCGTAAAATTTATTTTTTCAATTGAAATTTTATTAAATAACAAGCAATTAAGATCAACAAAATTAACAGCAACAAAATTAAGAGCAGAACAATGAACAAGCAGCATTGTTAAGCAATTTTGGTTTCAGATACATGAATTAACAATACATGAAAAAATTAAAAAACAATTTAGTAATATTTTAACAACATAATAATTATACTAAAAATTTATTTTCTTATTCATAATGTTGCTAATGTTGTTTTTCTACAGCTTTGATTTCAGTATCCGCTTCAGTGGTAGTGGTAGTTATTTCAGATCCTGTAACCGCACTTTCACTTTCACCGGATGCTTGTTTGTCAAGCAGTGAAGAATTGCTTTCAATAAAACGCTCACTTCCTTCAAACGGTTGTTGGTACGTAATTTTTATGCATCGACGAGCAACTACAGTTGCAAAATATACCGATTCGTTCCACAAAATACTTGCATCCGAAATATCGATGTTATCCGGCTTGATGGCAAACATAGCTGTCAAGCGATCATTTCTGATTTTGAAACTTCGATTATTCAACTTCCAAAATACTATATCAATTTTTTGATAACTCATTGGTTGGATGAAGCCACATCGTGGAGAAATTTCCATTCTGAACCGACGACTGGCTTTCAATAAATATCCAACAGTAACCCTAGTTGGATTGACAAGGAGTATTGATAAGCAGCGATTTTGCAAATACGACGGCCAAAGGGTTATTTCTTCAATGGGAAATGTGATATATTTCAGAGCTTCGCAAAACTTTTCTTCTTTGCTCTTGGACATGTTCGTATCACTGCTCACAGTTCAAATAAACCAATTTATTTAATTTTATTTTGCCTAAAGTTTAACATTTACATAGTTTAATATGTAAACTTTGAAATTTTTGTTTTAAAATCGAACTTTTAAAGTGAAAAATAAAAGCATTTTATTGGTCAATTTAATGAATTGTTTGATTGGACCATGGAAATTTGAATTTGGATCAGCAGTTCACTAAGTTCTTTTGTAAATAAAGATTTTTAAATGAAAATATAATAAAATGCATATGTATATTTTAATGCTATGCTAAATAAAATCTTCGACAAATGTGCAGCTATAATTCGTATATTCACAAAGAATAGTTGTAAAAATTTTCTTCATTTTTATCCCAAAAGCAAAGAAAAAGCGAACGTTTATTCCAAACATAAACTTTATTTATCAGTTTGATGGACAAGGATAATGAGGGAACATAAAATTTTTATGAAAGTGACGTCTGGTTTTGCGTGCATTTGAAAATTGCATTGTTTTTGTGTTTGATCATGAAAGTGTTTCATTCAATTGAAAGTATGTAGTTCACGTTTCTGATTTGATTGTATGTAAGTAAGAAGTATCAGTGCAGGTGAAAATTACTTTCGCGTAAATAATATGACTTCCAAGGGGTAAAATATTTTTAAATGTCTTAATGTCTGAATTCAATTTTATACATTTTTTTTATAACACATTAAAATATCCTTTAAAAAGAACAAGAAATTTGGTAATTCCACATCATATACATTGTTAATGTGTATTCTTGAATGGTATATTATACACATTTTAGATTTTTGATGTAACAAACACACACCAACACCCTTTATATTTAATGTTTTGCAAATTTGTTTAGCAATTAATTAAGTTTCTATGTATGTTTTTTTACTCTTCATTAATTAATTTCGATATGTTTTGAAAATTTAATAATTTTATTTAAATAAAAAAAATATTTCTGACATTAATCGATTTTATTCATAATAAATTGATTTTGAAATGTTTCACAAAAAAATTTTTTGTTTGCTTATATCAACAAAATTAACTTCAAAAAAGAAATCGATTCTGCAATCAACAATTATATATTATTTTCAAACGTTTTGCACGTATGATGTTGAAATTTTCAAAGTAATTTTTTCATTTTGAAACAAAATTTTTCAAATTAATTTAATGGTGACAATTTAATTAAATAAAATTATTCAAAATATTCTTTGTAATAAACAAAGAGAGATATCCAAACAAAACAATTGTTGTTACTTCGAGATGAATGAAACGTTCAAGAATTTAATGAAACACTCGCTGTACTAGTGCTAGAATCCGATGCTGTATCATCCGTGATAGATGGGGAGGAATCATCTTTTCCAATTCCAACAGTGGAAATTACCATTCGCGTATCATTGGACGGTGTTTTGTCGATACAACGTTGTGCGGCGCTTCCAAAGTGCGAGCGAATCAAGCGATCCATTGGTTCCAAAGAGTGCATCCACAATGGTAAAAAATTCCAGTTGCGCAACACTGGCGGCATATAGTTGGGACAAGCTGTCTGCATGACGTTGATAAGCAAAATTAGCAAAAAGCTCAACAAAATGACAACGCCGAGAATGGTTTGAAAAATTTCACCGGCCATGCCCAGGAAAAGAATGCCGCTTGGAAATAAGAAAAATGTCGAAATCAAATACCAAAACGGAAACCAAGGATATTTGACGGCTGTTTTGCCCAATTTTCGAGCCATGCCGATTGGCAAATTGCGCATGAACGGCACAATGTAGAATAGAAAAATTCCGGACAAGTTGAAAAATAGATGGCACAAAGCAATTTGAACAGCCGCGTTGGATTTCTTGCCCGTCTGGGAAAATGCGGCAAAGAGGGCGGTGATGGTGGTGCCGACGTTGGAACCCAAAGTCAATTCGTACATCTTTTCCAAATCTAAAATTCCAATACTGACCAAAGGCAACATTGACGATATGAATGCGCTCGACGACTGAAGCAAAGCTGTTATCACTGCACCAAGCATTAAGACCATGTATCTGTGAATGTGAAATGGATTTTTAATTTGAATAAATTAAAAGAAATAAAATCAAACATTAACGCGCTCACCCAGTGAGAAAAGACAAACATCCTGGACATTTGATATTGACTAGTCGACGAACGGAGGGTGCTAAGGAACCTCGAAAAATTGCATTCAGCAATCCAACAAGACCAAAAAGGCAACCAATAACAGACATCAGTGACATGGCAAGCAACACTATACCAATGCCAGTATCACTCCATGAAACATGAGCAAATAGATGATTGCCTGAAATAATGTTTCATAAATAATCCACAATAAGATATTTATTTAAAAGCAACCATAGCATTAAAATTATTTAAAAGCATAAAGTTTACAATGTGTATAAGAAATTTCTTTTTTGGAAAGTTCAAAACTTTTCGAAGTGTTCACGAGATTTAAATCTTCTTGTAGATGAATTTGTAAAGGACAGTTTCGTTTAACCAATTCTACATCATTGGCAATGCTGGAATTTTGAGATGCTATTGATTCTTCAAGTGCAGTTGTGTTTAACTAATAGAAAAAGTTAGCATAAATATTGACAAATTAAAATAAGCAAAGTGACCACGTCACTAAAATTGAAACAGAATCCAATTAACTACATTAGTACTTGAATGATTAAATCGGTGAATGATTCAATTATCACTTTCATAAAGTTTAGCGGTTCTCTGCTCTGGATAAGGAATTCATAATTCTTGTTGATGTATCCAGTTACAATGTATAAATAACCTGAATTATAAAAATGATAAATAATGAAAAGAAAAGAAATAATAATGCAGAAGGTTACTGGACAAAATTTCTACTGGTAGAAGAATTAAAACGGTTGCTAAATTGAACATGTCATGTACTGTGGCAGCGGCAAAAGTTTTTTCAAACGCATTTGAATTGTTGGTGCGCACCAGACTGACTAAAGTGCTCGTAACGGATGTACCGATGTTAACTCCCATAATTATTGGAATTGCGGATTTTACATCAATTGCTGAAATTGAAATAAAAAAATTCATAATTGAATTAATTCGTATTGAATAATCAGTTTGATTAATTATTAAATATTAACGTAGAAAAATATTTTTCTGTTGATTGCATACCTCCTGAAGCAACCATGCTGACTACAATTGAAGTAGATACGCCTGACGATTGCAACAGAACTGTTGCCAACAAACCGACCATCACTTTAGCCATGGAACTTTGAAGAATTTTATTATTGTAAAAAATATTTTCAATTATTCTTGAACCAATTAAAGTGAACGACTTGCTGAGCAAATCCAACGAGCACACAAAGAAATAAAGCAAGCCCAGTATTAAAATGATATTCATCATTGTATAAATCAAGCGGTGATGATAAATGCGACGTAATTTCTTGGTCACTAAAAATTATTACAAAAACAGTGAGTTAATTTAAAGAAGTTGTAGCAATTTTATTTTTCAAGAAATCTTTTTTTACATACTTTAATTATAAAAAAAATAATAATAAATAAAATTCAATCATCAGTTACAGTTAAAACAAAATTACAAATAAAATTACAACATGCATGCATGTATGCATGAATATTTACATAAATAATAATTACATCTAACAACTGGATAGTAAAAAAAAGAATACATTACTTTTGTATGCAATGCAATGTCTAATGCACATCACGCTGAATACTACGAGCATTTGATTTCAAAATAAACGGTTCTTAAAAACTACACACTAAAGTACTGCTTTAAACAAAATTATTTAAAATGACAGAGCTTTAAAAATTACAGTATACTGTTTAAATGCATGCAAAAAAGTATAAAAGTTTTTGAATTTTGAATTTTTATTTCAATTTTACAAATTTTTCACATTATTTGCAATAGTAAAACGCATCAATTAATGAAGACTACATTTACTGATTTCAAAATACATCTGCAATGCTACAAAATTGATGCATATTAATTAATCGGAGAATAAAAATCAATAGAAAAATTATGAAGAATTTTTTCACTTCACTCTAAAGCAAACTTTCAAACAGATATCAAGCAGCTTCCCAATATTTTCTTATTGCCATTAATTCTTGCATACTTGGAAAATACCAATAGTTGCTTGAAACGCATCTGCTGAATAGCATCAAGTGGTCAAATAAGCCATCGCCTTTGTTTCCTACCAATCTGTCGAGCATGTAATCGAAATTTATCGTGCTATTGGCAAAAGCTATGAAAAAGAGTCCAGCTTCGTCACTGATTGTACCATATGGCATGGACTGTCGATATATTTGGAATGGTTTTTTGGATTTGTATTCTGGACCTGAAATGTGAAATGAAATGCTAATTAAATTGATCAAAATTCTCATGATTATGATAAATTATGGCTAATATGACAATTGCAGTACCAGAAGTCATTCGTGCCAGATGAGAAAAGGCTGACTTATTTTTCAATTCCAGATTGAAGTGTCGTGTTCTTCCAATGATATTTTCCATAACTTTAGCTGGAATCAAACAAAAAACAAAGTGCAAATTATAAATTAATATTATTCATATCAGAATATAGTTTTTTTTGTTTCGTATACTTGACGCTGAAGCGATGAAAGTCAAATTATGTATCCATCGTTGAGTCAACTGAAAAAAAGTATTCGATAAAAAAAATAAAAAAGTGATGGTGAGAATATTTTCTTACGCAATAGCTTCCTCCGGTATTTTTGTCAACAGCAACTTCTTCTATTTCTTCATCTTTTGGATTTTCTGTTCCTTGAAATCAGAACAAAATGCAAAACTTATTATTTTTGCACAATAATTAAAATTAAATTAAATTGAAATTTTTTTGTTTCTTCAAATCAGTCATCTCAAAAAGCCTGTTCTGTAGAATTGATTGGAAAATTTTCAAGCACACAAGTGATTGATTAAACTGGTTGAAACAAGCAATTGAAAAGCTGACCAACCGTCAACAAAGCCGGACAAATCTCGATTTCCATGATAAGAGAAGCCGTATACATCGCTGAACGCTTTCACGTACGGTCGAAGCAGTTCTATTACTCGCCAAGCAAAGTCGAAAAGATTGGATTTGGTATCACATTTCGCGTGCACAAATATGTCGCCGCCTAAATTGCAAACATTGTTCACTTGCTTATTATTATTATTAATTATTATTATTTAAATTTCATTTCAAACCAATAATAAACAATACCCGTATTCGGTATGTCGCCTTTGGGACCGTGGCGATGATCATGAACAAAAGACTGAGCTGTCACTTCACGTGGGATGATCTTGAAAATGATGAAAATGAAAAATCAAAAAAAAAAAGAACAATAAGAAATTGTAATTGAACAAAAACTGAATGATTACTTGTTTGAAAAAATCATTTCCAAAACCGACACCGGACACAATTTCATTCATTTGCAAGCATATTTTTGGTGGACAAATTTTGTCGCTTATTTTATTCAAATTTGTCACCACACTGACGATTGGTTTCAAGTCGACATTTTCGTTCAAATGGATCCAAAGGAACAAGCCTTCTTTTCGTTTGTAAGATATGACCTGGAAGTATGTTCATAATTTTTGCAAAGATTGCATGCACAAATATAACAATTTCATAATTAAATCAATCACTCACATTCGCCTGCTCAGTTTGACAGAGTGCGAGATTAATCAGTGATAAAATAAGCAACATTATGCTTAAAGTGTACGAAGCTTTGATCAAGTTGCAATGCATGCTTTTTGAACTGAAAAGAGCACAACAAAATTGACTACAACTTTCAGTACTTTCAGAACAATGAGAAAACAAAGCTGCTCTGTTTTCCCAGTTGAAGTTGCTTGTTTTATATGAATAATTATACTGGTCGTTCTGTGTGTGTGTGTTAAAGTATCAAATGGCGAATAGTTTCGACTTCTGATATTGCATTCTGTTTGCAAGCTCGACGGTAGATCATACTGTCACCGAGTGCATCATGTGATCACGTACGTACGTATCAAATACTCACTTGACGATTATTTTCACCACTTGCAACAAGAATCATATTTCCAATAAAAAAAAATTAGAAATTCTAATCAGTGATCATTTGAAATATTTTTAGAATAATATTGTACAAACAAAATTTGAGATAGATATAAAAAAATTTCTTTTTCTGCACTACTTTTGCAAACATGTTGTCCTGCAAAAAGAAATAATTTGTTCAAGTTTCCATTTTGGAAAGTGTTGCACCATTGTCGAGCACAAATCATCACCATCGATCACGATTTCTGCAATTAGCACTTCTATTTTATCTACACCTTTATATTTCTTTTTAATTCTTATTTAAAATTCACTTTCCTGAATTGTTTCATTCAAAAAACTTTGCAAACCCTACAAATGACAATATGTGATTATGGAAAATTTGATGGTTTTTTATTTCAACAGGTTTTGCTTCAACTAAACATGAATTATTATTCATCATAAAAGAGCAAATTAAATCGTGTGCTTTTTTAAAAGTAAGAAAAAAACAGGAAAAAGAAAATGCAAATTCATGAAAAAATACATCTTTTTTTTCATTTTACGTTTTTTCTTCACAAGAACAGCACAAGCTCTCAAAGCCAATAATCCAAAATGTATCGTTCGTTACTGATTAAATCGGACATGAATTTCTTCGCATCTTCTGGGCTCATTTCTAAAACAGAACCAAATAAATTGGGGAAAAAAATTCAAAAAATCAATTTAAACTGCTTTCAAATAACTCTCAATTCAATGCAAATTGTTCAACAATAAAATGATGAGTTTTTTTTTTAAATCAAACGAAGCTTTTCCATTATTTTATTTTATTTATATTCAAAATCTTTCCACTCACCCCCGTGTGATTGCAGTATATCGACAAATGCTTGAAAAACTTCTTTGGCCATATTTTCCACGTCACCGCAGACGTACACCCGCGATTGGTTCACTTCCGTCAACAGTCGAACCAATGAGAATCCATTATCGCGAATACTGTCTTGGATGTATTTTGTCTTGTCATCGCGTTCTTCTTTGGAAAAAGACACAACCAAGTGAGTTAACAAAAACGAATCGTGAAAATCTTCCAATTGTTCGCTAAAAACAAATCATCAAACAATTAGAAATTGGATTTGTCAGAACAAATAAAATAATACCGAAATATGTAGTCCAAAGATTCAAACTGACAGCCGTAAAATAGCCATCGTTCACACCAGCGATTTTCCTCGGTTGACAAAGCTCTACAACAACCAAACATTATAATATAATATAATATAATATAACATTATCTACACAGAACAACAACAGTATCTGAAATATTCCTTTTTGAAAAAAACATACTTGATATGCTGCATAAAAGAGATAAAAGGAGCTACGCCCGTTCCAGGACCAATCATAACTATCGGAGTGTTCAAAACATCCGGCGGCAAGCAGAAATTGTTCGATTGTCTGAGAAACATTTCAATCTGTAAAACATCAATGACTTAGCGAAAAAAAATAACAAGAACACAAATTGACAATACATATATATATATATCTAGACAATGCAAGCAACAGAACAATGAGTTTTTTTAGAAGATAATTAAAAAATAATAAAAAGAACAATATTTACCTGATCGCCAATTTGCATGGTCTCGAAATAGCCAGTGGCAAGACCATTTCTGGCGTAGAAACGACCCTCCTCAGCGGTAACGGTGACCAAACTGTACACAATGTTGCAACACTTCTCTTCAACCAATGGAGAGCTGCAAGGGTGATTTGAAAAAAAATTGAAATATAAATCAACAAAGCATAATTTACCAAGCGAGACTGTACGGTCGTGGTCGAAGTCTCGGAAGCAATTCTGAAAATCAAGTGCCAACAATATTTTACAGAAATATTTCACACAATCTCACCGATGAGACGGTCGACTGGAGGCAAGCAGGACGGAAACGCATGGAGCACATCCATCAACGACAAGCCAGCCCGACGTACGTAACGCTGGTATTGTTGTTGGCCTTGCGAGCTGCACAGTTCCATCAGTCGACGTTTCTCGCCAAAAGTTTTACAATGCTCAGCAAACAATCGCAAAAGAATCTGTAAATATATAGAGAAAAAACAACAAAATCACATACACACATATATATATATATGTATATGTAAGATTAAAACACACACCCGACTTGGACTTTGTCGTATGTCCAGGCAGTGGGTAAATAAATAACGCAACGAAGACACTTCCGGTAAATAAGGTGGCAATTTGTCGCCACGACGTTCAGCTTCTGGAAGCAGCTTCAACGTGCATCGCTTGTCGGCTAAGACACTCAAATTCATCCTGTACAAAAGCCAGTTGACTTCATTCTGCGGATTCGAACAGATAAAGCTAAACGCATCGCCAGGCTTATAAGGAGTATTAAATCCCTAAAGCGGAAAAAAGAAAACCATTTTAAACACAGAAATGAATATTATTGAAATAATAAAAAAAAAATTTTTTTCTTATACACTCAAATCAAATTGCAATAACACTTTGCTCTTTTTCGCCGTCGGTGCTGTCAGTACGGTCCTTTTCAACAATTTGGCCATGTACCGAGGACTCGCTTGGCCGGCATATTCAGTCTCTGGTGTTGTAGTTGGAAAATTCAACTGAGTCTTCAAAACAAGCAAATATAAGCACAACAACAACAACAACAACTGCATCCCAAATTTACATAATCTTCGTGTGTAACAATGGATGTCAACTTCGGTACAATCAACGCCATAGAAGGCACCTTCAGCTCGATGACGTTGCGCAATTGCTCGCAGCCGACAACCGACGGTTCAGCCCAGCGGCACTGGCACTCTTCGAAGGTGTAGAACCTCGGCCGACGGCTGGGCATCGACGGCGAATGGGCAATGGTCGGATCGACCACGGCCGATTGTTCGCCACGGCGCCGCTGGTCGTCGTCGTAGTAATAGTCGTAACGGTAGTTCGGGTCCGTCTCCATGCGGCATCGAATCGCCTGGCTTTCACGACCGTTCGACCTCGGAGTCATGATGCCATTCAACCGTTCCGGGGTGCTTCCAAGAGAAGCGATTTCCGTATTTTCCATGTCCAAGCTCAAGTCGGCCAATGGCAGTGTTTTATCAATCGAATCCAAATTCTCCTTCGACAACAACAATTCCAACAGACCACAAATCCAAGGTTCCGCTACGGTTGCAGTTCTGAAATGAATCAATTTTCAAATCTGCCTCTCTTTGTGATATTTGAAAGCTTTTTATCTTTTTTTTTATTTTAATTTGATTGCAAAATGATCGTAATGAATTTAATTTGTCAGAAAATAATTCACATTATCATCCCATTAAAATAATGAATACAAACAAATCAACGAAATGAGCTGAAAGCAAATGTTCAATAAGCTTTAGAAAAACGTAGATTAAATTTTCCTTTTCATTATTTTTTTTCATGACAAATATTCAACGACAAGCTACTAACCACACCTCCTTATTCAATCAATTTTGAATAATCCTTATTAAATGTGCCCTTTTTTATGCTTTAATTATTTGAAAACTTATTTCCATTCTTCTGAAATAACTTTTCAATGAAACATTTCCTACTGTATAAAAATACTAAGATGATAAAATGTAAAATTTTCACGGCATAATTCAAGAAGAAATTCTTAATAAAACAAAAAGCAATTTTCACTAATAAACAAAGTATATTAATTTATTAAATAGATGACGGGTAAAAGTCACAGCTAATCGATCGATAATAGACAAGAAAAACAACAACAACAACAATTATGAATGCTTACTCGACAGCCTCGTCACAATAGCCAGTGGGATAAAATGCTTTCGCATGAAGCTGAAAGAGAAGCTTTTCGAGTGTTTTCGGAGCACCACAAAATGTGTTATAATTCGAATCTCCAAGACCTAAACATCAAAATTGTTTGAACAATTAGCATAATTTTTCTTTCAGAAAAAAATGTCAAAAATAACTGACAAACACAAGAATTTAAAAAAAATGATTAGAATATTGAATTTCTATTATTTTTTTCTCTCTTCATCTCTAGTAGTATAATTTTTGATTCATAAGCAAAAGTAAAAAATTTGCCAAACAACAAGAACAACAACAAACATGACTTTACCGAGAAGGGCAAATTTTAAATTGGCTAGTGATTTTTGTTTCTGGCGTACTTCACGCTTCAAGCAGGTAAAGAATCGATGGGCGGAATCAGGAGGTTCACCGTCGCCGGTTGTCGAAACGACAAAAATGACCAGACGCTCTTTTTCAATGCAAAACTAAAGCAAAAACAATTTGAAATAAATAAATAAATAAATAAATAAACATAATCATCAGTATTGTTTCTGCTTTGCTTTTTCCTTTACAAAATTAATAATCAAGTTGCAAAGATATAAAAAATGTTTTTCACCTCTTTTTCATTCGCGCTCAGACAATGAATACGATGGGTCAAATTATGCGCTTGACACTTTTCTGACAAGCGAAGAGCTATAGCTTTTGCCTGACCGGTCTGCGAGCCGTAGGCAATGAGAAAATTATTTAACATAAACTTTTTGTATAAATATATGCATACATCTATATTGTCTGAAAAACAAGTCAACAATGAGAGTGATCAACGATGAAATCCCATCTGAGATGAAAAAAAAACTTTCTTTTATTGCCTTTTCAAAATCGATACATGCTTGAGAGAATGAATGCATTCTTCAAATGCATTTCAACCTTTTGCACACAATATTCTTCCATCAAGTCCAATTTTTTACCGTATAAAAACTTCCTTGTCAACTGGCCTATATTGGTACAGGCAGAAGAATTATACTGTCGACAAGTGGGGGGAAGAAAAAAATAACGAAACCGCTTCGCCTTGATTCAACAAGCTACTGCTGTTGGCGACAGTAAGAATACAGACTGCAAAAGTTGGGAACATATTCCTGATCATTGATTATGAAAAATAATAAATTTTAAACCTATTGCAAAAAAACCAAAATACCCAACGCTCAATTCTGCCCTGATGAGCAACAATTCGTTGATCGATCCTCCAATATAAAACCGGGCAAAAGCTTGGCCAAGCGAGAAAAGCTAGCTGTTTACCACAGCAAGCCAAAGTCAAATAATTGATTATTTCTCCAAAGCGACCGGTTGGTTAGCCTTGTTTACAACGTACCGGAGATGACTGTCAAAAATTTGCACAAATTGCCTGCAATTCCATCGCAAAGTGGAGTGAAAATTGCTGCACAAGCCCGGCTGAACGAGCGAAAACTGGCAAACCACGCTGAAAGCCGCTAACGTCGCCGCCCGTCGACTGACTCACCGGCTCCGGCATGATGCAACACCGCTAACGCTGATAAACACATTTGACATTCTGTAGACAATTTATCAATATGCAGGTAGAATTGCCGAGCAGTGCAATACGATTTGTTTTTTCAAGCAAACTAAAATTTACACTTATTTCATTTTTCAAATGAAACATCTACAAACGATACAATATTAATTTTATCTTGAGTGAAGAAAAATTTCAAAATGCAATATTGAAATATTTAATAAATAAAATTGAAAACTTTCATCCGCATCACACAGTCATTTTTCATTCAAATATACTTCTCATCGTGAGGATCGTTTTCATCAATAATTCATCCAATACGTTTATCACACATCGAAATGAAAATTTTCAATAAAATAATTTTATTTACAATTTCAAATATTTTAATTTAAAAACAATCTATTGAAAATGTACAATTTTGTCTACTACTGCTTTGGAAGCAAACTTTGTACAGAATGAAATTGCACCAACTACTTTTACAGTTTAAAAATAATAAAGTATTAATTGTAATCGTCTTGCTGTATGAATATTTTTTTTAAAAAAAATATACTGTAATTACACATAAAGTTCAAATTATTATAATTTTAATTAAATTCAATGCATTTTATTGAATAATCTTTTTTTTTGCATTCTTTTTTATTTTTTACAAATATATTAAGATCGCGGTGTGAATCATCATGAACAGTACTGCTATTTGGTCAATCAAAATGGTTCTTCATTTTCGAACAGAAGATAAATTTTGCATCTTCCGAGTTTTTTTTTAATATATTTCAATTCAAAGTAACATACACAAACAGATTAATTAACAAAAGAAAAACACCGTACTGTCATCAGAATTCCAAGCTGTCATGGAGGGCAAAAGGTCAAACGTAATTAAAAAACTGAAAATTATACTCTGAATCACACAAGCCTACATCACAGTTTGACACATGACACATTTGTAAGAAAGAAATTAATTTTTAAAATTCCCATATCAACATTGCATATAACGCAATAAAATTCTTACTCAAAATGTGGAAGGTAGGAATATAATTTGTAATTTAAAATGACAATAATACAATTTGGCAACATATTACTTTTTTGTCAAGCCTAATATTGGCCGTCTTGGTGATGAACCGCCTTCTTGACCACTTCCGACTAATCGGAAACTAAAAAGACAATGTTAAAATTTGAATCTGAATTTGAATAATTTTAAATTCTGCATTGTTGCACTCACAAGCGACGAATACCCGATTCTTTTCTGCTGTACTTTTCTGGATAAATCTTCTCTTCTGGTTCCTTATTTATAGGGCCATATACGAGCACTTCATCACTGCTTGTCCCACTAAAACAAACATTTCAGTTAATGTGAGAAAAATTCACAAGCTATGCAATCGCGTCGACTCTGTTATATCAACTGTGCAGTAAAACAATGCTAATCAAAATAAATCAACAATGTTTAAAAATTCACTTTATATTTTCTTTATAAATTATTAAAAATAAAAAAAATATGAGCAAAGTTCCCCAGCTAACCTTTTCGATTCGTTATCATCATTACAAGGCGGTCTAAGTTGGGATAATTCTTCTTCTAATTCCATTACTTTAGCTTTGAGGTGATTTTTCTCTTGGAGTACCTCGCGTAGTTCAGCCAGTGTAAATCTCGGCACATGGTCATTATCCACCTCAGACTGAATTTCAAAGTTATAAACAACATTGCATTGCAATTAAAATAATAATAATAATGTAATACTTGAATTTCTTCCAAATCTTTCTGTGCTTTTTCCGTTTCGCCCAACTTGGCACGTAACTCGGTTATACATTTTTCAGCATTTTGCAAAGCGCAAATCATTTCTGTCTTTTCTTCTACCAAAGTCTGACCCTGGCTTCGAACTGCTTTATATCTACGCGCTAACTCTTTGTTAACACGCTGCAGACGATCTACATCATCGAGTAGCTAAAAATATTTCATTTCATTAAAAATTATTATATTCTGTTTCCGCTTCTTAAAACTATTATGATACATGTACAATTTTTAATTTAGCTAATATAAAATTATAAAATTAATCTCAACAAGTATTTCTTTTTTTTTTTGAATCACAAATCAAGCAAAAATTATAATAAAATCAAAGTATACTTTTTCTGTTTCTGTTGTTTTTTCTTCGAATTCTTTTTCAATTATTTTGATACGATTTCTTTGTTGTTCAACAGTGCAGCTCAAATTCAATATTTTTTCAATATCATCTGACCGAAACGCTGAAAAGAAGCTTTTCCAAAATGTTGTAAATTTTTAATCATAACAATCATCTAATTTTTGCAAATTAAAGTTCAAATAAAAGCAACAAATGTCACCGAAAATAAAATTATTGTTTTTCAAAAAAAAAACAAAATACCAATACATCACGCTGATTAATTGCACGGTCATCAAGGCAAATTAGCATCTGTAAAGATAACATTGTAATTTATCCAATGCTTATAATCTTAAATCAATGCTGCACTCGGCATCACTGGTAAAGTTGAACATTAATTATCTTAAGAGTGACCAAATGAACACCATACATCTTGCATTATTGATTTCATAGTTTCGCAGAATTTAAGTTGACATTGTTCAATTTTAAAATATTCAAATAATATGTAGAATAATTTTTGAAAATGTCACCAAAACAACTTGTACTTACTTTCGACAGGAGAGCATTCTTTGGATTCGATTATTTGACAAAGTCGTTTGTTTTCATCTTGCAATTTTCTCACCATTTCCAATGAATGATGAATTTCAGCTTTGTAATTTTCCTCAATAGCTTCCAATTCCTAAACAACAATAGCCTATTATTGTATATGCACTGCGATGAAATTTCAAAAAACAAAATAAAAACTTAGAACAAAAGAAAAAAAAATATTCACTTTTGCTTTATACAAAATTAATTTAAAAATTTCGGATGTGATCAATATATTCCATATGAATAGCATAAAATTGACACTGAAAATGTGATATTAATAATTCGAAATAACTAAAAATAGAAATTCCACTTTTCAATTTAAAAATGCAACAACATGTTGATATTCTTTTCAACATCAATGTATATCATGTAATTAGTTCATTAGTCATCAGGAAAATGAATACTATAGTTAATGAGCTTGATATATTGTTCGTTTGTCTTTTTTTTTTATTACAAAAATAAAATTTCAATTCTCTTCTCAAAAAGTTTCCGCTTTGTCATTATGATTAGAAATGAAAAGCCAACGAGAAATTGTTAAAAGCAGATAGACGTCAAACTGTTCATCTTCATCGTTCAGCAGAGGCAGGCAGTTTCAAGATTTTTCCAATTCCAATCATCGATTCGCTTTGGATGATGTTTCAAATTTAACCACTTCCAACAATTGCAGGCAACAGTGTGCAATTTTAATTGGATCGATTTTATTGAATAAAAATTCACCATAAATTCTGCTTTCTGCAATTAAAAAGGAAAGATGGAGAAGAAAGTCGTCGTCTTCTAAAGAAGATTGTTCAAAATACACGCAACGGTAGTTCACAATTATGCATGCAGAATTTCAATAAAGTGCTGTTGTTGGGATTAAAATAAAAAAAAAAGAAAAGAACAAAAGCCTTCCATTAAGAGAAATTTTTCTCAAGATGATCAATGCAGAAGCAGAAATGAAGAAGACAAATTTCCTGCACATTCACAAACAATGCTTTCTGCAAATACCGTGTTTTCTGTTCAGAATTGCAAAGCCTGGTTGAAAATAATCGGCTTGTCAAGCTTATGTATAAATATGTACTCAACTTATGGATTGGTCACAGAGTCAGTTGTATAACCTGCATCTTCAACATGTTCTTAATCCAATCAAACAAGGCAACAGTTGTTCAAAATCTACACCCTCTCTATTCAACGCAATTTCAAGTTTCTGTCAATGCAAACCACCCTGAACAAATGAGAACGCAAACAAGTTTCCAGGTCAAAAGAAAAATGTTCTCAAAAATAAATGACATTCACATAAATCATAAAAACATAATAACAGATGTAATAATTGATATGAATGAACAATTTCGATAATTAACTTCATTAAATACCTGTTGAAATTTCAAAACTCCTTCTTTTCTTTCGCGTTTTTCCGCCTCCAAACGTTCCACCGCGCATTTCAAGCGGTCAATTTCTTGATTTTCTCGTTCATTTCGGCCAGCAAATGATTCCAACAATTCCAACGCTGATATCACCTACGCGAATGAAACAACAATTCAAATTTTACAATTTCAAACAAAAATATAATTTTAAATTATGTATTTCAAAAAAAAAAAAGAGAAACACTTCCTACTTTTGGAAGCAAGCTGACAAAATTTTCACTACCAAAAAGTTCGATCAAGCGTTCAAAATCTTTGCCAATCACGGCCGCCAAATCGTATATATCAACGACGGTCACATTACGGCTCGGCGAATCCGCCATCACGCAAGCGAATTCTGTACTGACCATCTGAATTTCATTAGAATATAACAAGCTGAAAAAAGCAGCTCAAATTGAAGAAATCAACAAACCAATAAGTTGCTCACTTTCGGCTGGTAAAAGACTGTCTACAGATGTCTTCAAATGATGTTCAGGAAGAAAAGAATTGCGCACTCCGAAGTATTGTTTGAATCATTGTAGTTGATAATTTATCAATTAATTATACATGATCAAGCATGATGAAAATTAAATATTCAATAACAAAATTGAAGAAAAATTTTTCTCCAACTGGTAAAAATTAAAATTCACAATAGTATTTATTATCAATTCAGCAAATAAAAAATAAATTAAGTAATAATAATATAAAAAATAATTTAAAATTATAATTTATTTCAAGTAGCCATATTTTAGGAATCATTGAACTACGCACTGAGGTACTGATGTAAATAATTGAAAAGTATAAATATCATCACTGTTTGCAGTTGAGAAGTTCATAATTTCAAAATTTGAATTGAAAATGCAGTGATGTCAAGTTAAGAAAATTGATGATAGATATATTTTTGAGGCAATGCTCTGACATTTACTTAAATTTGCAAAGATTAATGTTTTCAATGTATTCATTTATCTCTTAACTTCATTGGTTAATGAACTATAATCATCTATTCCAATAAAACGGCTAAAATGTGGTAAAAAATGGCAAAGTATGCATTAAAATAATTATCATGCACATTCAACATAATTAAATTTGAAAAAATTAATTTACCAAATTAGGGTTATCGTCAATTAAAATATTTCGAAATACTGTAACAATTCAAAAAATATGTCCTTGAAAATATTTTACTGTAAAATTATTAAGAGAATCAATTTAAGGTTTTTTCTTAATTTGGGAGCATTATGTCATCTTCTGGTACTTCTGTTTCATTAGAAGAAAGACCTAACATTGTAATTCGGATTGTTCGACCGAAATTATTTAAAGAGAATGCCATTTTGACATTAGACAATATTTACAATGTAAGTAACTTTTGGCATGTCAATATTGAAGATAATTTATAATTTTTAAAGCATTATGCTACAGTTTCATTATACATTATGCTTTTAGTAAGCCATGTAAGTTGTTTGTTATTATTTATGAGAGAATTCTATTGTATTCATTAATGAAACTATGAAAATGCAAATTTGACTATTGTGGCGATAATGCGAAATTAAAAAAAATATTTTAGACGCTGTGCGAACTGAATCATACCGTTACATGGATTACCGAAGAAGAATGCATGCAGATAGAGAAACATGTAAAATATGTATTTATTTTTTATGATTTTTATGGTGAAGCTTTTGAGCATCTTCGCTATTTGAATTGCCGGTATGAAAGATGTTTTGATGATTAAAACTTTATTCGAAATTTAACTTTTAGTATCTACGGACCTCCGATTTTGCTGTTTTGCATAAACAACTGCGTTGTAAGTGTCCGGAGTAATTATTGCAGCATTATTTTCATGACATTTTTTAGCCACTTCCAAAGAATAGAATTCATTACTTTTGCCGTGTAATGGAAGGCGTTACAATTTCATGTACCAATGTGGAACGTTCTGTAAGAGTACGTTTTTGTGTTCATTTTTTTAAATGTAGCGTTTCTTTTGAAATATTTACGAAACATTTGTATCACTATTCTGTAGGATAAACTACATGATATGATTTTGTGGATGGGCGGCTCGGTTTCCAGATCCATGACCTCAAAATGCGATTTTCTCATTGCTGCAGAAGTGGGCTCACTTAAATACAGAGTAAAGAAATAAAACGAAATTAAACTCAGCTTTAAGTATTATAATTTAAGGCTGCATGCGGAAAAGTACCAATTCTAACTCCAGAGTGGGTAAAAATGGCTTGGAAGAACCGTTATAAAGAAAAATTTATAGCAGCTGATCCAGCTTTTACAGAAAATTACAAATGCTTGGCATTTACTGGTCTCACAATTACTGTTTCTGGCTTTGTCGCATCTGAAAGAGCAAAATTACGGGAACTAATTGAGAAAAACGGTAACATTCATGTGATGTATTATAAAACTGTTATATAATTAATAAAGGCTGTAATTACTGTAGGTTTGAATTGTTACTTGCTTATCAATAAAATGTTTTAAACGTGAAATTATTTTTTTTTTTACTTATTTTTTGCAATTTTTTTATGGTGAACGTATAACTGCCACATATTTTGAAAATTTTGAGTATATGTTTTAAAGTTTTATTATAAATTGTTTTATTATTATTTTCAGAATTTTTTAAATGTCTTATTTGTATTGTTTTTAAATTTCAAAGCAGTGGAGTCTTTTAAGAATTCACATTAAGCTAAACATTTTGTACTATATTTTTTTGCATTATATCTGATTGAATTGGCTATTTTATTGATTTGAATTATTTTGATTTTTTGAAAATCTAGTTATTATATGCAGGTTGAAATTGTTTTTTTTTTGCTTAGGTGGCATATTCTCTGGAATTATGAAACAAAATGAAACAAGTCACTTGGTTACTAATACAACTAAAAGTGTGTTGGTAATTTGAAAAGTTGTTGCCCATTGCATGTCAAGAGTTTTTTAGGTGAAAAATATAAAATTGCTAAATTATGGACAGATAACATTATTAAAATTGTAACTGCGGATTGGATTCATAAAAGTTGTCTCGCTGGCTATTGTTTACACGAAGAAGATTTTGAAGTACAAGATCCGACAAAATCGAGAAAGAAAAAGATGGTTTGCTCCACCCCAAACTCCAGTTTCACCAAAAGTGAGACATTTTATTGTTTCACATTGCAGAGATAAATTGCTGTAATATAAGCTGTAATTTAGTCTGAAAGAGAAAATGATTTGTTTTGTTTTGTAAATAATTATTTGTTAACTGTTTTATTTTTAGGACGCTTGGTATTCTTGGAACCGAATTGCAGTTCTATAAGAAGCGTATCCATAAATTCTGTTGTAACTTCTGATGTAATAGACAAAGAATCAAATAGTGCAGATCCTTCACAAGTGGAAGAAACGAAAGTCTGTCGTGTTACTCCTGCAGCCACTCAACGTAGCAGTAAATGCTGATTTAAATTTTATTTAAATTTTGTTCATTTACTGTCTTTAGTAATGAGTACGATTGATGCAAATTCGTCTGATTTATTTGAGAGCAGCATTACTGAAACGAGTAGCTGCTTGGAAGGCTGCAAAGTGTGGCTTTATGGTTTCAGCTCAGATTTGACTAGTAAGCTTGAAAAATATGTTGATTTCTGCGGCGGTGTGTTAGCGTCGATTGACAGTGAAATCACGCATGCGGTGATTGGTGATGTAATTGACGTGAATACGGTGGCCGAATTGCTCAAAGGTCGGGATTTGCGTGGCTGTTTTGTGGTTCGCGGTCCTTGGCTTTTGCATTGTTTCAAAAGTGGACGAAAGTTAGATGAGAGTGAATTTGTTCATCAAATTTATTCTGATTTGTTGGAACAAGTGGAAAGTGGTATGGTTGAATCAAAAATTGAACAAAATCAAGAACAAGAAGTTATTGTTGAAAAGTGAATAAATTCTTTAATTTGATTAGATCTCGTCTTAACAAACTTTTTTGGATATTTCAGTGTTGAGATCTCGGATGCAGATCCGTTTGTGGAAAATTTAGAGGAAAAAAGTGCGATTGAAAATATCATGTTGACATATTTAGCTGATGATGTTGGAGAAGCGCCATTTGGGGAAAATAAAGTTGGTAAAGGCGATTATTTTATGTGATTTGTTTATTGCACTTTATATTTGTTTTTTTTTTTAAATTAAGATTTTCCAAATGAAGAGACAACAATTTCTGACACTTTAATTACACCTACTGCAACATCGTCATCTTCATGTGTCGAAATGGCCAGTATCAATGATCAAACAGATGATAATCAGCCGCTACTGTCGGGAAAGTCATTTTTCCTCGCTGGATTCGATGCAGATAAAGAAAAAGAGCTTTCAGAATCTATTAAATTATTTGGAGGTGAGCGAACAGAATAACTTTGTTCTGCTTTTTTTTTACTAATTTATAATTTGAAATTAATTACTTATTATATGTGTAATTTTTGCTTTAAAGGAACTTTGGTTTCTAAGTTTGCCGATTTTGCTGTATTGCCATGGGTTAGTAGTGTTGCTTTCTTGCCCTGGGCAAATCGTGCAGATTCAGTTCCAACAGAGACAGTCTGGGTCTCTGACTATTGGATTGTGAGTTTGTTGATTGATTACAGTATCTTATGATTCATTAATGGATTGATTTTATGATTTTTAATTTAGAAAGCTTGCATTAGCGAAAAGAAATTATTATCCTTGAGGGATGACATTCTTTTTCGGCCAATTTTTCTTCCAGACACAGCAAAACCGCTGATTAATTGCGTTATTTGTCTCAGCGGGTTCAGTTCTACAGAACGTGATGTACTTGCTTTAGGTGGTACACGTGCCGGTGCTAAGTGAGTTATTGTTTTTTAATTTTATTAAGTTATTGGTTTTCTTCGACAACTGCCTATCAAAAATTTTCTCACTTAGTCTGTCGATGTTGCAATAATTTAGCTGATATCAAAAAATTACCTTTTAAATAGAGTTATGAAGAAAAAAGTTTATCATTATTATTTTATTTATGATGGATTCTTTGTTGCAATGTATGAATGCTTTTTGTTCAGAATTCAAAATCACATGTGTCGTCAAGCGAAACCAGATAAGAAATTTCTTGCCACGACACATTTGATTGTTAAAATTGCTCAAGGAAACAAATATGAAGCCGCGAAGAAGTGGAATATTCCTTGCATGACATCGCAGTGGCTTTCTGATTGTATACGAACCAGAATGAAAATTGAAGAAAGCATTTATCAGCCAAATCAGCATTCTTTTGATCGACATTCCACTTCTGAACCAAAATCCAAAGGTTTCATGTGTGAATTTGTTTTAACATATTTCTTATTGGTTTGTTTAAGATGTTATGGGCAGTGATTCAGATTTGAAATCCATTCAAACAGAAGATGAAGACAATCCACTGGTGAAAATATCATTTTACATTATTTTTTAAATTACATATTTATAATTTTGTTTCACTTTGAACATTTTGTTTAATGCTTAAATGCAAAATTTTTATTCATTTAACTTTTTTTCAGAAAGTGGCTAGTTCGAAAAGGGTCCCTTCTCAGTTAGAAACAGTTTGGGATGGATCTTACAGTTTTGTGAATAAAACAGCATATCGAGCAAAGTTCGATTTTGGAGATTCTTTTCAATCAGAAAGAACATTGTCTTCATCTTTGGTATTTTATTTATTTACTTTATTATCAGTTGTAATGTGTTGGCGAAAAATTATGTTGGTACAGGAAACAGATGTGCTTTTTGAACAAAACTTGGGCAAAGCGGCTCGCTTTACCAGCGCAGTTGAAAGAGGCATGGATGAAGATCGGCCGGATTTTAATGTCTCAATGGAATCAAGCATGGTATATTGTTAATTTGCATAAATTTGTTTATTGTTCAGTAATGCTGTTTTCTCTTAGCTGAGTAATGTAGCAGAAGGAAGCAGCGAAGGGCAACGATCTTACAAGCCACTCAGTGGTGTAGTGATTGTTGTCAGTTCAGATTTGCTTCATCTGCAGATGGAATTGCATCAACTGGTCATTCAGCTTGGCGGTTTTTATTGCTGGCACTTTGATCCTTCCTGCACGCATTTTATTTGTCAAGTAGAATTTTATGCATGTATATTGCAATGAAGTATTCATTGAATTTCTTTTTCTCAGGGGACAAACGTGGAAAAAACTCGTGAAGGGCACAAGGCAATAGAAGCAGGTTGCGCTTTGGTGCATCCAAGATGGCTTTATCAAGTTAGGAAAATTTTTAAGCCTGTATAGCGTCTGTTAACAGTAATTATTGCAGTGCAAGATTCGGGGCTGCCGAGTTTCTGAGTCTGGTTATCCTCCTACTTATACATCTGACTTGCAATTACCAGTAATCACTATTTTATCTTTTGCACAGCTATGCAGTATATAAATGAAGTTTTCACAGATTATGACACCTACCCCAGGTCCTCTTCGGACTAAGAATAGACGCTGTTTTCAGAAATGGCCATTGCGTACAGCTGATGGCAGTGATAATGAAGAACCGACATTTGTGTTACAGAAGCGATGCAGAGTTTCAGTATTTTTTTGTTTGCATTTAACGATTGCTGGATGCGATTATTTTTGCATTTTGGTTGTAGGATCCTGCTGAGGATGATTTAAGAGCGAGCTTGAAGCGACATTTACGTTCAGTCTTGGATCAAAAACCTGCAGTAGAGGAATCTTTTGGTAAATGATACATTCTATCTCATATTTAATTTTACATTAATATTGTGAATTTATTGATAAGCGGTTTGTTGTTTCATGGTAAATAAATATTTTTTAAACTGACTGAACAAAATTAAATTTATTTCAACGGAGGAAATGTAAATAATTGATTGAAAACACATTTTGAATACTATCTCATTTCAAATAATAAATTTTGTTGTTTAAACATTCCTATATTATCTATTTTTTCAACTGCAAAAATGCAGCATTTTTAAAATGTTGCTGTAGGTAAATTTTATCATTTTTTTGTTATAGACCAGTCTTTCAATAATCCGTCTACACAAGGAAATTCAGTTTTTGAAGAGCCTGCTTCCAAAGAATCAGAATTAGAAGAAGAATCCGTTATTGCTCCTGTAGATTGGGATGATCCAAATCAACGGTATTCTTTTGCTAATTGCTTATTGCTGATAACTTTTTTTTTTATTTTTACTTGGAAACATTTTTTTGAAAATAATTTTTTAATCTGTTTTTATCAGTGCTTCAGTTTTTAATGCAGAAAAAAACAGTTTAATTTACTTGAATTTTACACTTTATACAATATCACTTTTAGCATTGCTAGGGAACGAATTGGCTCATTGTTGAAGCCCCAGAATGAGCCAACGCAGCAGTCGACGTTTGACTCATCACAAGTATTTTTTACTTATACTTTTTGCTTTTCATCTGTTGAATTCATTATCTTACTTTTTTATAGCCAGTTAATCAGAACATTTTGTTTCAATTTACGTCGTTGAATTCACAAGTAGAATATTGAACGTCACTTGTATGCATTGTATACATAGGAAATTTTTATTTAATTTTAGCAAAAACAGATTGTACTTTCGGCATTTTCAGAATTGAAGGTGGCATATATTTTGGACAGCGATTTTTATCCAAGCTGTACTCATGTAATAGCAGGTAATGACTTTATTGATTTGTTGCAATTAATATACAGTTTTTCGTTTCGCATAATAATAATAGCATAGAATGTTTTTTTATTATAAATAGTATAAGAATTTTCAAATGGTTTTATTTCAAGTTTTAAACTTTAGATAAATGTAACAAATAACTTTAATTTGTACGCAGTTTTGTTTCAGATTTAATATTAGTGTTGTTTTTTTGTTATTTGCCTGATTTATATTTGCTGATAGGTACTCTTGGTCGCACTGAGAAAGCATTATGTGCTCTTGCTACAGGAAAATGGATTCTTACATTCGCTTACGTAGAAGCATGTCGCCAGCACGGATTTCTTGTTGAAGTAAGGGTTTTTTTTGTTAATTTAACATTTTAGATTTGCATTTTTCACGAGTTGACTGACGTTTCAAGGAACAAGAATATGAGTGGGCGAAGTTTTTACGTGATTCTGGTGATGATGTGGACGTTGGGATGCTCGATGTGGCTGAAGCGGCTGTCAGATGGAGAAAAAAGATTCAGCGAGTAAGAAATTTTCATTGCAGCACGCTATTCTTAATTTTGTGCAGTTTTAATAAGTAAAATTTGCAATATAATGTTTTTGGAGGTATTTGCCAATGTTGAAGTCACAGATATTAAAAAAATTAATTTCTATTATTTTGTTGATTCGATGGAATTTGCTTTTGTTGCTAATTGTTAATTGCAATCAGGAGCAAAGATATGCTTTTGATGGTTGGATAGCATTTATTGCAGCCGATTCAGCGAAGCAGAAATCATTAGAGCGTCTTATTTGTTTTGGAGGTGGAAAAGTTTTCACAAAGTATTGAATTTGCAAACATAATCTGCTTTTAAATTGATAAATTGAGAAGTTTATTTGATAACAAATTTCAGGGTTGAAGATGCTCCCAAAGGTTGTTTCGCTTTCGTGGATGTGAACAGTTTAAATTTTACCAAGGTACATTATTTTTATAATATTAAAACACTGTTATAAAATGTAAAGCATTGTCATGAAAAAAGTAGAAACATACAGACAGTTTGAAATTTACATATGACAATCAAATGAACTGCAAACTTTTATTTAATTTACAAAGAATTGAAAACGTTGAGATATTTTGAGGTTATTTTTAGAAAATATTGATTATTTACAGGACTTTTATGGCAAACTAATTCAACAAGGATTGAAGTGTTTCAAAGTCGAATACATCTCTGGTTACCTGTTAAATGAACCCTTTGAAGAGGATTTGTACATCATTGACGAGACGTTGTGGTCTTAATTCAGAAATTTGTACTGTTTTGCATTATGCTTTTCCTTTTTGTTCTAATTGTCGAAATGAAAATGTTTTAATGCAGTTAGAATTTTATTTTACTCATTAAAAGTTGAATCATCAGAGTGTTTTGCATGTGCTTTTCTTTTAGGGGAAATGATTTTTAACAACTGATGAATGAAAAATAGAAATATATTCTCCAAAATGATGGTTTTCATTAGATTGCTATAATGAAATATAGATTTATTTAATGCACACGTATCAGCGCAGTTTATGACAACAAATTCAAAGAACTTTGTTGAATTCCTTCTAGTCATACATTATTTATACTTCTTATTCAGAGAATAATGAAAGGCTTGTTCATTAAAAACAAGCACGAATGCTCTAAAAAACATGGAAACAGTAATTTTAATTTTAAAAATTTGGTCAACTAAATTCTTTAGCCTGCACATCAGATTATCACAAACTTATAAAAAATCATCAGCTGTAGCACTTCCAGATTATAAATTTACTAAAAACGAAAGTGCAAATAGCGCTTCCATCATTTTTATTAGTTTTCCTCATTGTTTTGAATAAAATTTATTAACTCGATTTTGACAGCACTAGAGAAACAAAGACAACGTTAAATGAACAAAGAGAAATAATTACTTGCACACGGTAACACCGACTTGACTCCAAGGACGACGCTATCCGCCCCTCTACCCTTTAGTCTACTAGAAAACAACCCCCCTTTAATGTTGATTGCGAACGCTGTTAATGTTGTTTATAGTCTCAGCATTTTGTGAGTGGAAGCCTTTCAAGACAAGAGCCTCTGTAGGCGTTGCTTCCACATTTTCCAATGCTCCATTGGTTCAACAGAAAAGCAAAAATAAAGCAATTATTTAATGTAAATCAAATTTAAATTCACTAACTTAATGTTGTGAACACTTCATACACAGACATACAGTGAAATTGATTTAACTACAGTGTAGTGGCAGAAAAATATTGCAAAGTTATATGAAACACTTTTTGCTTACTTTTTTGTCAATAATTTTATTAAAATATATACAGATTAACGTTAATTTAATAAATTTTGTTAAAAAGTGAAAATTATTTTACAAAAAATGAGTAGATATTGGAAAAAAAGAATTTAAACGTCCATTATTGTTTATCCTGTTTTGCTTCACTCTTCTCATCGTCAGTGAAATCTTCGTTTGATTCCTCTTCCTCAAATTCATCATTATCATCTAACTGAACTGTTTTGCTCGCTATTACCAAAGCGTCTGCTTTTACATTTTGGCCAGATTGTTTTTTTTGGTCATTAATTTGTTGGTCAGTTGTTGTTTTTTCTTTCGTTGAACTTTTTCTACTTTTTTTGATCGTTTCATTTTCGAACGGCCTTTTGTAGTTTATAATTACGCATCTTCTGGCGTATATTTCAGGCAAAAAAGTCGTTTCATCCCACAGAAGTTCAGGTTGTTTTATTGATAGACCCTCAGGTTTCACCGCTAAGAGTACTGTCAAACGATCTGCCCGCATTATCCAATTGCACTCGTCAACCTTTGGAAAGTGCACTTTAATCATTACATAACAATTCTTTTTGATGAAGCCGTATGTTGGTTGGACGGTGATTGCAGACGTTCTGGTGTTTCTCAAGTGGAATCCGATGATAGCGTCAGTCGGGTTTGTTATTGCAAACTCAATTTTGCGCCATTGTGTACACGACAGCCAAACTTTTATTTCATGTAAAGGCAGGGAGATTTTTTCCAGCACCTTGTTGTATTCTTCTTCGTTCGACATTTTCTCAGCAATTGTTTTGTTGGAACAACTACACTGCTAACTTGATCCCAGCAAAATGAACTGTAAGCAGTTGAATCGCTTGGCTCATGTGTAACTTTAAACTTTTAAATATTTTAAATTGGTTTGTTTCAAAGTAATTTCTATCTTTGTTTAAAAATTTACTTTAAACAAATGTAGGCGCAGGTTGATCATTTTGAAAAGTGTTCAATTTCAATTTAGCAATGTAATTTACTCAATAATAATGATAATAATAATGAAATCATTTTTTTTTGAAACTTGTAAGCTTGTTTATTGGTTTTGTTTTGAGAAAAATGGCGTTTTTATATTGTATTAATGTGAATATCACCTCTGGAACAGAAAGGCAGTATCTTTGTTTCCATACTCATTGCAATGTTCTGAATTTTACATAGACGTAAAGGCATAGGTTGTGGTTTTATTTAGGTGAGAAGGCATCAATTAGAAAATTTATTTTTGGATAGCTCAGAATGTCCTGATCTAGCAAAAGAACATTGCAATGCCCTACGAAGCCAGATAGGCAACTATTTTGTTCCCCAATGTGGATTTTTAATTTCAACAGAAAAAGTCACTTTGTTCAAACTTTGTTGTTAGTTAAAGTTTTAGTAACTGTGCTTTTATTCACTGAAACTAAAAAGAATATAAGTACATTTAAAAAGTAAATAATTTTTAAAAATACAGCGATTAAAAATCGTTTATTTTTTTTAGAAAACTGACCAATTATAAGAAACCAGTATTTGACAAATAGAATGCATAAGATCGACAACAAATGAAATTTAGATGCGCGCGTCAAAGCAGCAACCAATAAAATTTCACTGCGAAAAAGTAGGCAAAGCTTTGGGGGAAAACGGGTCTACCCCTCAGGAAATGATGGTTATCTCAATGGTCGAGCAATATTTATCGCCATGACTCAGGCCCTGCTTAGCACACAGCTTGAATTTATCGTAAGTGCAGAAGCAGAAAAGGCACCGGTCGAAGCCGAGACATGGACTTTCTATTGCGACGTTTTGCAAAATTGCCGAAAGTATTCTGATCAGAGCAAAAGGAATTGTCAAAGTCCTGAAATTGGTTGATCTCCATTCTTAGTGGAGGTTGTGATAATAGATAATTTCACTTTTCCAGTCTTCGTTTGAAAAAATCGATTTAATGTTGATTAAGACAGTGTTCGATTGATGATAGCACCGGATGCTCGTTGTGATCTGCGACTTTTGGAATGGACCCGACTGACTGAATAGTGAGAAACTGTGGACATTGGTTTGCTTTGCTCACTTCAACTCTTCCCCACTAGCCTACGGCAGCGAAGACATGCGGGACAGGCCATGGGCGCCGTTTTGTTTCTTGTTGTATGGAAGAAAATTTTCAAGCCTTCCAAAATATGTGATGAAGAGGAAAGCATCGAGTTTAAAACTAAAGCAGTAAATAATCCTATCGAAGCGCCAACCCAAGCTATATATCGAGTACATGATTGTAAGAAAGATCATATGAGGACCTTAAATGAGCGAAGTTCACTAATCATCAAAGAAGATTGATATGAACAATGGTCTTTGAACATAGTGACAGTTTTTCACTCGACATGTCTGAGTTTGGTTGCATGAATTACGTTAAATATCTGGTCTATGTGGAGGATGAATCTCAGTTCCCAGTTATTGACAACACTTGATGACACTAATTGAGAACAAAGTCTATGGACAGCAAGAATTGTGCTAGGACACTTTTCAATAGTATATGATATCACTCAAATTTTAAACGCCGTCTGAAGACAAATGTGCATACTGTCTGGGCAAGAAAAATAAAATGCATAAATTCGATTTTATAAGTGATGACACCCAGGTAAACTGAATTACTGGGCTAACGTTTTACTACGGACAACATATAAGGAAATTCGTCGAAACATCTAAACGGCTTCACCAGTTGACGGAGAAAAGTCTCACCAATCAAATGTCTTCATTAATGCAAATGTGATTTGTTTGTTGTTTTGTACATACCGTGTTCATGTTCATGCTTATGCATTTGAATACTTGTTTTACTGTTTGTATTTGAAGAAATAAATAAATCATTCAAACAACAGTGATTTGTGAATTTTTTTTTTAAATGCACCGCTACTTAGATTAATAATAAGTGAAGTTACTTGCCTTAAAAGTTCCATTTCCTAGTAACAAACATAAAATCACCGCTGAACAATTTCTCCAAAATTGACATTAATGGACGGATAACAAAATTACAGTGAGTCACAGGCACAACTTGTGAGATTTTCTATTAAAAAACGCAAGTCAACAATTTTCTCTGCTTTGCAGGTGTCTCAATAAAATGTTTGCATAAAAATTCATTTCAAACAGTAATTGAAATTTATTTTCCTCTTAAAAATCAGAACACCATTTTATGCGGGCAATCGCCTTTCCTCAAACCAAAGTGTGAACCAAGATAGCCAAACAGATACTTCTTATCTGCACTCTGACGAATAGCATTCAAAACCATGCTATCTACAACTTTCTGATCTTTCTTTCTCTGTTCTGATACAACATACTTCTAAAAATAATATTAAAAAAAAACATTATAAATAAAACTTTTTAATAAACACTTTTGTTACTTTTTTCCGAGTGACAAAAATATCTGCTTCTGGGGTGGTCTTCTTCGGCTTTATGCGTTTAAAATAACTATCATTCAAATGGTCCGGAATTACAACGTCTTTTATATTTAGTTTAGTTTTCGTTCCAATTACATAAATCTGATTTACTCGGCGTAATGGACAACCATTCAACTTGTGAGGACCTTTTGCATAAGAAAAGTTAATAAATATAATTAAATAATAATCTTTTACCTGTTATAAGCAACAATCCACTGCCCAATTGTTTCAGAAACACCACACGCTAAACAACAAAATTTTCAATTACGCCTTGATGTTTCAGAAAATGAACATCAAATTAAAAAGTACAAAAAATACAAAACAAACAACTCACAATAATCTCAATACCTTAAAGCATTCACTCATGCGATAATTTACATCATAAAGAGAAAACCACTGATTCGATAAAAATATCAAAAATAAATAATAATTTTAAATGTTTTCAAGAGATTACAAAAAACAACATTTCCCCATTAAATATTTGAAATCATTCTCATACGTTTTTAATAATCAATCAAACCCAAATAAAGTACAAAAAAAAGAATAAAAATAACGCGTCTTGTTTCTTTTTTTAAATTACCTTTCCCTTGTGACGACCAGCTAACAAAATGACAACTGTTCCAGGAGTCAATGATCGCTTCAGCTTTTTAGGATGGTTCTTGAAAAACTTGTTCTTACTCAATTTTGGTTTCTTTCGTCTTTTAACAACGGACACTAACTTCGGCTAAAAATATACACATTTCAAACGATGAAAATCGACAAATTTGCTTTAACTGCAAATAAATCCAAAATATAATAAATAAAAAGTATATTGAAATTGTATCAGATTACACTATTAAATTGTTAAATTCAATAAACGAGGCGAAAATAAGAAAAAAACTTACAGGCTTCTTCACCAAAACTTTTCGTTCTTTTCCATTATTTTCTCCACCGACTGGCTTAATTTTATAAATACTAACGGGATCTCTCAATTTTGGCACAATTTTCTAATGTAATAAAACTAGTAAACAACTAACACTTTCAAAAATTCTAATTAATTTCACTTTTGGTTTCAAATATTTATAAACGCGTCTTTTTGCAAACATTCGTGCACGAGAAAAACGCATCACACGAATGCGACCAACAGGCTGGTTCTTACTAAAAGGCTGACTGCCTTTTTTCTTCTGTCCTTCAACCTTTTCATTTCCATGTTTTTCATTCCCTTCCTGCACCATTTTTCTTTTTCACCTTTCCGATAACTAAAATCATAAAATAAAAAAAAACAATAAATGTATAAATTCAATTAAAAGTTAATTTCAAACAAACTGTTAACAAGTCCCATTTTAAACTCATTTATATAAATCGTATAAAATACAAAACTCCTCATGCTACATAAACTACATTCGGATACATTTCATTTGTGAAGGATTAAAAATAAAAATCTAAAAGTGCATATTCACCTGCTTCGGACAATTACTGACACGCAGTACAGCACTTTGGATACTGTATTAAAATATTATCAAGTTTAACTACAGTATACAACTAAAATGATCTTTTAAGACAAAAACTGTAAAACAGAAAAATGATATACACTTATATTTAACATATTTTTTTTTAAAAAATGTTCCTTTATATCTTAAAAAATTACTAAAATCAAACTCTTTTCACTTTTGAATTTCAAAACTTAAAATTTAGTGGTTACTGTGTGTAAATTTTTAAAATTAATATCTTACAAATGCTTGAATACAAAATGTAGTGTCACGTGACGTATTTTCTACTTTTTTGTAACAAAACAGCTATTCGTAAATAAATTTAGAGCTAACAGCCTTTACTTTACTTAAAATTATGCAAATACTTTTAGTAGTAGAGAACTTCAATTCAGTTGTATATGTTCCAACTAATTATTGAATGCGCATGTATTCCGTATTATTATTAATTGATTCGTTTTAATTTAAGGCAAACAAGTGTGCAAACTGTAATAAACAGATTTCGCTATTCTAATACACGTGGTTCAATTTGACTGGTTTTAAACTGCTTTATACATACGCTTCATACTGGTTGATCTAGACTGCAGCCTGCTTGGTGAATGATTATAGATGACACTTTCAAAAATAATCAAAAGATTGTTTCGCAGCTTTTATAATTTGTCATGTGTTTTATAAAGGTATTTTTACATTTTACAATTGCATTAAAAGCGTTTTATAAAGTGAACAATTAAATTCTTTTCATATTTCGACATGTTATTTAAATCAATTCAGTTTTCAAATAATTGCTATTCAAAACGCATTTTTTAAATTATTTAACATTAAAACTACACAGTTCTACATATATAATATCATGAGACAATAATATGCATGAGAAATACATTTGTCCTAAAAAAAGATATCAACAATACAAAATACAAATGAACACGTAATCTAGCATGGCAAAGTGGTACTAAATCACTAGTTCAGGTGTAAAATATACTAAAGCACTAAGAAATTACTCAATCAAACGTTTAACCATAGGTTATTTAATAAAAAGAAAATAGTTTAGCATCATTACAAAGAAAAAAGAATGTAAATTTGAATTATTATTATTATCTCAAAAATAATTTGCACTGAAAATAAAAATTATCCTACACTACTTTCAATGATCCTTGTGCGCTTTGATTGCAAAAAAAACGAAACCAAAACGGCAATATGCAATATGACATTTATTCAATCCTAGGCACTGCAATTTTTGACAACATAACACAGAACTACTTTTTTTAAAGAAGTTGCAGAAATAGAATTTTTTTTTTCTTTTTCCACAATCTTCTCCTTCATTTCTCTCATCACTAAAATGCGATATCACTGAATGAGTGAGGTTGATCTTGGTCTTTAGAATAGTGATTATAGAAGAATGAGTTGACGATTCTGTAGCTTCGTCGCAGATTCTGTCTGCAACAGAATCTTCGCATCTTCTCACTCAAAAATTTCTCTGGTAAAACGTATCCGCTCAGTTCAGCAAGCATCACTATGAAATTGCCGAATTTCATGACTTGAAGCATTTTGAGCACAAACCATATTTGCTACAACATTGTTGTGCAGCACTCCTCTCGTGATTACAGCAAGACAACTGGACCAGAGGGTTTGATCATGATCTTTAGAACAGTGATGAATTCACATACTAATGCTGTAACCTCGTCGCAGATACTAATACTATTGATTTAGCTTCATTTTCTGAGCTTCTTCAGCTTCAATGAAGAAAGGAATCCGTCCACTGGCTCAACAACTACCAATTTCGGGTCACTGAGATAGGGCTTTTTTCTTTAGAACATATCGTACGCAATCTGTGAGCCAAGCTTCTCTGCTTTGCTTGTTTACTTCATTACACTCTTTTTCACTGCCTCAATTCTTTCAGCAGTAGAACGAGACCATTGTAGAAGTCAGTTTGCCATTGATCCTTATTACAATTATGAATTGAGTTGCTAGCTTCCGTAACCATTTCTTTGCATTTCCATTCAATAATTCCTCTAGTAGAAAGAATCCACTGAGCTCACGAACCACCAACATGAGACCAGGGAAATGGATGAATGCTTATTCTTTTGAACGTTTTGAGCGCAGTGTGTGTGAACCAAGATCGTCTTCCTTTTACAAGAGTTTTCTGCTTCGATTTCTCTCATCATCATCATTATTCATTGAAAAAGAAGTTTCAGGATTGGTCTTCAGAATGAACTAAGATCCTGAGTTTGTAACTTCGTCGCAGGTTCTGCAACCAATCTTTTTCATCTTTATTCGGCAGAAGCTTTGAGCTCACCAGCCAAAAATCTGACACATAGATGATCGTTTATTCTTTAAAGCAGTAGTTCCCAAAGTTCTGTGGAATGCGACCCACTTTTTAAACAGCAAGTTTTCACGGCCAACCTAGCTCCAATAAATACAAAAGGCTGATTAGCTTTGATCATTTTGGTATTATCAAAGCAAAATTATAAACTAAATTTCATTAATGTATTCTTATTATTCATAATGAGGCACATGCGGAGGATGGGCTTCCTTTCAGGTTGCTTTTATCACGGCATATAGCTTTTCTAATTATATTTGCTTGAAATCGTTGATTTGCATGCTTTCCTTAATAAAAGAACACCAGTTCTCTTCATCCACAAGATTTTAGAGGATATAAACACTCCTTTATTACAGACCTTAAATAAAACCAGAAAAATAAAGATTTACATACGATAAGTAAAAAATCAGAATTTGTACAAAAATAAATAAGCACCAAAATTTGCATTCACTTGAGTGAAAATCAAATATTTTGGAGCAACAATATAAACGGAATATATGATTCCTGGATGGCATGCTCTTGGAATTGATGGACAAAATAAAATGCCAGTTTTTATTTCTAATGTTTAATTTTTAAAAAATCACACTTTTTGAGCATTTTCATTATTTTGATTATTTTAAAAATATATTATTGTGCTTTAAAAAACAAAAAAATTTTTTTAACTTAATATACATTATACAATAAATTAAATAAAACACAAATTGTGTTACAAAAATATGTAACATAAAATTTCTGCTAATTATCAAATATAAATATCAAAATAAACAAAAACCAAAAAATGTTTTTCTTATTTTAAAATATTTATACCTCATTACAAATTCTGATATCTTTGCTATATATGGTTTATAGAAAACGTCACTGACGTTATAAACTATTGCATGGCATATGAAAAAAATACGTTAAATCTTTTAATAATATGAGTATATTATTTACCATTATTTCAGATATCCAAACGTCAACTTGATGTAAGTTTGGACTTGGAGCTGATAAGCAGCCGCTGATAACTGATGAACTGGTTATTTCTTTCTGTATACTTGGCAACGTTTGGTGAAATGCATAAAGAAAGTGCTGAGAACAATCTGGTTGATATTCTCAAGTTCAATCCAACTGTGCGCGAGACAGTTGGGTATGGTTAACTGAGTCACTGGCCCTTCTTAGGCTTAGAAGCGTTAGCTGCAATTTGGGAACAACAAAACACACGGAAACTGAGATTTATTCAGGAAGAACCACTGCACAATCAAAATGACAGATCAGTTAGGCGCAATCGCACTCCAAACCGTCACAGCAATCCAACAATCACCAAAAAGATACGCCATCAAAAACACACGATCACGTTGTTCACTCTCCACTCCAACGTGACTCTGACGTCACAACCAACCAACAACTCTGGGTTACGGTGCAGATTCGGATTATCAGGCTCGAGCGAAAGTGGTTTTAACAAAAAACATGAGCATAGTCGGTATTCGAAAACTGTTTCACATGTCACAACGTTACTGTATTTTCAATCTCTCAAGTACAAATTTATTCTTGAGCTACATGATCAACATGATGATCACTTGGGTCTGAAGAGACGCTATAAAAATCTAAAAAAATTGAAATTTAATACTAAATCAAAAATTAAGTAATTAAAAAATTAAAAGTCAAAAATAACAAGTGCATGCCGCGTTAGAATCATGAAAGTTCATTATAATTAAAGCAATAACTGTATAAACTGCATTCTACAATTTTTCGGTAATAAAATAAATGCCAACTAACACGGTGGTAATAGTTCGAAATTTTCAGCAAACAACACCAAATCACAAACGCCTCTGCGAACAACAGTCTCATAATTCGCACAACATAAATTCAGCTACATAACGTACGCGCTCACCAAACATGCAGTCTATCATCATTTAACAATCACAAATTGCAGTATCATTCAGGACGTTCCTCAAATGCACCATTTTAATGCAAAATGTTTTTTACTTTTTCCAAAATTTTGCAATATGAAACTTTCGTTTTCAATTTTTATAATAATTATATTATCGCGAAGCCAAGCTGTGCACAACGTTGTCAAATATTACCTGCACGTCAAATAATATATATAGTAGTGATACTGTAGTTTTTGAACAATTATTGTTACTATTTTTAACTTAAACGTATTATCGTTCGAAAATAAATGGCTCCCCAGCAATTGGTGACCTGGATATCTACTGAAGACAAGGACCCTGATAACTCAACAGCCGCTATTACGCTCGAACTGCCGACCTTCTGGCCTCACTGCCCGCGGTTATGGTTCGCTAAAGCAGAAGCCCAGTTTCAACTGAATCAAATTTCAGCATCCTTAACAAAGTATTTCTACGTAATTTCGTCTTTACCAGAATCCGTTGCTGCTGACGTAGATGATCTGTTGGAACCGGTCGGGAATAATCCCTACGAAGTGCTGAAGTGCCGCTTGCTCGAATGTTACTGCGAATCAGACAGCGACCGTTTTTGCGCGCACACCGCACCAGTTGTCATGGAAGACGTGAAACCCTCTCGATTGCTTCGAGAAATGCGCCGAAATTGTTGTGCGGGCATTGATCCAAACAAATGGTTTTTCCAGCAACTTTTCTTACAACGCCTTCCCCTTAATATTCAAATGATCCTAAAGGCCAACACGTATGCCAATATAGAGGAAATGGCCAAAAAAGCTGATGAATTGGTAGCCCTAAACAACGCCATTTCAGATGAGAACGACAGCAGAGTTCATGCCTTGGAACAACAGATTGCAGATCTAGAAAGACAGCTACGTTCCATGAAGAAACTGTCACCTAACACATCCAACAAGCATTCCTCCAGAAGCGGATCCAGGAGTACCGGACGACGCGATTCAAAACGCACGGCGCAGCAGGCGCGTCAGTTCCTTTTCTAGATATCTTTTCAATCTGGCGCATAACAATGCCGCCATCAGCTCCAGCGGTCTAGTCCCGGTTTTGACTTCAAAGGCACGCCGCTCGACATTTGATTGGCCTTAAATTTCATTGGTCGTTGTTGCGATGAGTTTTGTTGTCGCGAACCTAAATTTTACTGGTCGTCATTGTAATACGTGCTATTTGTCAAATTTTGATTTCTTTTTAATGGTCACTCTTTTTGTATTCTCTTCTATTGTCATAAAATTAAAAAACAAGTTAATAGAAAGCAAACTTTTGAACAAAATCTTTAAAATGCTCAATAGTACACACGCAACAAACTGAGTCAGGTTAGCTTAACGTGAAGCGAATTTCTTAAATCTGATCAGCAGTTGTATGAATATAATTATACACAAAAATGAAACCGCAAGATTTGTTAATAAACTTATAATTTTGAAATGCTAGTCAGCTTTTAAATTTATAATTTAGCTACTACTAATCTATATCTATATATATATAGAAGATAAATAGTAAAGCTTAGAACAATAAACAAGGAAAAAATCTGTTTTACAATGAAAATTTCTTAATAATTTATAAAGAAATGTTTGAAATAATTCTCACTGAATGCACCAGAATATGCATCACCACCAATTCGAGTAAAATATGCATGAATGACACAGAGCAGATAAGTAAGTGGTAATACAGTAGAAAAGGCGTCTTCACAGGCGCCCCCTCCCCACACATATACACACAAATAACAAATGCAAATGACGCCCACGAAGCGTTTCATTTTATATATATATTCATCTCAGTTGACCTGTCTGTAGTATTTTTAAATAATGGCGGTGGCTTAAGTGTGTTCCAACTGAGCTATGGATAGCCACTAGCAGCACAACAACTTGACCACTCGGTGCGCTTATCACAAGGCTGAACAAAGAGTAGTTGGCTCTGAAACCATGGAAATGTTGTTATGTTAAATATGATGACGCTTCTGATGACGGCTGCTTCTTCTATTTAGATTCTCGTAGTCTGCGCAATTGTATCCTCACAGAGTTCATCAAGTAATGTGTATCACATCAATCCAACAGCTGCTTGGCAGGCATAGTTATGATAAACAATCGCACGTGTATGTAAAATGTCAAAATAAATGAACTGTAATATTTCACAGCATGATCATGAAAACTTGTTCATAAAATGCAATACGCAACGGTATGTTTATTAGCAAATACAAAAGCAAGGAATAATAAAAATCATAACGAAAAGTAGTTCTAAAAACGTAACTTTAACTTTTACGGTAACAGAGTTTCCGATTTATTGTGGATGTAAATGTGAATATAGCTTTTAGAATAAAATTACCACAGTTAAAAATAATATTAACAATCGCATTATTATTTAAAAAGTGATAAAATGATTGCACCCCACCAAGATGGAAAAGTGAACAAGCAAGCAAGCAAACAAACAAACAAACAAACAAATAAATAAATAAATAAATAAATAAAACAAAATTCGACATGCAAAGCTGATGATAATGGAAAACAAAATATGAAAGAGTAACTGAAACAAACAAAGCGGAAAAAAATACCACGCATGTAAGAGAAGAGAGTCAGTTTATCAATGTTTCAGCTTTTTCTCCAATTTTTAGCTTTCAATTTATTGGCCAGAACTGCAATGCACTGCACTGCACTGGTATTGCATTATTGTCATCAAGTTAGGGTTCAAGTTCTGCATTTTGTTCTGATTCTTCAGTTTCATTTTCTTGACAATTTTGCAAACCTGCACAATAATGCAACATCAACACGGCCAAACCCTATAAATAATCAAAGATATCATTCAATAATTCAATAATTATAATTGTAATAAAAATAAATAATAAACAACCAAATACGGCAAACCTGTAACGTTTCATCCAATTTATTCAATTTTTTTGCCAATTTTTCATCTGGAGCAGATAACTTCTTCTGTTCTTGTAACAATTGCAATCGCAAATTAGATACTGCATTTATTTCCATTTGCAATTTGTCAATCTAAAAAAGCACCACGATGTTCAACAACAATAATACACATTGGTGATATCTGAAGAAGAAGAAGAAGAAGAAGGTGATGATGATGATGATGATGAATTAATTATCAATATTCGAAATATAAAATAAAATAAAATAATTATCAATCACTTGTTGATTAATTTTCTCTTTTCTTTCTTTCAGTGGTATGTCAGAAAATAAGTTCTTTCCCGTCAGCTTGGCTGCCCGAATAACATGCTCGTTGTATGTGCCACATGGGGTGTACAAAATGGATGAAGTCATCGAATCGTTCGGATCATCGTCGCCGGAAGCCAACGAATTCAGCAAGTTGTTGTATTCGTCATTCGACACTGACTCTTCTTCAAATTCAGCATCTCCTGTCAACAGCTTCATCTCAAGCTGACCATCCATGGACCTCTGCTGCGACTTGTCCGAGCTATTTTTGACCGCCCTGTTGAAACGCAGACTGGCACGGTTCAATTTTATATTAGCAAGACGCTTGCTGACCGCCGACTGGACACTGGCCCTTGTAATCCCGTGACTCCGGGATAGTGGGGCCGTGGTCACTGGTGGCTTGTCGTTCACCATCGCCAGAGGTTCGTCCACAAAAGTGGCCGCGTCAGTGCCTTCCTCGGCAACAGTGGCGTCGTAACTGTCCAGCACTGAATCTTTGGCCGTTGCCTCCAACACTTGACCACAGCCGCCAAGTAGATATGCTTTGGACAAGCATTTTTTGTGAATCGCCGCCAAACAGACGGCGCATTGAAGTGCACTTTTAAGCCAAATTTTCTTTGAACACACATAACACAACGGATATTCTTGAAAACTTTTCGACACCCACTGGTGATCATCTTCGCTTAAATGATTGAAAAAATTTGAGATCAAAGCGAACATAAAACAAAAAACAATGATTAAATTATTATTACCGAGAAGAAGAAGCCGACTGCTCTTTTGCACACGGCTCAACAAATTCTTGCTCTAAAGATGCTTGCTTATCATTCATGCCAAGTTCGTTGAGAACAGTTTCACAATTTTTCATCGGATACCATTGAAATATCAACGTCATTGCACCAAAGCAAAGCTGAGCATCGAATCCTTGATGGCGGCTGAATGACTTCAACTCGCTATAAGTAAACAACAACATCATCATCATACCAACAATCATTTTGGGATAAGTTAATTGAAAAAATTATTCATTTATTTATACGCTGGCAGTTTTACATCGGCAGCAGATTTTAAAGCAAATTTTTCCAAATGAATTCTCGACTCAGTCAATGAACATTCGTACAGTACTTCAGGCAAAAATACCGGCACCTGAACAGATAGATTTCCAAGAAAAAAAAGAAAAACTGAGAGCATTCAAAATGCAACTAAATCATCATCATGCACATACGTATGCCAACGGAGAACGGCTGATTGAAGATTGTGAATCTTGTGAACTGGACATTGTATACAATGAAATTGTCAAATAAGGCCAATGTTCTGTCAATGGAATCACCACTGGATCGTGCAAAACAAAATCCTGCAATCAGATGGAGGCATTTGATTTTCATGCAAATACTGTTTCTCGATTTCAACGTTGATTTTAACAAAAAGTATTATTTATGCATATATCATATCTATGTATGCAATAACTTACCGACGCCAATGATATTCCAGATATAATTTTTTCGTAAAATTCTTGATTATTTCCACCATTACATGCTGTTGTTTTGTTCAAAGTTGGCATTTTAGCAGACGCTCCACAAGTGCTATTTGTTAAATTGTCTGCCATTTCAATACAGTCAGCATTCAATATCTCATCGTCTATATTTAATACTTCAAAATCATCATCCGAAGTTCGAATCTGCTTTTCAGAATTCACCATTCCAGGATAAGACCAGCAACGTTTACGTGGGCTAGATTCTTCAGTTTTGTTCAAATCAGCATTTTTAGCGTTACCATTGCCATTATTCTTATTATTGCTGTTATTTTCTATTCGACAAAGTTCACCAATTATTGCTGGGCATGAAGAATTGTCCTCTTCACTTGTGTTCAATTCAAAACAACTACGAGATCGACGAACTGAATTTTCTTCATCTTGACAATGATTTCCAACAATCATCATTCGTGGACAAGATCTTCCATCTTCAATCAAACTTTCACTAGTACGCTGATTCTGTTGCACACTGACCGTATGATGCTGATGATCACTGTCCAATGTTCGTTCTACAAGCAGATCATACTCAAGAGAGCCATCGGAAAGAAGCTTCATAGCTTGACGTTCTGAATGAACACTAATGCCATTTATTGAAAGAATCACATCACCAACATGCAAATCACAACGTGCCGCTGGTGACATTCTCTCCACATCGACAATTGTCACTTCACGACAATTCTTTTTTACACAAGTAATCTTGAAAAAACAAAAAAACAAAAATTATCATTAGAATAATTCAAATTAAGAAAAAAGAAAACAAATTATTATAGCTCATCAACCCTGCGTAACGTCAAGCCGGCAGTTTCTTCAGCCATGAGCTTCTTCAGCTTCACCACAAGCGCAAATGGCAAATTATCTTCTGCACTCATAGTGACCAACTTGTTTCCTTAAATTCAAAATTCACAATCAACAATGCTACAAAATAGCAGCAACTACAACAAGCATGATGCTGATTGCAAGCACATTACCGACATTGAATTGAACAATTATTTGCGTGTGACCAAGCGGCGCGTTGAGCACGTTCAAACCGATGCATTTAATTGACGACATGCACAAGCAGCCAGTTGGTCGGATGAAGAACAAATCTCGATGTGGAGGGAACGGCTGGTGACGGGGATTTTCAAAAAATGGAGTAAATCGAATACGATAAGCAGGTAGAACATGCTTTTTGCGAAGCATACGTCGAAACTGTAACAAAACAAACGACAACACTGCAAAAAGTTCAATTTGAAAAATTTTGCATACAATTTCATTTTTTTAAACATTTTTTTCCATATTCTTTTTATTAATAACAATATATTTCACTGAAATATATGTCAGCCGGAATACACACACACATACACACAATAAATTGATGAAATGTAAAAAAAAAACCCTTCTCCTCTATTCATTATTTGTATGTAATGGAAAAGCTAATAAAAGAAATTCATTTCACATGAGAACAACAAAGCAGAAAGAAAACATACAAAAGATATAAAAGACTATTCATTATAAATACGATTAAATCTAACCATGCAAAAATCAATATCATTCTAAATTCTGCACGTTAAATTTATCATCACATGTACGTAGTACGTGAATTGAAATTGAAATTGAAACAAAAAATTACCATTTACTGAATCAATTTCCACAAATATAGAGAGAAACGGATCATTTCTTGACTATGCAAATTGTATAATTGGACAAATCGTTGGAGAAAATTCAAAATCAATGACAATAAAAAACTTTTCTTACTTGAGTAATGATAAGAGGAACAACTTGTGGTAAACTTCTTTTTAATAATTTCGAATCGATATCAAAGTTGATTCGAGGTTCCTAAATTATTGATTCTTATTTTCCAAGAGATGAAAGAAACAGACAAACTTCGGTGAATGCAAAACTCCAATGCGTGAAAGGTTTCCTGGAGAAGCGAATTCTCAGCTCTCCACTGATTCGAGGAATTTTTACCGACAAACACGCATCACTGTCGATTATTGTTACAAAATTAAGCGAAATATCAAAACCGCCAAAATAATCAACATCCAGCACAATTTCTACATCCTTAAATAAATGAAGAGAACAATTTGCAAATAATAATAATAATAATGATAATATAAATTTAAACTTCAAAATAGTCTTCATTTTCGGATAGTTGCACTTGTCCAACGTGAGCAGATTTAATAAAAGGAAACTGAGAACCAATGTCAAGTCTGACGATGCGTATGTCTCTGAGTACTTTGCTGACGGCGAATTGAGAAAGTAAATCGTTGAATTCCAGTCGAAGTTTCTTCAAAATCCATCTGAAAAAAAAAATCATTTGCATATTTCAAAAATATGCACATGCAAACTGTTCTGCTCTTACCGTCGTAGACGTTTGCTATCTTTCAGCTCTTGGAAAAGAAATTGTAATAAAATGTTCAACGATATGCAAGTTTCTTTTTTTTTCAAATTTTCTGACAATCCGGGGCTGATCAAAAGTTGCTTCAAGTTCTTAACAAATAAATGAACTTATTGAAAAATGAAAATTCAAAGCCAACGTGATGAAATAAATTGAAAATTACCGTCGGCAATCGAAAACTGCTCAACTGGGGCAAGCTGCGAATATTCGAATCTGCCGGTGCTGAAGAGGAGGTATAAACAAACAGAATTTGTAAAAAAACTGCAAACAAGCCGCCTAATACAAAGCTCAACAACAAATTCCACATCAATGAAAACCAATTCTAAAGAATAAAAAAAAAATACATTTTTAATAAGTAAGTTAAATTAAATAATCAACATTCGATGAATGCACTTATAGCCTACAGACAAAATAAAATAAAATGGGCATTGATAAAACAACACTGTTGAAGAAGGAACTGAGCCGAAAGATACTTACCGTATAAAGCGTGCAAATCGGTCAGCAGCTTCAATTTACTCTTGTGTAATCATTCAACAACAACACCAACAACCAATAAAGCGGTGGCATTTTATTTGCATTGTTAAAATCGACTTCAAAAGTTCAATGCTTCCAGCGTTGCTTTCTTCTTATGCAGCATTTGCATTTTCAATTAATGCAGGTAAGAAAAAAAGCCATAATATGAAAATGCTGAACGCTTTCTTCTCTCCTGCTGTAAAGATGTTGAATAATGTACAGTAAGAAAAATATATTCAGGTTACATGGACCGTATAGAAAAAATTAAAATATAAAATTCACAATGTAGAGTTGAACATAGATTTTTACATTCAAATTTTTTCAAATTAAAAATTCATTTTTACAAAATAATCCAAATATTACTCAAAAATATATGCAAAATTCGCTAGTGTGCAAATTGAAATAAGCTAGAAACTTTAACTAATGTTTCAAATTCAAATAAATATCGATGAAATATTGAGTTTTTTTTTCAATTTTCATACTATTACAAATCTTGACATTCCACCTGTATGTCATCAAATGAAATGATCAGTTTCAGCTAATTCGACTTATTGAAAAGTGACCGTCATGATATTCATTAATTTTTTAAAAAAAAAGCTTTCATTTTAAAAATTACCTATTCTTCATATTCTGTTTTGTTCATCAACCAGTTGAAAGAGACAATTATTTCACGTAGAGCATTCTCTTTCCACCGTGTGTACTATGGTACTTATTATTGTAAGCCTGAAATTCTGTAAACAAATGCAATTTATTTATCTAAAGCTAATGTACATTTGAAGAATGAATTCTTCTCCAAAGTGTGTGTACAACATTTTCGCCATTTTGTTATGCGTACATTGAGCATAGTTGAATCTTTGAATAAAATGATTTTAAGTATGATTGTTAAAATTTTATTTATTCAGCTTCACGTAATACAAATTACGCATACAGAAGAATATGAAGAAAATTAATAATTATACTGTCATGAACAACTAACTGTATTTAGTAATAGTAATCAAAGAGCGTTGTGAAAAGAAGTTAACTACTTATCATGAATTACAACAAAGCTGCAAAGTAAATCAAGTTTAGCAGTTTGAACAATGACGCACAATTAAACAAAAGCATCACACGCTCGATGAAGCTAATCTTTGCTTGTTCACAGTATTACAAAGATATAGTTCCGGTCAACTTACGCATTCAATCATTATGTGAAAGTAACACCTACATGGATCGAGTTGAAATTTCTTTCATTCATTATAGAAAAGCAGTGAAAAGAATTCCTAATTATAAACTTGTACAACGTTATATTTTTAATCTTAAATTCTATTCAACCATTTCTAGAGCAGAAAAGAGTAATAAAATTTATCGATATGTTCACTGTTTTAAAAAAGAACTATCAATGTTGTCCTAGGTGCATATTTTGAAAAAAAAATTATTTTTTAATGATCATAAACCATATTTCTAAAGTTAAAATAAAATCAAAGTCATTTTCAATGAGATGAAAAAAAACAATTCATCTGAACAACATCATTGAATTGTGTTCAGTTAATTCATTAAATTTGCAATGCTTCTATCAATAATTTGCATTCAACAGAGATTGAATAATATTCACACAATTGTCAGTATGAGATGACGACTGAAAAACAAATATTATGCAATTATGAAATAAATTGCTGCAGAAAAATTATGACAAAAAAAGGTGAACAACATTTCACAGAACAATGTAGAAAAACAGAAAAATGATGAGCTGTAATTTTGACAAACAAACCTGATCATCTTGCCTAGTCTAGCTATATCTGAGCTTTTGATTAGCAGCAAATTGAATAATGCAGTAACAGAAAGTGATTCAAAGTAAACATTTCTCTCATCCCACCTCATACTGCTCAGCTATTTCTATTTCACCGCGAGCTAAAAAAGAAGAACATCTCTCCCACCAAACGTTGAAATTATTCATTTACCAAAAGCAATTTATGAAAAATAAATGTAACTAAAAAAAACAAATTTTTTCAAATCAATGAAACACCGTTTTATGCATTTTCTCATGCGTCATTGCTGTGTTGTAAATGTTGCAAAATAAATACATTCTAATAGTTAAAAATAATAGTTTCAATTTTTCTTTTTTTTTCTTACATGTGAAAATAAAGAGAAAAACGAATGTTACAATGTTTAATGCAAATGATCTATTTTTACACTGCTGCCTGAGAGAAGTTACTTTAAAAATAAATTTCAGAGAAAATTCAATCAATCGCTGGTAGAAGTTATCAAAATTTGCAAATTTCCAATAAAATTTCCAGATCTGATAACAAATGCAAAGAGGTTTTAAGCTAATGAAAATTATTTTTTTTTAGCATAGATAACAGATTGCAATTAATTAGTTTATTGAGAACATTGATTTTGTTTAAATTTCTCAATTTCTGAATATTTTAAATTTTATCTGATCACTAAATAAATATTCATTGCTTAATAATTACTGATCGACAAATTTGCAAATTTCACAATTGAATGCAAACTTCGATTATGACGTTTCGAATATGATTTAGAAAAAAAAAACATTTTTTTTTCATGCAACCAACATTAATGTTATAAATAAATAGTTCAATCAATCAATCAAATTCTAACAATTTCAATATTAGTTCAATTTCGCAAGAATTAAAACTCTCTTGAAAAAGATTGAAAGTTAATTTTGGATATCATCATCATCATCATCATCATGTGAAATGTATATTCACTTTGTCAGAAAATGATTATCTACTGTATTCTGCACTTCTACTGAAACCAAGAACAGAATCATCAAAATTAGCAGAATATTTGAATTAGCAAAACTCTTGAACTTGCAATAATTGAATTTTCATGCAGCATTTGTGATTGAAATTATTTTGAGATGGGCAAATTTTATTCTTCATCAATTTTCAACTATAGCTATGGTGAATGGAAAGTGAAAAAGCGAAAGAAATTGCATCGAGTTGCAATGAAAAAGTGCAAGTTTCTATTTCTGTGGCAAAATCATTACTTTTATCCACCCCAATGCATCACCTGCTCAGTTGAAAATATTGTTGCAAAATGACAAAATTTATACGCTTCACCAAATCATACAATCTTAGTAGCAAATTGATTGATTTGAAACATTCACATCAAGCAAAGTAAAGAAACAATATCTATATATATATATATATAACAAATATATAAAGTGAAATAAATGCTATTGTTTCAATTTTTATAATATCATTGTTCGTTGTTGCCATTGTTTGACAATTTGTAACTATATTTTTGCTAATTAATAAATATTATATTTCCCTTGTTATCATGAAAAAAAAAATTTTTATTAAAGAATAAAAAATAAAAAGAATCCCCGCTGTGAATTTGTAATTTATTTGCGTTGTCCGTGAAAAGATGCTTCACGCTGAGTGAGATAGAAGAGAAGAGGTAGAAAAGAATAGATAGATGGATGATACCAGTGTGAAATAAGAAGTAAAAAGTAGGTGTCAAATTTTATTAAAATTACAATTTGTTCACACTATTGTTATTTGCTCTGATGGAAGATGTGTATTTTGTCATGCTGAATGCATTTTCAACATCCGGTCGTATTTGCAATATTTTTATGTTAGTGAAAAAGCCAGTTGACCGTGGTGGAGAAACAAGAAGCTGTTTGTTGGTTGTGAAGCAGGTGAAAACAACATTGAAAACAAGTGCTGCCAAAAGGAAACAGCATATCGTCCATGAAAATGTTTCTCTTTCATAAGATGTGCAGGAAAAATCAAAAGAAGAACAAAGAAAAAAAAATTAGAAAGAGAGTGAGATATATATATACAATTCCCTCAGGGTTGGGAACAATTTGCAAAAGTTGTCAATGTTATTTTCGTTTGTGCATGCATGCATGCATGCAGGCAGCTGTTGCCGAAAAATTCAACAGAGACTAAGCCGCACCCTCTGCTAAAATATATGCATATATATATACATTATATATTGGGGGAAAAAAAAACAAATTAACATGCTCAGTGGAGTGAAAAAAGTGACAACAGCTTTTTTTTAGCCAACAAGCGTTGAAAATTTCCCATCAACGTTGTGCAGCTGGTGAACAGAATGGATGTAGGTGATGAAGAAGAAGAAGAAAAAAAAAATGTCATCCTCAAAGCAACGTTTCAATAAAATGAATCTCTCTCTCTCTCTCTCCTCTATACTAAGACAGATGGTAAACTTTTCCCCGGGCTGATATTTGCTTAATGGTCATCTCAGTGGACTAGTTGGTTGTTCAAGCTTTTTCAAAATAGCTATAAACATTCACTACTGTGCTTGTAATTTTCTAAATCCCAAATTTTACAAATAACAAAAAATTGATGGATTTTTTTTTCTTTTTGATATTTCTTTTCAAAAATAAAATCTACATCTACAATTAATTACATCGACAAAATGAATGAATAAAAAGCAGCAGCAGCAGCGATGGTGGTGATGAAATAATAGTTAGCGTCCCATCCTCTGGAGAGTCGGCAGTTTTTATTCAGACAAGAAAAATCAGTGGAGCGCGTGATCGACCACTGACCAATGTCCACAACAATTAATTTGACAAGAAAATTTTTACAAAACGCCAAACCGCGCACGCGAAACCAACCACGCATGAGTCGACAATCGTCCGCGTACCCATCTGGCTCACGACACCCTCTGACACCAACCCATATGCTTTGCCAAAAGTCGCCAACGCCCGTGTTTGGTCATGGTCAGTCAGTTTTGGTCAGATTGGTCATCTGTGATTTCACATCTGTGAGGATGTGAAAGAAAAAAGAAAGAAAGAAGAGAAATGAAAATGTTCATCTTTTTCCAATGCTTCATGCTTCTGTAGCATTAGGATGCTTGTTTGTGTTTTACTGTAGCCGTTGGTGGAATTTTATACCGCTCAGTATTTGATGATAAACACGTTCAATGTGAACGAGCATATTTTTCATCGAATGGAAAATTGAATCATTCACTCACTAGCTTGGGCAAGTTTGATCAAGGTCTTCGCTTACAATGTAAAACTATCACTGATTCTACTTTTCATCGATCAACCAAAAAGCAGCACCTGATGAACATTGTACAATTAATTATTGTTCATATTCCCAAATCATTGTACTTTTGCGGTGAAAAGCAATAGTAGAGTTGATCTATTATTACTTTTGATATTTTCACGAATTATGATACTGTCAATGGAGAAAGCCAATTGGAAACGAAAAACCTCTTTTGTTATTTATTCATATAAAACAGGTATTATATTTAAATTGTTTTCAATTATTCGCAAAGCATAAGCTATTTATAACTATTTTATTTTCACATTGTTGTTCTTGTTGTATTAATATTTCTGTAATTTATTCTGCTAGAAAAGAAAAACGCAAATTTTCCATCATCGATTTTTTTTGTCATTCCTATTATATCACTTTAATTTTCTGCTTTAATCAACATCTACAGCAAAATTAGTTGATTTATGAGCAATAAAAAAATATACTGACAAATAAATTAAATATTACCACAAATTAAATTTCCAACGTTTCTCTATCAATAAGTTTTAAATAATTTTGATTAGAATATTGCATTTTTTTTGAAAATACTGTAATTCATCAGAGAGGTATGACACTTTCTCACTTTCATCTCACATGTAGCAGAAGAAGAAGAATAAAAATGTATAAATATGCATGCACTTGCAATTTGATGAAGCAGTTGATTTCTAGATTAAAAACAACGTAAGCAAAAATTTTCAATCAATCATCTAGCTGAAGATTTTATTTGTCACGTTTTCTATTTGAAAATTAAACATCCGATCAGTGAAGTGAAATTTATTTTCCACTTTCATCTCCGGCTCTTATTCAAATGTGAAAACCAACCGGACTCACTTTTGCAGACAAACTACACTTTTCACAGCCGATAAATAAACATATAAAAAGCAAGCTAACTTTCAAACTTGTTTTCAACAAATAAGCATTTTGAAAATGATAATCTGATTTCACTTTAAAAAAAAAGTGTGTGCATATGTAAAAGCAATCAAATAAGAAGAAAAACCTTTCTAACGTAACCAAAAAATTAATCGTTAAGATCTTTGAATTTTAGACGTCAACTATGCAACTGTATGCGTGTTTTTTTTTCATTTGTTTTGTAGCAATTTTGATATTTAAATATTTTGCCTAGGTAACTGTGGGATAGTGATGTAGAAATTGATAAAATGTTACTTTTGTATAATGTTTAAAAAAAAACCGTACGTTATATAATATTTTTCAGTTCAACCGAAACAAAAGTAAATTTCTTCTTACTAGCTAGAACTTAACCCTCGTGCTATGTGGATAAATAATATAAAAGTAAGAACAACATGTTTTATAAAAACAATTATTCATTCTTCTATCATCTCTCAATAATGAATAAAATGAAAATTGTTGAAACGCACAATTGATTCCCATAACTTTTTTTTATTTCTAGATAGACGTCAACTGTTGATCAATTTATACACCGGATGTAGTAGTAGAAGTGAAATGAAGGAAGCAAAAAATATGTTCAAACAACCGAACCAACGAACAAATGAACAACATTCAAATCCAACTAGCGGCTAATGCTCAAATTCAGCTAAGATTGCAGCTGCATTTTCGTTTTTTTTTTCTGTTTTTTACGTTTATTGAATTCCATCCACAACTGAACTGATATAGATGATGATCACTTCATTTCAACAGCAACACATCTCGTCAATTTTATTATTATTATTATCATTATCATGCTGGAGAAGGAAAGAAAAAAGAACAAAACAACTTGAATCTACCTACAGAAACACAATGTTGCTCTCTCTATATTCTCAGAGCAATAGTGATATTTTTCTTTTTTCTATTCTATTGCTTTTCCGCTTGGATGATTGAAGTGAACGTTGAATAGCAAAAGAAAAAGCCTCACAAGACCGGAAATGTGTTCAAGCTGAAAGCTTCTTTACTAGGATAAAGTTAGTAAGAGATAGTAGTACTATCAGATATTATTCATTCATTCATATGGCTAACTATTGAAGAATAGTAAGTTTTCTGGTATTTTTTTTTTAATAATATTGTTATTATTGTTGTTATTATACGAATAAGCGTCATCTGGTGATTAGCACTAGAGTAGAATTTTGGTAACATCACTGACACCACCAGCGGTGATTTGTGAGTGTTTTCAAGCTGTCTGAGGGTCATCAAAAATCGCTGACCGCTATGCATGCACGTGTCACTAATCCGTCAGCTTCCTCACGACGTTTAGCTAAAGGTCGGCACAATGACAATTGTATCCAATAGGCGCAGCAGGAAAAAAGCTCGGATTATGCAGCTTCAAAAGACAATAGTATATTTCGACGCCTTGCTGATTATGGCGGCGGTCAACGTTAAGGCGGTTTTTTTTCTTCCCTCACTATTGCGTGTCAGTTGCGTGCAAAAGTGTTCGGTTCTATTCAAAGGAGTGAACCACAGTCATAGTTGTCGGTCATGCTTTTCTTTTTCAAGCTTTGGTTCTGTATCTGGGTAAAAAAATGCCGCCAACACTTGAACGCTGGGAAGCTTGTCGACCGTTGAGAGTTGATTTATGACTGACTTGATGCCCAGTTTTTTTGTTTCAGCTATTTCGGTTTATTTCTCTAATGCTTAAAACCTGTGGACGGGTTGGTCAGTTTCAGATTTCAACACGAACGCAATTTGTCCCTCGCAGCTGCTACTCGGCCGACCCTAGTTTTGATGGTGGGTCAGTCTCCTTGGCGACCTTTTGCACACCTACACTGAGAAATTTGACACTTGGATACGAACACGGAGGAACACAGCCTTTATAATGCATGAACCACCGATTTCAGCTTCAGCTGCATGCATACAAATCGACAAGGCCAGCAGTTTCAGCAGCTTTTCAAATTTCCCCCGCCTACTAAACGCCTGTTGAATGTGCATGAAAAAAAAGCCAAGCAAGCGCCAGCTTATTATTTTCTCTCTCTCTTTCTCTTTATACAGCGCTGTTCACTATAGACGTCATTTCGTTTGTCAAGTTGATGAGAGACAGAGAACATGGAGAGAGAGAGAGACAGTCAGACTGCAAAGTCAGCTAAAGTAAACATGCAAAAGATGCTTTTCTGTGCAAACCTAACTTTGCTTAACCTTTTGGCCCTGTTTCCCATTGCCAACTTCAATCACATCGACTAGAGATCAAGCCAACAGACCAATAGCAAACATTCACTCATTTTTGTATATATGGGAAAATGGATACCACCACTACCACAACAACAACAACAACAGTTTCTACCACTGGCTGATTCAAAGAAACTTAAAGTCAATAACGCAATGCCCTGCCTCATTATTCTGCTTATGCTTATGTGTCTGAATTCAATGGTTTAATCAATTAACTAATGTGAGACAGTTAGTTGCAAGGGAGAAGAAGAGCAAAACTGTGCAGTCAATTATGGTAAGCATTGAACTTTTTTTTCTTAAATTTCTTAACGCGTATTATGTTCACCATTTTCTTCGATAAGCTAGAAAGGACTGATAGTTTGTCTCAAGTTTATGTTCACTTTTAATGTACCTTTCTCAAATAATCACTTTCAGAATAGTCTGTCATTGCGTTAATGTCAGAAATATTTTTACACAATTTCATCATGCAATTATTAACAACCTCTAAATTATCGGAAAAAATTAACAAATATTACAAATTTTTAATAATAATCTTTTCCACCCTAAATAAAAGCATAATTTGTCCATTTTATTGTTGACAAATTTAATGGTTAAATTCTTTGACGACAATGATTTACGGTGCATGGGCAACAGATGTTTTGAAATGCTTTCAAAATATCTGCTTATAAAATGTGTCCAGTGTTGTAGAACAAGCAAATGCTTGCTTGATGAGACCTCAGATGCCATCAAATGTTTCATAAAATCAGGCCAAAATCAATCAAATTTGACAATACACCGTTCCTTCTGTTACTTTGAGCACCGGTTCCTGGTAATTTCAAAAGTAAAAAGCGTATTGGAGTTAGCTTTGTTTCGACTCATTCACTTTCTCATTCTCTATATATATGTATTTTATTTTTCTGTAAATCCTTGTCCAAAGTATTATCTACCGTTGAAAAACAAGAAACACATTAGCTTACCATGATGAGATAGATGTTGAATTAAAAACAGTTGTTTAATACTGCTATTTTTGATCAGTCAATTTATGTACCTTATGCAGTGAGAATGATGTTGTTTGTCATCGATGCCAAAAATACATAAAAAGCTAACGTGTTTTTTTTTGTTTTTATCTTATTCTTCAACTATCCTGCTGTTAAGCTATCCATCATAAAAAAACATCCGTTGATCAACAAATAAATAAATGAATGAATAATGAGCACCAGCAAAATAGCCGATCGCGCATCAAGCAAACATGAACATGAAAGTAGTTGAATAGATGATATATATTTTTTTTCCTGGTCTCTTTTTCATTTTTTTACTAGTAACTATTTTTCTTTCTTTGGCTTTTTTTACTTTGAAAACCACCATTAGCCGCTGTTGCCATTTAAGCATTACAATTATCAGCTTTGCAAGGTGTGAGGGGCTGGTCAGTTATTTTTTGCACAACTAATCGGCCGAATCGACGTCGTACCCCGTCGTTTTATTCTGATCAGCATTTGAACAATAGTAGGCTCATCTCCTATTAATTCGGAACTAATCATCATCGCCAATTCGTACCGTGCTCCTGCCGAGTAAAGCAAAAGCAACGACAGCCGGTCACCGGTAATTAATTTTATATCCATGCGGCATGTTTAGCATGCGGATATGCCGGGTTCCGATGACCCCAAGCATACTTTACCGACAGAGGGCGCCGCGTGACCTTGCTGAGTTGGTGTCGAATGTCAAAAGCAGTTAGCGCGTTCCATAAGCGCATTTAACACCTCAGGTGAGGCCCGTTTGCTGCTCTGTTGCGCTTCAATGCAGCAGTGAGAGGGCGTGGTGTGAGCCGCTTGACGTCCGGGTCAGCTTGTTTATGTTTGTTAACTGGACTGGCAATTTTGGCGCCGTCCTGCAATGGAAACCGACGAAACACGAGCCAAGGTCGTCACCAAATTTTCACTGCAATTTTCACAAACAAAAATACACCTCAAATTCCATTCATCGCACATATATATAGATATATCCATTTCAGTGACTTTACCATTGATATTCTTCTACACATGATATAGATATGTGCCGTTGTTTATATATATATATATATGATTTAGTCTAGGTACTCTGTAAATTGACCAACGAGACTGACTGACTGACTGGTTAAAAGTAATTTTCAAATGCCAGCACTATGCTTTTCTAAAACGATTGTGACTTTTTTCCCTGAGGAGCTACCTGAATTCCAACTCAAACATGTTGCATTTTCACTTTTAATTCAATTGTAATAATAACTTAGAAGAAGTTCAATCAATCGATTACTTTAAAGCTGCCAGCAATGTCACATAGCGCACAAATTGAACTGAAACATCATTTGCCTGACACGATTTCCCAGCATTCGTTGACAAAATTGGGAAAAGATCCTTAGACTTAATAATTGGAAATAAAATTTCATACTTTTAACCAAATTAATTAAAAGATTGGAAGCTTGGGTAAGTAAGCTTATTTTTCCACTATTCTTCAGCGTATTAAAAAAAAAGTTTTTTTTTCAATTGGTGCAAAAATAAGAAACATTTTCAACACGTTCGTTGCAAACAGATGTTGGATAATAATTTCTATACAACTTTAGCATTTTCAATTGTAAATAGTGCAAAGAGGTCTTGCGTTCAAGTTATAATAATTGCTGACTACAATTGAATGCCATTTGCTTAATTGACGTACACTTTGCTGCACGAACAATAATGTATGTATAGAATGTATGCCTGTATGAAATTGAACATTTTCTTCAAAATTGGCCAAAGGTAACAAAAAGCAATAAACTGTGCATTATATGTATATACTTTAAAAAAGACCAATTAAATCAGGTTTGTTTGTTTTTTGTGTTTTCCTATTCCATTATCTAATTTTATACAAGTGTAAGAAGAAGGACGAGATAAATTCATGTGATAGAAAGTAATTGCAAAAGAATAAGAAAAAAAAATATCTAGCAACATCGTTAAATGTTTTCAGATGATGGATGTTCTTTCATCTCATTGCAACTAGTACGCATTCTCTCATCAAGCAAGAAAGCTATTTAAAACGGCGCCAGCTATTGTTCTCACGCGAATACACTAGAGTTAGTCAACCGTAACGACTCGAAAAAGTTGACTTTTAATTCATAATAATAATAATAGTGATGGTATAAAATAAAAACATTATCCGTTCTTTTATGTGTTTGTTCACTGAGCGTGTGAAGCTTAATTATATATATATATTACACATTCAGTTATCTCAGATGTCAGTCACTGTCAGTATATCACTAGATTTTACTCGCTTTCCAAGTTGTGCGCATCTTACGTGTAAATGAAAATGAATGAACAGTTTTTTTTTGCATATTTGAAAAATATTTCCTTACATCATTTCTGATCAATAATTATCAGCCTTCATCAAATAAGCAACATGTAAAAGACGAGAAGTTTTGAATGAAGAATGATTATTATTTATCACACGCTTCAATTGTGCGTGCTAAAGGTAGAACTTTGTTAGTTATTCATGTTTGTTTGTGATGTAAGCCGACTGCTTTTGATAAAAACTCTCCTTCTATAAACTGTTTGCAAACAGTCAATGTTACTGTAATTGGTTGGCGTCAGAGTCTAGAGCGAGCCGTTTAAAAAAGAACTTGGCCTGAATTTGTGTAGAAAAAGCAAAATTTTGTAGAACAATTTTTCAAAATTGCCCCCCTGCCCTGTTGGAGTACGACGTTAGATATACATGATTGTATTGTATGCAAAAAAAAGAAAAATATCAGACCGGAACATTGGGTCATTGTTAATTTTAAAATTGAAAAGTACTATCCTTCTTCTTTTTAATTGCATGTTCAAGTGTTTTTTTTTCTCTCTTATACTCTCCCTCTCACTCATATTGTTCAACAAATGAAGAAAAAAAAAGAACCTTTTTAGCTTTCTTTTTTTTTCTTTTCAGTCTCACGCTGTCAAACGTTACTACTAGTCACAAGCATGTGTCACCGTTGTGGTTATGGTTAATTTGTAAATGGAGAAGTGCCAGTGCAGGTCGACAAGCTGGACTCATCAGATCCAATTAGCAATCGTCGCCCTGAACCAGCCGATTATCTCGTTTTTTCATCAAACCATGTCGGTTTCCAATTTCATCTTGCGGTCGGCACCCCGCAATTATGTAATTGCGAACCGCCCCGGCGTCGGCTATCCGATCCAATCTGATCATAGTTGACCATAGCTGGTGACCACCAGTGTTTGTATTGTTCTTCAACAGAGATGTGCAGATGGTAGAAAAATTTTCCACCTATGAAAAATCATCACAAGGCAAGAATGAATGAGTAGAAAATACATTATCTTTCTTTTTCATTTCCACACACACACACACACACACATATATATCTATATATATTCAGAACAGTACAGGTGCTTTTAATCTTCAGCTTCCACAGATATGGATATATATTAATTAATTGTTAGAAGAATATAGAATAGATGTTGCGTTAATTTGCGGTTATTTTCTCAATCTGCATGCCATTGACCGAAATGGTAAATGTTTTTTTTATTAATTTTCCAGTCCACTTGCAAACACTGGCCATCGTCCCTCTGCCCTGGGACAGCTATAATCGATGCATTGTGCAAAGGTTTTCAGCTCTCACGGCGACTTAACGCCTGGGCGTTTCGGCGCCACCGTTGCATCAACGCCAAGGTCGCCAAGCCAGGTGTCGCCAATTAACGGGTTTGTCTGATGTCTCATGTCTCTCGTCCGGTTAGTTTTGGCAGAAAATTCAAATTTCAAATGTAGAAAATCATTTTCAAATACATTTTCAACATCCACGGGTCGATATCCATCGATATCAAACCAGCATGGCAAATGACGTATCTTTAAATATGTGGTCGATTGTAAGCAATTATTAACGACAGGCAGGTCGTCTTCGCTTGTTTCTTCGCAAACCTTCTCTTTTATTCTTAATGGATTCTGATTAGCCGCCACCGGCGCAATTAGTTTCTGCCCGCCGTGAGAGCTGCAGGTGGCTTGAGCATTTGCATTCTCTTTGCATTGGGTCAGAAAATATCTTTTGCTTATTTCGATTCTTCGCACCAAATCAGCAAGCAAGTTTCAAATTGAAAAATTTTTTTCTTTCACTTTCATATACATAAATGTTCATTTGATGAAAATTATTAATCTGATCCAAAATTGTTGATTGAAAAATATTCTTCCATAATTCTGTATAAAGTATTCTTCAGTCACCTTGCCCCTCAAAGTGAAGAATACAATAACTGTATTGGTATTGGTTCAGGGAAGGTCATTTTCACTACTGCAGATAAATCCTCATGAGAGTGCGGCTATCCAGTATACTTCTACTTTTCAACACCAACATTTGGTATGTTCATTTTTCAGAAGATTAATAATTGAACAGATAAAAATAGATAAACTTGAGAACAGTGATGAAAATAGACATCCTCGTCGAATAATTAACCAAAAAAAAAATAATCATTGTAATTGGTTGACATGAATGAAGAATTATATATAGAAACAATTATTCACGAAGCATTCATTAAAACAAACAATCACAAAAAGTGAACGTGCTATTATTATCTTCTTCGTGGCAAATTGTAGGATCGATGAAATATTAATTTTCCAAAATGTTATTTTCGTCGTTAATTTGTATTCTTATTTTTGACTTTGTTTTTAGATATTTATTGAGATCATTTATCAGTCTTCAATTGAAAATAAATAATATCAGAGAGTACAAAATTCGACGATGAAGTTGATTTTCCTCAGCACGTAGGAACAGTATTTGTATGCTAGTGCGTGTGGCAGTGTAATTTATTCTCAAAGTGGAAATATTTTCAAGCTAAATTCTATTCTCATTTCATATCATAGATATTAAAAAAATTGATTTTCAATTCTACCGTTCACTCTATTGTAATATTGTATTAGTTTGTTTTACCTTAAGCATTTTGAGTTAGTACTAGTTCTAGGCCGTTGTCACCGTTTCAGCTACTGAGCAACGTTTGCATACTATTTAATGTATATATATGTACGACAAAGAAAGTATAAAGTAAATTTTGGTTAAAGTGCAGTTTTTGAAAGTGATTGTATGCTGCTGTTCGTTCTCTGCTTGCTTAGCTGAATGTAAATAAGCTTGCATTGGCTTGCAGCTTTGATTAGGTTTGGCTTATTGTAAAAGAGCATATCGACCGGTTAATTTTTACCACCCGCCCGGACGTCCCGGAGAGTCCACTCGACACTGACAGTGATGACAAGCATGTTCATCTTTAAAAATAAGCAATTTATCATTGCTTGCGGTCAGCTTTGTTCGTTCTCTTTCGTCAACATTTGATTCTACTTCTTATACATGGATTAGTTACTCAATTCGTGTATTATAAATATTGCAAGGTCATGTCGCCTGTTGCGCATCATCATCATCATCTTTATAGATCTTATTTTTCAATATTACAATCTGTCTGTTATTTATTGCTAAATCTAAGAGTGAAAAAGATCTAAGTACCATATAAAAAATAAGATAAAAATAATAATAATTTTGATATGTTTTAGAAAAAATTAATGTCGACGGTTAATGTTTAATATTGGGGATTTTTGGAAAAAGGATAAATATAAGCTGTGTTGTTCTCCACCCACCTTGAACAATTGGTCAATTGATAAGCCAAGCGGCTAATTTCCGTCGCGCCGACGACAACGACAACGACGACGAGCAATAAATAATAACATTCGACAATTTCACATGCAGAAGATCGATCGGCTTTGTGAACTGGATAGCCGTCTCAAATTTCACTTTTTCCATTTCTCTCTTTCCTCACAACCCTTTTCTCTTTCACTCAGTGTATATATATATGTGCCTATGTGTGTGTATATATATATACATGCATTGCATTGTGTGAATGCTTCAAAGGTTTTCAAAGAAAAAGAAAAATTAAATACCAATTTCAAAGTTGACAAAGAAAAATTCTACTACTATGAAAGAAATGAGGAGGAGAATTTATATTTCAGTTAAAATTCTAACATCAAATTATACTGCTTGACTTGCTCTTTTTCAACCAAAATGGTAAGAAAAGTTTTCAATATACATTTATATAGGTATTGCCTTTTTTTTTAAATTATGTTGAAAATTGTTAAATAATACATGACAAGACGTCGAATTTTATGTTTAATTTAGATAAATCACCAAATACGACTAGTCAAATTGTGCCTGTGTTTGTGTTTGTGTTGTGTGTCTGTGTGTGTGTGTGTGTGTGCATTTGTTGATAATGGCGTGCCAAGTTAGCTATAGCTAACTAGAGCCAGGGCTAAAGAGCTAACGCTAGTTGGTTGGTAAAGTTCGCTTTTAGAAAGAATAAAAAGCATCCCAGTCTCGTCATCGTCATTTCAACAACGTCAAGAGGTTGAATTTTGTTTGTTCGCTTAACTTCTTTGTTCACAATTTTAGAAATGATCATCTTTGCAGTGAAATTTTCCAGATCACATTTCTTCACCATAATCACCATATTAAGTAAGTAAGTAGTAATTCAACAAATGTACAAGAAAACCAAGAAGAAAGCAAGTAAGCACAAGCGGTTTGTTTCTATTGTTGTTGTTATTTATGTTTATGAATAGTTAAATTGGAAAGACGATATCATTCATGTTAATCGCTATAAGCATCTGGCCTATGCTATGCTCTCTCTCTCTCTATATATATATATATTTCACTTTGTCAATCATTTCAATTGATGCTGATGATGCATGCATTGATGCATGCACCTGACGCTAAAAGTAAGCGCTGTGCATTGTTTGTATGTGTTGATAAAAAAGTAGGTCAAAATTTCCTTGTCATTGTAAGAATTTAATGTGGAAAAATTGAATATGTCGACCCGGTTGAGTTTGAAACGGAAAAATTCAGTGATAATTTCGTATTTCAACATTGGCGGCAACACGAAACGCGGACAGCACTTTAAAATTGTCAAAAAATTTTGACACACGATGACACTTGTCGTTACACATAAGTGCTTTGAATATATATATATATTATTGGCGTTTCTATTGGCAAAAATTATGCTAATATTTTTTTGTTGTTTGTTTGCTATTTTCTCTTCTTCTTCTTTGACCATTTTTCTTCCGCTGTCCACGTCGGTGGTCAACGTTGTTGACCTTTTTCCTTGGCGCCAGTCGGTGAAACATTTGGATATTTCTGTTTGTCCAAGACGCGTTGACGCGTGGGCGCTTGATCGGGCAAGCTATTCACTCACGGTCACTACACCATCAGCGTGTTGCTCAATCGACGCCAGGGCTTGTCACGCTGGTCATCTGCCATCAGTGGTCATTTCTATTTTTTTTACTCATTGCTCCTTCGCCCCTTATAGTAATAATAATTATTTCTTTTTGTTACTTCACCAAATGGATGGACACCGGCCGGTTAGCGAGAGACAAAGTATGATCACCTATATCTTTTTTTTGTTGGCTGTGTTTTAGTGAATAAGCGAAGTCGACCAACTGTTTAATTCATGTATTCTGGTGCTGAATCACTGCATGTATAATTTTTCTACGTTAGTTAGTTCAGTTTTGTTTTTCTTTTAATCATCATTTGATGACTAACTACTAGCTATTATAAAAAGCCTTGTTGAACTGAAAAACATTCAACCAATACACGATGATGACGATGATGATGATTTCAGTTCGAACATTTCGTTACGCCCAAAATCCAATCCAATCATATTCATTCATTTAAACAATTGCAACATGACCACCAATGTATATGCATGCACCGGCGTTAATTGCCAAAACGACAAAATCACTCACTTTCCCATCTGCTTGCTCGACGGTGCTGCTGCTTTTCATCACTGTGCTTCTTTTTTTAATTCCAATCAAATTCAAATCAGCATATTTCCCCTCCCCCTCCCCCCTCCCCTTTTTTTTTATTGCAATGATAATTTTAATTTCTTTTTTCTTTGTTTTCCAATCTCTTTGCCAATTTTCTCATCCGAGAAGCTTGTTCGATTGGTAAACGTTTGTTTGTTCATTAAGATCGACAACCAGCCGGCGGCATCTTATTCTTCTTCCTAAGCAGTTTCGGACTCTTGTTGCATCGATCGAAAATAGCCAATTCTCAGTGTGTTGTTCGTATCTGTCTGTGTCTGAGTATATTACTTTTACTTCTTCACTCGCCAAGAACAGGTTGTTATTTCAGATCATTTACCAACTGAATTATTATTACTCGACGATCTTTTCCCAAACTACATCTTCATAAAATGTCGTTGTCACTGTTGATTTGTGAAAAATTTCCTCATTATTTTCCATATTTTATAGAATGTTATAAAAATGACAGTGAATATACAAGTTTACACGCATATACCACACATACATCATATATCTATATCTATATATACATGCATTTGTGTGTAGTGTGTATATGTGTTATTTATTATTATTATTATTTGTCATTATATTGCAATCAATTTCCCTCTACTGACGATGAATAATTGTTGCCGACGAACGCTTAATCTGTTGCCTTTTTACAATTACGAGCTATTGGATCGATCGCTATTGCATTGCAACGATCCACACGCGCGTGACAACGATCCGTTTTCAAACCATCATCTCATACTCATACTAATTGATATTTTTCAAAAAGAATTTTTTTTTAAATTTTAGATGTGTTGCAACTAAATTGTCCAAGAAAACTGCTATCGGTTGAAGTGTAAAATTGTTGTTGTTGTTCATGTTCTGAAAAGGAAAGATAGAAGTGGAAAAAGGAAAAAAAAATCTCCACAATGATATTGATGATTATGATTACAAGTTGGTTGTTATTATTGTTGTTGCCAGTTGACGTAACAACTGCCAAAGTGGTTGCTCGATTCAGGGATTCAGCTGAAAGCTTGTCACTATTCAGACACTTGACCGTAGATCCAGAAACTGGTCGAGTGTATATTGGTGCGAAAAATTTCTTGCATCAATTGGACCCTGAATTGCGTTCACTTCATCGCGTACGCACTGGACCTGATTTAGACAGTCCCCACTGCAATTACAACGGTGATTGCATATGGACCCCAGGTACGGCGCCAACTGCTCGAGCACTGACTGACAATTACAATCAACTGTTACTTGTGCACCCTGAACACAAGGTACTGATCGCCTGTGGAACGCTGTTCCAAGGTATTTGCTCAGTGCATCGTCTGGAAGACGTTACCAAAATAGTGCAAGCTTACGATGCACATTCGACACCGGTGGCTGCAAACTCGCCTGACGCTTCGACCGTTGCGTTCGTCGGACCCGGACCCAGTGTCAACGAGCCGGTACTCTACGTTGGCGCTACGTTCACTTTCGATTCATACAGGGATCGATTTCCGGCAGTAAGTAGTCGTTCATTGAACGCAGATCGTCTGATGCATCTTTTGGACCCGGGCGACATATCCGGCCAATCGGCCATGATTATTCAAAGTGATCACAGGTCAGATTTCCATGTTCACTACAGAGGCGGGTTTACAGCCGATGGTTTTGCCTATTGGGCAGCCGTGCAACCGAAATCTGTCGACGCTGGGGCACCGTTTTTAACCAAATTGTTACGAGTTTGTACCAGTGATCGTCGATTTCAATCTTACGCTGAAGTGCCGCTTGAATGCTTGGGTCCAGACAACGCCAACTACAATGTGCTGCAAGCTTTTCACGTCGGTGAACTCGGCAATGAAGTGATCGCTGCCGCAAAGACAACCGATCGCCATTTTTTCGTCGGCGTTTTTACAAAAGATTCAACGCCTGATCCTGCCCCTGGACATCGTTCATTCAAGTCTGCCATTTGTGTTTTTCCAATGAAAGATATAAGAGCTGCCTTTTGGTACAATATCCAGCGTTGCAACAGTGGAATTGGCACTTGGAATTTACCTCAGTTTGGTCTCAATCAACGTTGTCATAATGTACAATTCCTTTCCTTTTCTATGTTATTATTATTGGTTTTTTTTTTAAATTTTCTATCATTCGTTGAAGGTATCCGGCTTAGCAGCATCAACACAAGCTCATCAGGATCAATGCCAACATATACGTGTTGGTGGCTCAATTCCCGCGACGAGCATAGCAGCGAAAGTTTACGACGACGCCAGGTTGACATCCATTGCAATCGATGTGCTTGATCAAGCACGTACAGTGTTCTTTGTCGGCACATCGAAGGGAAAATTGAAAAAAGTAATTTTCATCAGAAAAAAGCAAGGCTTTTTTCTTTTGTTTTCATTTCCTCCTGTAGTTTTTATCGATGCTGTTCAACACTTGATTGAGAGGTCATGTCAGGATGAGAAATTAGCAATAGGCGTCTGCCGTTCATGCTATAAATGATAAAATGAGTGAAAAATGAAGGGTCGTGGGTCGCGGCCAATGTCCAAACGGTGCCACTATGATTTATGAGCATGTCGGCGGTAATGGCGCCGTGCCGTTCATTGCTGTCGTTCAAACAGTGTCATTGTATGACAAAGGGGCTCGTTAGTGGACGGTAAAGAAGAAGAAGAAACTAACACTAAGCAAGCGGAAAGCTCTCAAGCATGCGGGCTGATTATTGTTCGTTTCGTTAGTGAAAAACGATCTAATTACAATACGAGCAACAATGACAACGTCAGTATTGCTTGTTACAATTGGTAAGAAAATATTTACAAAAGCGCCATCAAGATGCCAGGTGCATGGAAGCAGCAGTCCAAAGAGGACTTTCCGCTCGATTGCATTTACAATGGAAATTGGCCTTTGGATGGTGGCATCGATTCTAAACGCGACTATCATCATCATCATCATCATCATCTTTTCCGTCCGTAGAGAGAACAACAAAACAGAACAAGTCGAAATTAGCAAGCTAGTTGTTATAGTTTCAATTTATATAACTCTAGATCCGGATGGAATTGGTTATGTAAAACATCCGCATTAAAAGCACATTTACAACACCAAATATTAATTAATTGAGCAGATTGCTTCTCAGATAACCCATTTTACAAGCGTAGAAAAAAAAAATTCAACTTTCTTCCTCTTTACAAACGTGACAAAGTTGTAATTATTTTTGCTATTGCAGCTGGTGTTGGAGTCGACACGCAGAGCATATGAATACGATGAGCTACTCGTCTCCAGTGACGGTGGTCATTCGGGTCTGTTGACCGACATGCAATTCGACACCTCTAGACAACACGTCTACGTTCTTACCAATGATGAGGTAAGTCAAGCGTATGTTATTTTTCTTTAACCAAAGAAAGTAGCAAAGTAAGAATTTCTATAGTTTTCTTGTAAAATATCAGAACAGGTAGTACGCAAGTAGTAATTCAACCCACATAACACACACAGAGACACACAAGCAAGCACATACACATTGTGTATAAATTATATTGTGGTTTTAAAATTTTCTTAACCATAATCAAACGCAATAAAAAAATAAGTTGAATAATCAATTTTGCTCTTTTTAAAATACCCAATCAAATATCCCATATGTATTAATGTAGAAGACAACAATAAAATCAAGATGAGAAAAATCTCTTTCCTATCAAACACACAGCAGATTATCGATTGAATTTATCATGTTTTTGCGAGCAAATTGTTCCTGGCATATTTGCAATGCGCATTTATAAATTGGATTTGCGGGAAAATTATTTTAAGAATGCTGCCGCGTAATTACATTATTTCCGTTTCGCTGTATTATTTTGCTTGTGCAACTGCGCCGAGCTTGAAAAAGCATCTTTCCTATTTTTCATTGCTTGAACTTAAATGTTCTCCCAGTCGTGTGCAATAATAATAATAATAATAATAATAATACTGATAACCAAAATAGTGCATGCAAAAGAGGTGAAAAACAATTTCAAATGGAGAAAAATCGAACTCACGCGACCGTGTAAAATTGAAAACTTGCCAGTTTCCAATTTTAAATTAAGAAAAGAAGAAAGAAAATGAAAATATATAATTCATACTTACATTTACTAATTGCTGGCCTGGAGCAGGACTTGAAATTTCAATATAGCCAACAACGGTGGCTACTTTGCAACAACCACTTTCATATATTGAACATTATCATCATCTGATATTTACGAGAGTGCTTTTTGACATTTTTATCATTCAACCATTCGTAGTAAATGAAGTGATCCAGTTGTCTAAAAGAAAAAAAAATTTTTTCCACTTAACAAATTGAATGAAAATTTTCATTTCAACTTAAAATTAATTCTTGAATATATATTTTTATAAATTAGAATAAAGAATACCTGATGATTCACGATATGTTTTCTATGTTCCACACATTTCAGGTGCTTAAAGTACGTCTTCAATCTTGTTCTTCCTATTCAAATTGTTCGAGCTGTGTTGCTTCGGGCGATCCTTACTGTGGCTGGTGCACTTTGGAAAATAAGTAAATTTAAATTTCTTGGTGTTCAAAAAGTTTAAAAATTTGCCCTGAATGTTGTTGCTTTATTTTCTTTTTTTCTCTTAATTGCAGATGCACATTGAAAGAAGAATGTACTTTCATTGGTGACAAAAAGCAACATGGCTTTTTCATAAGTGCAGGACTCGAGTCAGATCAGTGCCCACGTGTTGAATCGGTCGAACCTGCAAATGTTTCTTTGCATGATATTTCTTCAACCGTTAAAGTATTTAAATTAAAAATAAATTACACAGTTTTCAATTATTATTACTACTCAATTGTTGTAGCAAGTGTACCTTACCTTCAATTTTATACCGCCACCCGCCTTTGGTGATCAATATCAGTGTGTCTTTTTGCATGCCCACGTGGCTGCTGAGTTTTTACCTCCGAACAAGTTGCTTTGTCAGCTTCCAAAACCTGAACAACGACCTCGAATCACTATAAACAGAGGTAATAGAATTAATTGATCAATTATATATATTTATTCACTTTTTTTCAAAATATTTATCCAATATTTCTGTTATTATAGATTTCGTTACAGTGCCTTTGAAAGTTTGGTCAAGCAGATCACAACGAGCAATTTTGCAAACTACATTCACTTTTTACGATTGCTCATTCCATAAACTGTAATACAACAATTATCTCATTGATTTTATGCTGTTTTTATAATATTTATAATTTTTCCTTTCTTCTTCATCATTCTAGCTGCACTGCCTGTGTGCAAAGTCGCTGGCATTGTGATTGGTGCCTGGAAGATAGTTTATGTGTACGCGATTCAGGCACTTGTTCCAATCAGGTTCGCATCTCACACAACGATCAGCTGTGGCTTGTACCTTCACAGTTGCATGACAATAATGATGATGTTAGTGTTTGTTTGTTTGTTGGTTGTTGTTGTTGTTATTTATGTTATACGTAGATCTTTTCGTTCATTTGTTGTCTCTTTTTTCATTACAGTAATATTAGAAAGAAACAAATTTTTTTTCAGACTGCTGAAAATACAGCATTATTAAGCAACACATGCCCACATGTGAATGTGGAAACTCCGTTCGAAGTGCTGCTTCCGGAAAATTATCCAACAGCAGTTTCAGTTCCAGTAGTCAACGTGGACAAGTTGAGTTTAGGCAATGATGATATGGTTGTCTGTGTGACTGAGGTCGAAGGCCGGGCGGTACGAGTCCGCGGCAGCTTGTCTGAAAATGGAAAAACTCTTCTATGCGAAGAATATGCCTACTCGTACGATGCTCGTCTGCCATCTGTTGCCGCTGAATTGCATTTGCAAACAGGAAAAGGGACCAAAATCGATAAACTCAAAGCAGTGCTTTACAAGTGCGAACTGATGGCTTCGGATTGTTCGCGTTGTTTGGATTTAGACCGTCGATTTGAGTGCGCTTGGTGCGACGGAGGCTGTAGGTTAAGGAAAAGTTGTAACGGTCAAACGGCAGTTCCTTATCCGCAGAGTTTAGCCGTCTGCCCGGCACCAGTGATCGAAGATATCTTCCCGACAGTAGGTCCAATCGAAGGTGGAACGCATGTGGAAATTATTGGCCACGATTTGGGTTTGCGTCAATCGGATGTTGATCAGCGGGTATCAGTGGCCGGAGTACCTTGTCGAGTTATTGAATATCACACGTCGGAAAAAATTGTCTGTGTCACTGACGCCAGTCCCAGAGATTCGCTCTCTGGACCGGTAGTTGTAGACATGGAGATGGGTCGACGCGGTCGTTCACAACTTCATTTCACTTTCACTGATCCAAAAGTGACTGGCTATCATCCAACCACCGGCCCACAGTCTGGTGGCACAGAGTTCGTGATCACCGGTGAACATCTGCTTGAAGCGTCAGTAGTTGATGTGCACATCGGTGCCATGCCATGTCATGTGAGAAGGTGAAATTTTATTTTTCACATTTGTTTCTTGATTATTCTTATTTGTAAAATTAATTCTTTTTTTTTAGGGACAAATCAACCAGTCGAAATTTGGTGTGTATCACGTCAGCCGCACCAGCACCCAACATCACCGCCGAACGTATTCTGGTACAACTCGACCGTGCTAGTAGAACTCTAGCTGGACCATTCTTTTATGCTGCTGATCCGGTGATCTTTTCAATCAGTCCAAAAGATGGATTCAAAAGTGGTGGCAGAAGATTACTGATTCACGGTCAGCAGCTAAATTCCGTTCAAAAACCGCTGATGTATTTGATCAATCGAAACGGTCTGATACAAAGTGAAGCTTCGATTTGTCAAGTGCTCAATTCAACAACGATGCTTTGTCCAAGTCCAGCATTGATACCCGGCTCGGATCGATTGAAACGTGCCTCTGACGAATGGAAAACATCATCCACCATTGGTAGTATTAGCAACAGTCGACGATATGATGTTGGATTTTTAATGGATAACGTTGAAACGGTACGACATCTTGGATCTGAATTCGGATTCACCATCTTCTCTGATCCAATCTACTATGCTTTTCCGGGTGGAGTGAAAGTTCACCGTGGTAGTGGTCCAGTAGTGATCGAGGTATTATGATCTGTTTAAAAAAAAATTTTTGCTATCCATTTTATTATTAAAATTTGTTCTGTTTTTTTTTCTTGCAGGGTTCAAATTTAAATTCAGCTAGCTCCATATACGATGTTTCAGTACTGGTCGGTGATCATCGTTGCAATGTCACTTTGCTAGCTTCTACGCAATTAATTTGCCAACTTTCTTCCTCTGAATCAGGTCCAGTTTCCATACGCGTGGGCAATTTGCAATTTGAATTGGGAAAATTAGTTTTGGAAGATGATCAACCTCTTGCTGCTGGTCAGACAAACATGGCTTTACTAGGCGGTCTTGTTGGTGGTTGTTGTTCGTTGGCTTTTCTAGTCATTGTCGGCGCCGCCATTTGGTGGCGCAATAAAAGCACATTAGCAGAGAAAGAATATCGTAGAATTCAACTGCAAATGGACAATCTAGAATCCAATGTACGTCAAGAATGCAAAGAAGCATTCGCTGAATTGCAAACTGATATGTCGGATTTAACCAGTGATTTGGTAGCTCTTGGCATACCGTATCGTAGTCGAATTGATTTTATCAACAGAGTATTATTTAAAGAAGAACATCGATCTGTACTTCAAATGTCCACGGTGAAACGATTCAGCAAAATTGAGTAAGCAACATAATTTGTTTGTCTTAGAAAATAGAAAAAAAATCACTTACCAAAAAAATAATTTGTCGTGTTCAACATTGCAGAAACAGCGCAACTGTGCAAAATGCTTTGATTCATTTTGAACAACTGCTGATGAATCGTCAGTTTGTCGTTTCTTGGGTGAGAACTCTTGAAGGACAGCCGTCATTTGCTGCACCAGACAAAGTTTACGTTGGTTCATTGTTGACAGCAGCATTGATGAACAATATGCAATATTTGACTGAAGTTGTGATCGCTTTGTTACGTCAATTGATCGCCAGAGCCGGTCTTGAAAAGCATCCACAAGTGATGCTTCGACGTACAGAATCGGTGGTTGAAAAGATGCTAGCAAATTGGATCGCACTTTGTCTGTACGAATATTTACAAGGTCAGAGTGGTTCGTCGCTGTTTCTTCTTTTCAAAGCTTTGAAACATCAAACGGAAAAAGGTCCAGTTGATGCGGTCACCTTCGACGCCAGATATAGCCTTTCTGAAGATCGTCTGTTGAAAGAGCAGATTGATTATGAAACTTTGGTACAAAATGCAGAACAACAATTTCCTTTGATGGTAAATTAATTTTCATTTGATTTAGTATTTGAAAATCATTCCACCAAAACTTGGCGACAGTGCAACACCAACTGAAACAGTTATTTGTCGTGTTCTAAGTTGTGATTCAATAAGGCAACTGAAATCGAAAATTCTCGATTGTCTTTATAAAAATACCGCCTTCAGCAGTCGTCCAACTGTTCATGATATTGATCTTGGTATGTTTTTTTGTCTATCTATTCGTTTTTAACTTGCTTTTGATTCAATGCAATATTTGTACAGAATGGCATGGTCATATCGGTGTCGTTTTGTTACGGGAACATCCGCATCTGCAAAGTCGTAGATCAGACGGTTGGATTCGTTTGAATACTGTACGCGATTACAGACTTCCAAATCAAGCTGTAATTGTCGTTGTTCTCCGGTCTAGTTCCTATTCTGGCTATACAGATTTTTCCACACACACGTACGCATCAATAGACTCGTCGGCTTGTCTAATTTCATCTAGTTCCGGTTGCACATCCAAACAACAACAGAAGCAGCAGGAGCAGCAACAACAACAACAACAACAACATCATCAAGCCATGATCGAGAATCGTGAAAATGTCGATTTGAGATGTTGGCATTTGATCCGACCGGATGGCACCAGTAGTAGACGAAATGGTGCAACGCCGAGTAGAATAACGGAAATTTACTTGACCCGGTTGTTGAGCACAAAAGGCACTGTACAACAGTTTGTCGATGATTTCATCACGTCGACGTTGGCAGTGGAGCAGAGTACGTTTCCTGCACCGATCAAATATCTCTTCGATTTGCTCGAAGAAGAAGCGGCTAGACTGCCAGTGGCTGATCCCGGATCGGTGGCTCAAGCTTGGAAGAACAACAGTCTACCGTTGCGTTTTTGGGTGAACATAATCAAAAATCCAGACTTCATCTTCGATGTGGAGAAAACGATCACTGTGGATTCTTGTTTGTCAGTAATTGCGCAGATGTTCATGGATGCTTGTTCGTCAAGTGAACCACAACTGGGCAAAGATTCACCGTCGAACAAATTGCTGTTCGCGCGTGATTTGCCACGTTACAGAGCCGCGTTCTCCAGATTTTACAGCGACATCCGACACTTGCCCACTGTAACTGATCAAGACTTGAATTCATTGATGGCTCCTTTGTCATCTTTGTACAGTCAACAGTGGAATACCAACGGTGCTTTGAGAGAATTGTTCCTCTATTCGTTGAGATATCAAGATCAGGTAAATAAATAAATAAAAACAATAAAACACTAAAAAAAACAAAACAAACAAACAATTATATATTTCATTTTTCAGATACTTAACGATTTACGTTTGAATCCAGTCGCTCAAAGGCAACATTTAGCCGATCGGTTCGAACAAGTTGTTTCATTTTCGAAATAAGGAAACGAAAAACATAAGAAAAACATGTATTATTCTTGTTGCAACTTTCTCTGTTTGTTGATTTAATAAAATAAGAAAAAATGATCGCTGACGATGCCTATAGAAAAAAAAATATGATATATAATAATAAATAATAACAATAATTTGATAAAGCAGTAAATAATAATATAACAACTATTCACAAATGATTAGGACAATCCAGCAGAGGCGAAAGAAGTGTCTTTGGCATGATAGAGTTCATTGATCAACCGGTAAATGTAGGAAGGCGCGTTACCGGAGACATTAGTGATGAGCAAGGTGATCAAATCCGGCGGTACGAGATCGTATGCTGGATTGTAAATTTGCAATTTACCGATGGTGATCGCATTGGAAAAAGGAACCAGTTCCATCGGTGATCGAAGTTCGTTGAAACGTTCTTGATCATCTTCAGACAAAAACAACGGTGTCAATTTGTAAAATGGTGAACAGACAATGACCGGCACGCGAAAGTGATGCGCACTTAAGCACAAGCTATACGTTCCGGCAATGGCCCGCAAACTGCCGTTGGCGAGCACTTGTTCAGTACCAATGATCACTTTGCTTGCCTGAGGCATTGTGGAGAAGGCGGCCGCGTCGGCGATCAATCGACAATGGATATTTTTGCAATTTTTCAACGCCTCCACCAGTAGACGACCTGTGTTTCTTGGCGCACACTCGACCACCAACAGGCGGAAGCGTTGGCGACATGCCGCAGCACGCAGGAAAGCTTCGACAGTTTTCGACCAACCAATAGTGACCACCGTGTCGCCGGCTCGGACGTGCTGTTCTGCTTGGGCAGCGATGTTGTCACCACAAGTCTCCAACTCGGCCAACAGTTCACCCACGTTTTCCACAATTGACGTTTTCCATTCTCTGGATGTGGCCAACTCTTGGTCGCCAGTATCGCCGGTCCACAACTTCTGCAGCGACTCGTTCAAATGTTGTTCACGCTCGACTGCATTCGGTTGTCTCAGTACTTCGTCCCGAATCATCTTCAAAATCCGCTTGATCATATTCGGAACGATCAACTGATTCGGCAAACACTCGCTCAACAGTCGACATTCTGCTTGTAACATCGCGATCAAGCTGTCCACATTGTTCCACTTCCTGGTTGCAATCAACCGTCTCACGAACGTGACGGTCGCGTGCGCTATTCGATAAGAACCAACCACCTTTTTCATGCGTATCTCATTGATAAAATGATGCGTAGCCGATATTGGAACTTGATCGTTTTTCATGTTAACGTCAATCTTTAATAAATAAAATATCATTTTATTTGATTTATCACTATTCTTTATTGAAAAAAAATATTTACATCCGCGCACTATACAATACATACAATACAACAAGCACATTTCACCTACGAATACAATACTGCAATGAAAATTTGCATGCTAACGCGTAAACTCTTTTATTTGCATTTTAAACGTAATACGATCAAATTAATTAAAAACAAATATTACCGACAAAGTATATGATTTTGAATTGAATTCTCATTTAACCATGTAATAATAAATTTTTACAATTCAATACTTCGGACAAACGCAAAACAATAAAAAAAACTCATTAAAACCAATGCTATTACTTCTTTCAACTGTACATTCTAAACAACCTTGAAATAAATAATTTCTAAATAGAGAATGCAAAGATTCTTATACGTAAAATACAACAAAAAATACAAAATATCAAATATACAAAAAGTTTATATCCCAACTGACATAGTTTATTTAAGAGAACAGACTAACATTAAAAGAAAGACCTGCATTCGTCACTTTCACAATAAAAACTACTGAACAACAATAACTAATGCCTATTAATACAGTAACGTTTACCACGCTAATACATTATACGACGAGTATTCTTCTTATATATCACTACAGTTGGCCAGTATTTCAAATCTCACATCAATAATGTTTTGAAAGAATTCAAAAAACGAGGTCACCTGTAACTTACAATTCAACAACTTTTTCATCAAAGACCTATCGTAATTAAAATGAAACGCAAGTGCAGCTTTATGACCTAAAAAAAATTCAAAAACTTTATTTCATCAAAGTATCACAAAATGTAAATAAAAAATTTTGATTTTATGTAAATTTAAATTACCAGTTATTATATTACTTCAAATTTTCAATTATTATTTGTAATTACAATTCACTTCGATAATAACTATTGTTGTGTAATTAAAATTTTATTTTCTATTAAAATTTTTTTTACATTAAATTTTATTTTTATTGATGAATATTAATAAAGAATTTTAATATTCTCGAATTAAAAATTTATTTTACTTGAAAATCATTTTGAAATCTGTAACAAATTAATGTATTTTATTATAATGAATGTACTATTTGAAATGTATATTTTAAACGTTAAATAATTTCACACACGAGAAATAATTTTATTTTTATATTTATTAATCCATAAACGCGTCTCAGTATATTTTTCTTTTTGTAGAGTGACCTTGTCATAACGCATTTTCACTGGTTTTTAAATATTTGACCGGCAGGCTGTGCTTTTGAAGTTTCTTTCATTTTATTTTATAATTTAATATTTTTAAAGATATTGTTATTGTAAGGGACCGCCAGTTTTCAATTTGTGAAGTTTTCCATACAGCTTTTTGCTTCTTTTGATTGATCAAATCCATCGAAGTGTTGTACAAGGATATGATTCGTGATCAAGATCGCTTCCTGCCAATTGGTAATGTGTTTTTTCTTGTTTTATTTGAATATTAATTATGAAATGTTACCTTTCAGCAAATGTTGCAAGAATAATGAAACGATGGGTACCGGTGAATGGGAAAATTGCTAAAGATGCAAAAGAGTGCTGTCAGGAATGCGTTTCTGAATTTGTTACATTTATCACTAGCGAAGCGGCTGAACGATGTGTAATTGAAAAGCGAAAAACGATTAGTGGAGATGACATTATATGGGCTCTGCGAAGGTTGGACTTTGAAGATTATTTACCAACTATGGCAATTTGTTTGGAAAAGTTTCGATCAGTTCCGAAAAGTGAAAAAGCTGGCTCAGATCACAGTACGACATCCAGTGCAGGCGATTCAGAAGAAAAGGTTTCCGTTCCTGTACCTATTATACGTGCACGTATGTGTTGCATTTTATAAATTGCTGATTTTTCTAGATTTCTTCTATTATGCATCTGAAATTTCTTTATTTTTTGTTAATTTATTTTGTCTTCAGCATCACCTGACTCCAGCGAAAATACACCAACATTACCTGCTGCAGGACAGATTGCTTACCTCACACAACCAGGATCAAGTCATCCTGTTCCTATAATGTTTGTCGAGTCGATGCCAGGGTCAAATGGGCAAAATTCACAGCCGCAATATGTTACTGTCAATAATGGTAATGAGTTACAAGTTTTGCAGTTAGCGCCTCTTAATCAAGTGAATGCTGGAATTTCGTTTCGCACGCAACAAAGGTTAGCATCAAAAGCAGCAATGAAAGAAGAGAGGGACGCAACTCAGAAAAGTTGAAAAGAAGTGTGATTGTAATTTATCGCGTTGTTCATTATTTTACCAAAAATATTCATTAGAAGTGTTTAAAATTGTTTTGCATTGCCAGATCATATCTCTTTCCGTATTTTTGTAAAACTAAGTACTCAGTTTATTTATTAAACGTATAATGCATTTTCAGTTTCACTGTTTTGTACGTATGAAAATTCACATAGTGAACAAATCACTAATCAAAAATGCAGTAACAGTAGCAGCAATTTGCAAATCAATAAATCAGGTGAAATTTTTAATGAAGTTCATAGCAAAACAGAGAAAAGTACGTATTGTCATCAGATCTTGAAAACAAGAGCACATACATGCGTGTTGTACTTTCACCATTCACCAATCTGCAACAAATGAGACTGCTAATTTTAACGTTTACTAAGTTGATTAGATAGCCAATCCAAGCCTTCGTATAATCCATGACCTTGAGTTGCGCAAGTTGCTTGAATGAACCACTAAAAATAATTGCATTAAAAAAAATAGATCAAAATAAAAATTGAATTAAAACACCTGGCGATTTCGCAACTGTTGAAGGCCCAATTTGTCCGTGAGCTCAGCTGGATTCATTGCATTCGGCAAATCTTGTTTATTGGCAAAAACAAGCAAAACAGCGTCACGTAATTCATCTTCTTGAAGCTTAAAAATAAAAAATGTAAAAAAAAACATAATTAACCATTTTTAATTAAATAAAAGCATACCATTTTTTGTAATTCTTCCCGCGATTCTTCAATACGTTCACGATCATTACTGTCAACAACAAAAATTAAGCCCTGCGTATTTTGAAAATAATGACGCCACAGGGGTCGGATTTTATCCTGACCGCCCACATCCCAAACCGTAAAACTGATATTCTTGTAATCAACCGTCTCCACATTAAAACCTGAAAATATTCATCAAAACCTAGTAACATTTAAAGATAACGTTATCAAATTTCTGTCGTAATAGGTAATAAACAAGTGTAAAAAATACTGTCTAAAGCTGAAGTTTTGTAATAAAATTAAACAAAATCATTACTTTCTGATATAATAAAAGAAATTAACCAAAATTTCCCATTACAATAGATACTTTTACCGGTTACAGTATAACCTCGAATGAGTCAAAAATTACAAAACTTCAAATTTGAATTACCAATTGTTGGAATTGTAGTAACAATTTCTCCCAGCTTAAGTTTGTATAAAATTGTGGTTTTTCCAGCCGCATCCAGGCCAACTGAAAGAAAGCAAAGTTAGATATATCAATAAAAAACGTAATACTGAATGTTACCCATCAAAATCCGAACTTGCTTTTTGCCAAACAGGCGACCAAACAAGCTGGACAGCGTCAGACCCATCAGACGGATAGTCGCAATCAAATTGTCAATTATAGATAACAGCTCCGCAGTTAATAAGAGAAACTAATACACTAGCAACAGCAACAGTACAGAGACAAAACTTTCCAAAATAATATTCAGGTACTATTTAAAAATATGACGACACTTTTAGACTGTCACTTTAAAAAAAATCATATTCCACAGACAGGAAAATTATTCATTGTAAAATTGAGTTTCATCATCTATGCGTGCATTTCATTGAAAAAAAGTTACCACAAATTCATTTTAACATTTTTTCAAAACTACGTTATTAAAATAAATGAAATGATAGATAATATAGAAAAAATATTAAATTATCAGAAGATATTATTTAATTTTAAGATATTCGAAAATGTTTAATTTAAAGTACATAAAATAAGTTTATAAAGCTTTACTAAATGAAAATGATGAAAACAAAATGTGACCCAGATTCTTACAGTTTGAAGTATTCTTCTATCTTAATTTGCATTGCTGACAGACTTTTTGAGATTATTTTAAAGATATGATTTACTTTTAATTAATTAAGTTTTGTAAAAAATAAAATGCTCAAAATGTGGATAATGTCGTCCAATATAAATTATAATAACATATAAATGCTTTTAAATAAAAATATATGTAAATAAAATATCCTTAAAAACTGTAAATTTAAAATATCAAGTTTATTTTGAAACTTTAATAACTTTACCTTAAGTAGTTCATTGCAATTTCGATACTGTGCCTGAATGTATAATTATTTGTACTTGAATTTTTTTAATTTTATTGTTGTGCGATATGATTTTTTAGATATCTTTTTGAAATCATTTTTTTGTAAATGTTGTACCCATTAAGTATTTTTGATAATTTTACAAATTGGTGAGTATTTTATTATTTCCATTGCCTTCCTCATGTTGTAAGGCTTTTCCTCTGTTTAGAATTAATTAAAATGGCTGAAGTTTTGGAAGGCGAAAATGACGAATTAATCATAAAGCCACTGTATGAATTTCAGTGCAAAGTATTGTATTTACATATTACTTTTTTAGTGGAGCAGGTCAAGAAGTCGGTCGTTCTTGTATTTTAATTCAGTTTAAAGGGAAAAGTATTTTGGTAAATTTTTCTTTTTACATAGCATGTAATCCTTACTTTGACGTGTATCTTTATAGCTTGACTGTGGCATTCATCCTGGCTTAAACGGAGTTGATGCTTTACCTTTTGTCGACACTATCGACTGTGAAAAGGTTGACTTGTTGCTTGTTACACAGTAAGTTTTTTTTCAATCATGTTATATAACTTATGTATGCATTTGAAAATGTTAAAGTTTTCATTTGGATCATTGCGGTGGTTTGCCATGGTTTTTGGAGAAAACAACATTTCGAGGGCGTTGTTTTATGACACATGCAACCAAAGCAATTTACCCGATAATTTTGTCCGATTATGTCAAAGTCAGGTTGGTATTGTTAATTTTTGCATTTTAAATTTAAACTAATTTTTTTATTTCCTATTACTTTGCCTTTTGTGCTGATGTTTTTGTTTTAGTAATATTGGACTTGATCAGATGTTGTATTCTGAAGATGAATTGGAAAAAAGTATGGATAAAATTGAACTGATAGACTTTCACGAGGTACATTGAATTTTGAAATAATATTTTGGATAAATGTTTTTTCTCTGTTTTAAGCAAAAAGAAGTGAATGGTATCAAATTTTGGTGTTACGTAGCTGGGCATGTTCTTGGTGCTTGTATGTTCATGATTGAAATTGCTGGTGTTAGGGTAATTTAAATTTCTTGATTACTGAAAACATTTAATAATGTTTAGTAATTATTTTTAGATATTGTATACTGGCGATTATTCTCGACTAGAAGATCGTCATCTTTGCGCTGCTGAAGTACCCAGCATAAGACCAGACGTTTTGATTGCTGTATGGCTTATATATATATTTTTTTTTTGAATTTCTAGTTGATATTGATAGACATTTTTTTATTGTTTAGGAATCTACATACGGTACTCAAATTCACGAAAATCGTGAAGATCGTGAGCATCGTTTCACTTCCATGGTGTATACTATTGTGTCACGTGGAGGACGTTGCTTGATTCCAGTATTCGCTCTCGGTCGAGCGCAAGAATTATTGCTGATATTAGGTAATTTTTATAAATTTTTGACTGTGAACATTTTAAATTGTTTTATTTTTAATTTGAACAGATGAATTTTGGACCAAACATCCTGAACTGCAGAATATTCCAATATTTTTTGCAAGCTCTTTGGCTAAAAAGTGCATGGCCGTATATCAGACATTTATAAGTGGCATGAATCAAAATATACAAAAACAAATTGCCGTGCAAAATCCGTTTCTTTTCAAGCATGTACGCAGCTTACGGTCTATTGATTTTTTTGAAGATATCGGACCGTGCGTAGTTCTTGCCAGTCCGGGCATGTTGCAAGTAAGTGAATTGAATAGAATACGATAAATAACTTCTCAAGAAAGCATCTTATTTCTATGCAGAGTGGATTGAGTCGTGAATTGTTTGAAATGTGGTGTACAGATGTGAATAATGGTTGCATTATTGCTGGCTATTGTGTTGAAGGTACGCTTGCCAAGCACATTTTAAGTGAGCCGAAAGAAATTGTCGGCTTAAATGGCGCGAAATTATCCCTCCGGATGCAGGTAGAGTTGTGTAACTGTGTGTAAATGTAAATTGACAAAAGTTTTACTGAATTGAAGGTGGCTTATGTGAGCTTTTCGGCTCATGCTGATTACAAGCAAACGTCGGAATTTATTCGTCGCCTCAAGCCTCCAAATTTAGTTTTTGTACATGGAGAAGCGACAGAGATGATTCGTCTGAAAGCGGCCATCATGCGTGAATATGAAGATGATCCGACGAGTATGCAGTCGTTCAGTCCCAGAAATACTGAACCAGTGTCGTTGCATTTTCGAGGGGAAAAAACAACAAAAGTTGGACTATTACAAGCATTTTCATATTTTGCTTTTATTTTTCTGAAAGAAATATTTGTCTCATTGTAGGTGGTTGGTCAAATGGCAACGAAAAAAGCTGAGCACGGTGACGTGGTATCAGGCGTGATGATCAAGCGTAATTTCGACTATCATTTGATGCATTCCAACGATGTTTCAAGTATGATGTGTTTTAAATAAGAAGTAATTCTTTTTTTAATTTATGCTTTACTATTTAATTTTTCAAGGTTATACTGATTTATCGAAAGGAAATATTTTGCAAAGTGAAAGTGTATTTTTCAATGGTCATTTGACGTTGTTGAATTACTATTTCAATGAAGTAACCGCTGGTAAATTGGAAATACTAGAAGAATATAAAGATGGAGAAGGGAAATTGCTACGAGCTTTCAAAGTGATCACTATTCGTGTAAAAATTCCTGTTGTTCAAATTGAAGTATTATTTATTGTTTGTGATATTTTATTATTTTGTGTAAAAAAGATTCTTTTAGTGGTTTTCAAGTCCTGTAAACGACATGTATGCAGATACGATTGTCACCGCTGTTTTAGAAGCCCAAACAGGACAAATCGCATTGGCAGGTATTTTGCATAATGCATTTGTTATCAATTTCATTCAATTTTATTGGTGATCATATCTACATCTACAAAAGTTTTTTTTTTAAGATGTTCCTGTGTTAAGTATAGATGGTGATTTGAACCAACAATATAAAGTTTTCGTAACCGATATGCTAATTGACATGTTCGGTCAAGGGGCACTAGTTGAACAGAAATGTTCAACTGGTTCAAAATTGCAGGTGAAAGCCGACGAAGCAATAGCTGTTGTTGATTTGGATGAAAAGGTTTGTAGAGAAAAACAATCATAATTACATTTTTCAAATAGAATTATATGAAACGAGATGATGTTCTATTTTGCTTGTTTTATTATTTTTATTTAGACTGTGGAATGCAACAACGACGATGTACATCGTTTGATAAGTAACGTGCTGAAACGCTGCACACCACAAAACTGGCAAACATGATTTGGTAATTTAGTCGTGTGTAAATTTATTATTATGTTATTCGACAGTTTAAAAAAAAACAAAATAAAATTTAAACAATCCTCTTCATTGTTGAGTATTACGATGAGGAGTGGAGGCACAGCTTGGAAGCCAGGTAATTTCGTCAAGGTCGCTAGTTAAAGGTTTCGACCGTGCCAAAGTATGATTAGCTGATGATGACGATGAAGTGAAATTGGCTGACGAAAAGCCACTATCTGTAACCATTGTTGTGCTTGTGGTAGTTGAATTATTCGTGATCAACGGTCGACTTACGTAGACTTTCGGTACTGAGCTGCCCACCCATAGGCCAGTCAATCTCTGGCCATCTTGCTCCATTGTACTACTTTGACGATGCAGATTATGCAAATCGAAACCATCCCCACAATCTCTGCTACTGCATTGTGTATGCATTGATTCATCGTTCAACTGACGTTCATTCAATTCCATTTGCAAATTTGATTGCGATTCTGAGTGAATTGAATTTTTAAACAAACATATATACAGATAAATAAATCAACATACTTATACGTAAGCTGGACAAACCGAAAGCACTTTCATCTTGTAATGTGGTAATAAGTGCAGTTTCTTGTTCACTTGAATGTGAATCTTTTTCCTCATCACTTGGTCGATGAACAACCGGAGAAAAGTCATTCGGAATTGTTCTGTCTGAAGAAGGCCAAGAAGAACGCTTGAACGAACCACCTGAATCGGGCGGTAAAACAAACTGCACAAAGTTCATCGAATACAATTAACAACTTAAAAAAAAAATTTATATATGAATTTGCATACCGGTGCGTCGAGTTCTTCATCCAATTGGCTGTCATACAAAAGATCCACAATTTTTGGAGAACTAGGTTGAACAGCCTCACTAAAAATCAAATGAAGAAAAAGCTTCAGAAGATAAAGCATTGTTAAGTTTACATTTGCGTTTCATTTTCAACATTTTCCGGTGGACTTGGAAAAAGCTGCCTTCTCAGAGAACTGATATTGAAAGTCGATTTATCCTTTGACGATTGTTCACTATCATTATACCAAAAAACACTGTCAGCTGAACGTTAAAACGTCTGTTAATTAATGAATTAATGAATGAATTAATTAATTCATTGCATACCAAAAAATGTATTGATGTCAAAACCTGATGGAAAAGTTAGCAACGTTTGACACGGGACACTTCGGACCCCGGATCTTAATAACAATGAACTAGTTTGATTTTGTTGATTAATTGTTGCAGCAGCGCCTTCTTGAAGCAACGCCGGTGAAGGTGCTATGAGACCTTGTGAAAAAAAATGATCAATTGTAGCCTGAATTTTAGATTCCATATCTGAATCTCTGAAATTGAATTTTGCATCAAGAAATTGGAAAAATGAAATTTAAAAAATTTACTTATCCGAAGAAGTAGCTTGTTGTTCTTCGTCAATTTCAGCCGGCTGCAACAATGCCAATTGATCAATAGACCACCGGAAGCTTGCCCTGGATTCATTCTAAAAAATCAAAAATTTTAAGACAAACAAATTTCATAATTAATCAAAATAGAAATGAGTAAAACCTCTGAAGGGCTGACTATTTTGTTGAACACATTTGGACTGAAGGTTGGCTGACTCAAGCTTTCCAATAAATTTTCATCAAATGGATTAATAATCCGATGCCTGGAACGTGGTGTGCTACTACCAATATCTCTTTTGTTATCATTTTTTGCCAACGGCGTGCTTATATAATATGGTCCAATTGTCGAAGTGAATATTCTCGACGAACGAGGTTGTGTAGTTTGTTTAACTTGAACAATTTCTCTTTTTGGTGTGATTTCTGAATCACTCTGAAATTCATTCGACTGATTTTCCATAATGGAAATGAGCTGCCTGCCTCGATAACGGCTCAGCATTTCTGGACGTTGACTATCAGTGTCAACCAACGGACTGAGACCCCGTTTAATAAAATCTTTGTAACGCTGACTGAAACGCTCCCTTCCGGAAGTTGCGTTCGGTGAAGCTGATGAAGAAGCTGATGAACTGCTTTCCGCACGACATGGTGTGGATGGATTCATGATTTGATATCTGCAAAGTTGTCTCATTGCATGCATTCAGCCAATGTTTTACATTAAAGCAATCAGAACGATAACAAAATTTAATGGAAATCGCTTTAAAATTCAAATCATTAAAATACACTAATAGTAATATACAAATTTCAATATTAAACAAATAGATCTTCAATTGTCACATATTTTAAACACAAAATTAAATGCATTTTCCATTTTATTGTAATGAAACAAAATAAGGAAATACTTTTAAGATTACAAATATTTTTATTGCAATTTTTAAATTGAAAAGTTATTAAAATTAATGTAAAATAGCATAAAATAAAAGTGGCAAAACATATCTTTATCATTTAAGAAATAAAAGTATAGAATGCAAGAAGCAAAGAAAACTGTCTTCAAATTCAAATATGATCACATTCAGTTTTAAAAATATACTTTCAAAATGACTGTCAATTATTTCGTTATCATGTATGTATACATTATAATATGTTTACATATTTAGTTCAAATGTTGCTCATATAGAACTTCCAATTTCAACTTACTTTAATTAAACGACATTTCAATGCTTTAGTTTACAAAATTTGCAATGAGATTTTCATCGTAAACAAAACATGAGAAATAATACATTCCAAATATTAAAAGAAAATGCTTCTTACCATAAAAAAAGTAGTTTTCATGGGTAAAACAATCTTAACATTCAAAATAGCACCGTGATTTTCGTTATGAATATAAACACCATCTGCAATAAACAAGCATTGACTAACGTAATGAGCAAAGTTCAGTTTTGATGTGTACTCGTAATTGAAATTTCTGTTTTCATAAAATCATAAACTTGAGCCATGGTATCATAACAGTAAACTTTCGCAGAATGTACAGTAGGAGAAAATAAATAGAACAATTCAAAAAATGCGGTAAATTATTCAACAAATAATGTTCATCTGATACAAAATTTCTTTTATTATCATCAGTAAAATAGTCTATTATCAATGATTCTTTTTTTATTTAAAAATTGAATTTCATTTTTTCAGTTTTTTAGCAATTAATTGATGTACAGTACTCGTCATTATATATGCTGTTTAGGAAAGTAAAAGTTAAAGAAATCAGCACTCATTATTATGTCGTATAATTTTTAAATAAATTTTTTACTTTTTGAAATATTTACTATTCATATATATTAACGTTTGTTAGTAATTTACTGATAGATGATCGCTGCCATGTCGTACGTTCGGTTTCAACCTTTTTTAAATTTAATTATAATTCGTGATTATTAAATTAACTTTATGCCTATTTTAAAATTCATTCAATCTAATCGAATTAATTTTGAATGTTTTATGCCTATTACTTCTTACTTTTTGGTAAATTATTTACAGTAAGAAGCATGCGCTGAAGTGGAAAAGCATTTAGTATTTAGTTTCGAGTAGTACTTTTATTTTTGCTACTCAAGGGAACTTTAATATTTGCTCCATAATATGGTAGATCGTTTAGGTAATTAATTTTGCTATTCTGTGTTCAATTTGTGCAATGCAGTCTTTCCAAATATGCAAGTTTTCACTTTTGGCACACCTTAACAGTAGAATTGTTTATTTTTATTTCTTTCATCACTAATTATTATAGTTAGGCAAACATATTTGGTGCAGTTCGAAAATGTGGGCATAATGTGGGCTTTTCGTATCTGTATTAAAATTTTTTTCTTATTTAACTTTATTCATATTATTTTTGCAAAAGTTTGCAATGAGTTATTGTTTTTGTGCGTTGTACATTATTCTGTAACAGTTATTTTGTTTTCTTCCTGATCAATATTTGTATGTAGCATAAGTATGTTTGGCGATATCTTTGCTTCTTTGCACAAGTCATGATTTGATAATTTATTTTCAAGTGAATAGTGAAGCAAATGCCCGTCGTATTTCGAATGTGGAGCACTGTTTTGGCAGTTCTGGACAAGTGAGTAGGGAAGGAAAAAAAAAACCAGGTCTCCTTTGTTGACCATCCCTTGTTCAATATATATATAGCCTTTGGCGATACCCGGTCGAGTGCTTGTTGGCGAAGGTGTGCTTGTAAAAATTTGCCGCAAGAAACCGAAAGCTCGTCAATTCTTTCTGTTCAATGATATTCTTGTTTATGGCAATATTGTTATTTCTAAACGAAAATTCAATAAGCAGCATATCATTCCTTTGGATGGCGTACGACTTGATAATCTCGAAGATGAAGGAGGTAAAATATTATTATCATTGTTTGCTTTTCATCATACTTGTACGTTTGATAGAATTGCGTAATGGGTGGCTTATCAAAACGCCGACAAAATCATTTGCCGTTTACGCAGCAACAAGTTCTGAAAAACGAGAATGGATGACTCATATTGAACGTTGTGTAGTGGACTTGCTTACCAAAAGTTAGTATAGTTAGTATGCTGAAAGTTTGTAACCTGCTTTTTCACGTGATAAATATTGTTGATTGGGGTGGAGTGTTGGGATTGGTGAATTCAAGTTCTCGAATTTCTAGTTTCTAGAGTGGGAGATAATTTAGCTTTGTAATGTTTTGCATAATTAGTGCGTTTTTGTTAGCTTAATTACAGAAAATTGTGTTATTTGGTTGACTATTTTTGAAAGATTGTTTGTTGCTATTTTAAAATATTTCTGATGATTAATACCTGAAATGTGTCGGTATTGGCAAGGAATAATAATATGTGTGCATGTTTTTTTTGTTAGAGGCTGAGTAATTGATGAGATTTTTGAAAAGAAAAATATACGAATAATTTTATCTTATTTTAAACAAAGGATGTGACTTTTAGGTGGGAAAACTGCAGCTACAGTTCACGCCGCCGTCTGGATTCCAGACAGTGAAGCGGCTATGTGCATGCATTGCCAAAAAGTTCAATTTAACGTCTTTCAGCGTAGGGTATCAGCGCTTTATTATTTTATTAATTTCAATTAATTTTTCATTTGTTTGAAAGCATATTTCAGCATCATTGTCGAAAGTGTGGTCTAGTTGTTTGCGGGTCTTGTTCCAACAAACGTTTCTTATTGCCTCATCAGTCCAACAAGCCTTTGCGTGTTTGTTTGACATGTTTCCAAAAGTTGACAGACGCTAACAAATCGTCGTTAATGATCGGTTCAAATGTTGTTGATTCACCTGGCTACGATCGTTCGTTTGAAATTTATTTCTTTTGAAAATATAATATGATTATGATTATTATAGATGAAAATGCCGAAAGCAGTGGTGAAGAAGATAGCAGTGATGAAGATGAAAACAAGCAAACTTTTCCTATCCATGAAACACCCGAAGTAAGCAGTAGAATTTGCCATATTTTCGTTCTTTATTATTCTATTTCAAATTTGAATTTTAAGCCAACATTTTATGATTCTACAACGAAATCGGTGCATCCATCACCTGTATCAGTTGGTGGTCATTTTTAAAGATGATCCTTCATCTCTCAGTTGTGTTTCTTCAACGCCCCGGCGCGGATGTATGCCTTATTTTTTAAAATGGTAAATTTCACTTCAAGTGCTTTTTAACAGTCAGGCAATAAATAACAACGAGGCAGAGCAGAAATTGACAACAGTTGGGAAAATTCTATCCATTTCTTCGATTCAAGCAATAAATTGTAAACAGATACATTTCATCTATTAATGCAGTTGATTGCTGTGACAAAAGACATTGATAACTAATTTCCAAAAACCGTGATACTTTCATTTCTTTTGTTTTATCAAATTTGTAAACAAAAAGTCTTTACAAAGCTGGTTTTAGTTTATTGTTCAATATTAAATAGAAAACCGCATATCTGTATGATATTGATATTGTTCGGTGTCAAATCAGAAACTGTAGTTAGTCAGTTTTTGATTCTTAAGGTAACATTGGCAACGGAATTTGACTGTGCTTCTTCTTCTTCTTCTTATGGGCATATACAGCTTAGAAAATTCTCTTGGCTATGCTGGTCAAAATATTTTATGCAAAATCATTTCAGATTTTTAATTAATTTTATTTCCAAATTTTCATAATTCACGTAAACTGTTTTCATCGAAATTTCAAAACAAAAATAACCAATAAAATTCATTCACCAATGAGAGTGCGCCGAGAAAAAAATTTGTTCGTTGTGGGTCCATCCAGTTGTATTATTATTTATCAATTTAAAAAATGATCAAGCACCAAAACTCTCTGCAATTAAACGCAATTCACGTTCTTCCTGAATAGCCTGAAATAGTGAATTGTGAATCACAGTGTGAAGTGTTAAAAATAAAAATGTAATTGTTTTACAGTGTTGAACAATTCAGCGCCTTTCGGATCCATTACACAAAGTTGCATGAAACCTTCCCTTCCCACGAGACAAATTTCGTGACCATCCTTTAAAAAAAATAAGATAATTTCTACCCTGACAGTTAAATAAAAAAAAATTAATACAGGATCTGCTAAAATGAGAACTTCCACTGTCGCTTTGCCTGGTGTCTCCAGTGAGGTGATACTGTTCAATATTTTCCCTTCAGTTGAAGAAAATTTTTCTTGGAAATGTAGCAACTAAAATGTTTATAATATATTATAATATAGCTTAGACCGGAAAAACAATTTATAACCAAATCAGTTGGAACTGCAAATGCTATGCGCCCGCAGCCGCTACCACTCAAAAATGGCTGATCACGCAATTCCACAAGTTCCAATTCAAACTGAAAATTGATAAATAAAATGATTCGATTATCAAATACAAACAACACTTACATCACTTTCATCAAAGTGAACTGAAGCAGATGTTGGAGAAGCATATACTACTTTTGCTTCATCAAAGTTCGAATAGTAATCTTTGAAATTCTCTCGTGAGATTGAAGACCAATTTACAAGTTATACTGTTCATTTTCAACTTACCTACAGATCTTTTCAAATTTCTCACATTCAAAGCCAATTTGCAGAAAGGATCTGAAAATAATTTACAAATAGCAGCGTGCAATTTGCATTGCAAATCTGTACCTTTGTTGTTGTCGTTGGGTGTGTTGAAAATGCAAAATAAATAACCATTACAGTCCCTTATACAAGTAAATTCACTATCAACTCTCGATTTATCGCGTGCACTTTCAAAAACGTCATGTGATTTAATTGTGAATGCCTACACAAAAGTATACATTTAAGTTAAAAGTAAAAGAAGGCAGAAGAAACCTTACTCCGAAAAAATTTCCCAAGTCGTACTTGGTCACACCATAATTGTAAACCACTTCAATTACAAAATGTGCCTCCTCTGATCCATAACCGACCATCGTCTTGCTCCACTTTCCATCAAATGGTCTAAATGTTAAAAATGAAATAATTTTCAAAAAATTTCAAAACAAATACCCGTTGCACATTGCTTTGCAAGCATCAGAAAACTCTTCGTGACGAAGAATCTGCATAATGAAACATTAAAAATGTAAATGCCTATTATATAGCTGGAAATAACTGCATACTTTCATTCCAAGTGTCTTAGTATAAAATTCCACAGTTTTTGCTCGATCCGCTGTTCGAATAACGTAATGCAATGGTTGAAGTTCCATAAGTGCTACAATTTGTTGTTATCAAACAACTTTACAACAAACAAAATTTATATTTAAGCAGTAGCATCGTAATGATAAATTTCTGTGATGAACAAAAGAAATTACTGCAAAAATATAAAACATTGAAATAAAAGTACAAAGCGATGGTAATTAAATTAATCGACTGTACATTTACTCATTTTACAACAAGATCAGCTAACAATTGTCTGATTATTAATAAATGAAATTCATCTTTTTAGTGAATTCTAAAAGACTGTATAAAATCAAGCGGGGATTCAAATCAACGAATTATGTAGATGCAACCAAAAATGATTCTTTAAATTGAACGACATAAAATACCATGCTGAAATTTTAATAAAATTAAGCGGATTAAGCAGAGTATTCATAATTATTCAAAAAAATATTCTGTTAGAAAAGCTACTGACTAATACATTTATTCACCAGCAACAAGTTAAGTCATACGCACAATCAACTGCATATATTATACGAAGAACTTATTACGGTGAGTTTGATGATTATCAAGTGTAAATAATAGATATGGCTGTTGCTACATTCACATGGGAATGCTGTAATTCAGCAAACATTTTATAAATAAATAATTATATTTATAAAGAATCATAAATTTTTTACATAATAACATTCTGAAATGTTGATTGATTGAATTTTTAAATATTGTTCAAGTAGTAAGAATTGCTTATACGTGGTGTTTTATTAAAATTTATTTAAAAGTGTAAAATACTATTAACATTTTTAAATAATAGGAAAATAATCCAAATAATGTTGTTTTTTAAAGCATTTACTATCTTTTATTTCCGATGTTAATAATTATCATTTGATTTAAAATGCGATGCTATATTTATCCTTTATTTACATATAGCTTACTGTAAGTCAACTTCTTACAACGTGGATTCTTTTTCTTCGTAGAAGATTCGCTTAAAACTTATGATTTACACCCCAATTTTGTTAAAGAAATTAAATTGTCGTAGAATACTTCCGAAAGAATGGAAATTTCGTGAAACACTGCCTCTAGCACTGAGGAATTGTGTATCTTCCAAATCCGACCGTGTTAATCGTATGTTTTATAGTTGCTTTGATTAGCTTATTTATATGTAAATTTTTATATCTATATATTTTACTTGCAAAAGCTAAAGTTAATATTTATTATGTTGTTTATTAATTAGTTATTTATTATTTTAGCAAAGATTTGCGTTTACGAAATGACTGTGCTGCTTGCATGTTTAAAAAAGAACGAGTTTGACAATTCTGAATGTTCAGAAGAGGTGAAAGCGTTCAATGAGTGTTTTGAAAAAGAAAAGGCTGCAGCGCAAGAGCTTAAAAATTCGTTAAAGGAAGGATTATTAATACCCGGTGCACACAGACTGTCATTTTCACAAGTTAATCAACTATTGCAACAATGGCCTCATCCGGGTGCTACCGTCTCTCGAATTAAACGTCGCCCACCATGGGTTTCTTACTCTGATCCTCAGTTAAAGCAATATTAAAATTATTACAATTTCGCTTTTTATTCCATTTGATTTGAACAGTTTACATCTTTTTACCTGTGTATCGCGTAAAAAATTTGATTGCTTCACTTTGAATTTGTAGTCGTATTTGAATTTCAGATGGCTTCACATAAAACCTTTCGAATCAAGAGAAAATTGGCTAAAGCTCAGCGCGTTAACAAGCCCGTTCCACAGTGGTTTCGTCTGCGAACTGGAAACCGAATTCGTTATAACGTTAAGCGACGTCACTGGCGTAGAACCAAACTGAAGCTATGAATATACTTTGGCACAACTGTGATCGCGTCTTTTTTAAAGGCGAATTGCTGGTTAATTTGGAAATAAATTCGATGATTTGAAAATCAAATAGCTTTGTATTATGGGCATGTAAATTGCATTATATACAGCCATTATAGCTCGATATATAGCTAAAAATTTAGTACAAATTTGAGAAAAGTTTCATGAAAGTTGTAAAATTAATTTTCCATAATGCCGAAGGTTAGTTTATAAATAAAATTAAAATTTTTTATTTACAAAAATATTTTTAATTACTTGAAAATCAATTTTATTCGTATAGTAGGCAGCAGATATCTGCTGTTTTATGTTCCAACCTGCGCTCGGTATGGCAAATGTATCGCTGAGCAATCAGCTTAAACAACAATATGGAAATTTATCAGCTTCATTAACGGCCAATGTAGCTCGTGCGCAAAGATTGACGGGAGGTATAAAAGCACCGCAATAGATTCAATTTAATAAAAGAAAGCAATGTTTAATTTTATTGTAAGTAATCGAAAGCATTTTTGAATAATCATTTAAAATTTCATTAAAGTTTTCGAACTACTTTTTTAGACATATGCGTATCGTTCGTTCATTTTCTTTCTAGTGATCAATAAATTTGATTTTAATCAATTAAGTTTTGAAAATTCAAACATTTTGTGATGATGTTTTATTGATTTTTTGTTCTGTTTTTGTTATGCCTCACTTTTGAAGCTGTTTTCTCTTTTTAAGCCGAGAAACGTGCGGTTATAGAAGAAGCTGATCGCCAAATTCATGAGATTGACGAACTACTTGAACAGATTGAGCTGTTTTCGCACGATGAAGCTGACGAACATGAACGCAAGAGACTCACCAGCACAATATCAAGCTTCAGAATAGATGCTCAGAAATTAGAATCAGAATTAGTATGTAATTTAAATTTGATTATTTTATTTGAACGATGTTTTTTTTTAAATTAAATGAATGTTGAACAGGAAAAAATACGTCGGCAAACTGCAAATATCGATCAAAGAGCAGAGCTGTTCAGTGAAGACAGTTTGAATGAAAATCAAGTTCGAATTTTGTTCAATTATAAATTTTATATTATGTTTATGTTAAATGTTTCAGAAAGCGCTGTTAATTTCTAATACTGAAATTCTTGAACGAACAAGCCGACGATTGATCGACGCTTATGATCTTTCTCTCGAAACAGGTTGGTAATTATGCAATTTAATAATTTGCATATGAAGTTTATTTATTGAATTTTTATTTTTTCATCAAATTGTGCAGTTGATATTGGTGCACAAACGTTGCGTGATTTAGAATCTCAAAGAGAAGTAATAACAAAGACAAAGACTAGGGTATGTTGCTTTTGTTTATTGATTTTTTTTTGTACTTTAGGTATGGGTTTAATTTACTTGTTTTACTCGTTTCAGGTCAGAAGTGCTCACGACAATATTTATGAAAGTAGTCGATCTCTTTCTTCTATTATGAACCGACTTATGCGTGATCGATTCATCGCCGTCGCCGTTGCTGCTATGTTTCTAGTTGTATTTGTGTTGGTAATTTATTGGATTGTTCACAAGTGGTTTTAATTTTTTACTTCAGTGAACGTATTTAAATATACAACATCAGACAATTGATGATCTGAATTCGTGTCAATTTTTTGATAAGGGGGCGTGGTGGTCTGTGCAGACCAATTGCCAACGTACAAGCCAATGGACAGTATGACCAATGCAACGCCAAAACAGAATTCTCGACTCGGTCTGAAGTCGAACAGGTAAATTGTACATAGACTTGTAACAACAATTGCTAAAGCATTAGCGAAACCCTGAAAAAAAGCAATCAAGCTACATTTTGTGAAATTTGGAAAAGACAAAATGAAAAATTCCACACTTTCAATATGTTGTCAGCATGTTTGATAGCCAAAGCTACAATAATACCACCAGAGGCGAACCAGAGGATCAGCAAAACAACCAGCCAGTCATAATCGTGAAACAGGCGCCTTCTGGGCGGGGTTGATTGTTCCATGATCAACAGTATGGCTGAAATTGGCACTGCGCTAATGGCCAGTTGCACATTGCGCAACCACAGAGATGGCTTGGTGTGTTTCAAAATTTTTTCCAAATAAACACCAGAGAAGCCGGATAACGCTGTAGCGCCTAACACTGACGCTGTGCCTGTGATATTGTGGAATGACCAAATAGATATTGAAATTAAGAGTAATTGTTGAAAAATTGAAACTTTACCTAACCACATTTCTTGGATACTATGGTCTAATTTAGTAGATTGTGCAACATGAACTGATTGATGTTGATTAATTTGTGCCAATGCCATACCTGTGGTTAAGAGAAACAATGCTATCCATTGTAGTCTGCTGAGCGACCTTTTCAGAATGCAAACAGAAAAAATTGCAGTGAACAGAAGCTTTGCTTGGAGCAAAACCTGAAGCATGGAAAGTTTTTAAAACACAAAAAAATTCAATTTTGTTTTATTTACTTGAAATAGACTTGGTTCAAGATGGGCAGCGGCGTAGAAAACGAGATTGTTCTGTACAGTATACAGTAACGACAGGCCGCCTACTTTGACAGTATCCACTGTGTTGGACAGGCCGTTGTATATGATTTTTGTCGCACTGAAATTTGAAATTTATTCCAATTTACTTCGATTTCGATTATTCGAATGCAAATGCTTACACTATTGGGCCTTGATTTTCTTCGCAAATGAAAGCGCAAATTGAAATGACCAATTTCACAATTTCAGACCAAAAAACCACAGACGTTTGCAAATAATTCACCGCCTTGGGTCGTACTTTGGAATAATGGATTAAAATACTCTGAGTGGTATTTTGAATGACAAGCAAAATCAAGCTCAGCCACTTCATTGTTTGAAATGGGATTGAAACTGCTAAAAAGAGAACATTATCAAAACTTGCTAATCTGTTTAATAATTTTTTCTTTTCTCACTATTTTTTCCATAAAATCATAAAAAATGTTTAAATTTTGCGGGAAATTATTTTCTTTTTTCTTTTGCTGTCGAATATTCTTGTCTACCATTAAATTGAATTCAAATGAACAAAAAATAATAATCAGGCTATATTTTGAATTAATTTTAAAATAGTCAATTATTTCTAAATATTATTTATGAAAAGAAAGTGATTTAAAAAATTATTAATTTAAAAAATAATGTTTTTTTTGAAGATGATGTAACTGTTGCGTAATTGGGGCAAGTTTGTATCATTCAGTGCAAGTACTGTAGGTTTGGTACTGTGCCACGACAAGTCAACTGTCAAATGCAGTTCAATATGTCCACTGCAATGGAAAAAGGAAGATCAATTAAGCAGTGTAAGGTTGCATCTGATTAGCATAAAAACTGATCAATGAAAAAAAATATTTAGCGCATCATGCTGATGAACAGAGAGAGCATTTGAAACAATAAAAATGCAAATAAGAACCGTTGAAAATGCAATTTCACACATGTTAATTTCAAACTGACCTTGCAAATTTTTCTTTTGTAACAATTTCAGAAAAAAACAAACTTTTTTGAATATTTCATGCAACATGCAATAGTTTATAATATCAATGTGTGTATATTGATAAATTAAAAATTTTCAATTTATTGATTTTCATATTAATTGCTTTATTGTATATATGAATAAAATGCATACGGTCAAAAGTGAACTTTTCAATGTTAAGAGAATAAATGAATTTAAAACAATATTTACTTGCACATTTGAACAATTTAACAAATTCAATTCGAGTAAAAGTGAAAATTTGAATATTGAAGTTGAACGAAGAGAAGTAGAGAATTTGGCTTGCATTGTCTGTTGTGGGTTAATTTTGAACAGAAAACTGGTCGTCCATGACCTTGATTTTATGCAAAAGGTGCTTCAGTGAACGCAAGTGAAAAACCTTCTGCCACATCCAACTTTTATTTACAATCGAAATTGAAGCCCGCCCAGTTGTGAACCATCATTATTTTTTTTTCAACGGTAGATATTTACTTGGCAAAATTATTTTTTTAAAAAAAATAATATTTCATGAAAATATTCACAACAAGTTCACATTTTGTAAAATTTGAAATTTGAAACATTTTCTGATAAAAAAAAGATTTTGCATATCATTGCATCCATTCAACCAATCACAGGCAGATTTTCAGATTTGTCACTTGTATAAGAATGGTGAATTTCACCATCGCGTTGGCATTGTTGGCTATTGTCTGCTTTGTTTTGTACGTCGCGTCCGACGTCAAAGGCCAATCTGCGATCATTCGTCGTGAATTGGCAAAATTCCAATGGAAATTTTTACGAGTCTATCTATTAGCTGTTGGTATATTTGCATTTTATGAATTTCATTGTTATCAAATTAATAATCAATATAAATTCAAATTCTCATTCAGCTGGAGATTGGCTACAAGGTCCGCACGTGTACGCTTTGTATCAAAGTTACGGAATGCAAAAACATGAAATTGAACTTCTCTTCGCTGTTGGCTTTGGCTCGAGCATGATTTTCGGCACTGTGGTTGGTGCATTTGCGGACACGGTGTAAGTAATGTTCAATATATAGTTTTACTTTTTAAAAAAAATAAATAAATTTATTAATTTTTATAATTATAAAAAATAATATAAATTTGGTTATTTTATTTGATTGTCTTATAAATTGCTTATCGCTTCTGCTTCTTCCGCTCAGCCATTTCCTGCGCATTTGGCCAGTGTTTCTTGAATAAACAAACAAACATATATAAAAGTATAATCATAAAGTAAATAAATATATGAATAATACTTGACAGTAGAGCTGTTGATTTACTAAAAATGGCCTTGATAGGTGAAGCGAGTTTAAACAATCAGTGCAAGCGTAGCATTTTTCGTGAAAGCAGTATTTCGAAGCGAACATGCAACGCCCTTCTTTGATAACTTTCATACAACGCTGACATATCGGGTGGTGCATTTGAACATAGCAGAAGTTGCAATAATTTTTGAAATCATTACACTGAATATTATTTCATTTTATTTTTTTTACAAAATTTAAATATGAACAATAATAATACAAAAATAAATCATACTCGGAAATATTTGTCCAAAGGACGTGAACATTTACTGCATACGAAACAATTTTCGTGGTAAATCTTCTTGTCGACCATCAGCGCTTTTCCGGTAACTCTTTCCCAACAGCTTGCGCAATTTTTTGGATTTTCCATTTTTGTTTTGCTTTCAACCGATAGATAGCACTAGCGGTGCTTCAAACTAACAACTTTCTGTAGCTGAAGTGAATTTCTTTTTGTTGGATAATTTTAATTTTATTTGTATTTTAATGTTTAAAGTTTTGTTCTATTATTTTCAAATATTTAAACCTTTTAAAGCACCTTTAAAGTATATGCCAACATGTGGTGATAAAACTTTACCCTTTCTGTTCTGTATTAAAACGGTTTTGATTCACATCTTTTATACAATAATATCACACTCGTGTTATGCAATGTTAATATGTTGTAATATTGTTACTGAAATTAATGAGTTTAGATTGTTTAAAAATCAAATAAAGTTAATATAAGAAGCCAACTTGAAACTCGCTTTTGTAAATTATCCTTTTGCTCTATAGCTGACTGCTATTTATTTGTGAATTGTATAGTAATTTTATAAATTAAATAACTTTTAATTCGTGCTTTAGATTTTACTGTACCATACTGTAATATTGTTCAAACTGTCGTTTGTTTTAAGTTGTATTTATTTCGAATGTACTACTGTTTTCTTTTACATTTTGTTCATCTCATTTGAAATCCTATATAGATATAGAAAAAAGTTTATTTTATCTTAAAATATAAAACAAGTAATGCACTTTGAAATGTTTATTCTTTGTGCGTTTTTGAATAACTTTAAATGCAGAATAAGAATTGTACAATTAGTATCATATTTACAGTTACGGCTTGTTTATAATTAGAAATGGCTTTTCAGATTACGTGTAAAAATGGCTAAACAATGCGACGTTTCCATGTTAATGTTAATTTTATCAACACACAGAGTTCAATACTGGAATTTTATTTAACATTATGCTTCATTTTTATTTAAATTTTAATCATCATTATGATGTAATCAGGTTATGATGCGTTTTTTTTCGTAACATTGAAAAGTGGTAATATTTTATTTTTAAATTATCTACAGTAGAAAATTATTCGCATTTTGTTTGATTGTTCTGTTTTGATAAGAGCAGCTATGTTTGCAATACGTGACGGTCAGCTTTGCCTTCAGAGTCATCTAGCTTGTGTATAGCTTTCGATTAAATCTCAACATTGCATATTATTCGTCGATAAACGGCATTCTACGACAACAGTGTACAGATAATCATCGGAGCGTTGTGTATCGTCGCTTTCGATTATTGCATTGCCATTTTGTCAATTCAAAAAGCTTTGCTTTTGTTGTTGTGGTTTTTCAATCAGAAAATTTGCATTTGCAAAAAGAGAAATTTTCTATTTGAGTCAACATGTTACCGAATTTGAAATCTGAAACCAAATTACCATTAATAAGTGGCGACCGTTTCGACGCTTTACTTCGCCAAGTGGATCCGAATGCTGTGCTTGATGAAGACGTTCGACGTGCTTTGATGAAGGAAGCGGACCAGTTTATTGAAGAAGTGCTGACCAAAGCTTGTCAATTGACCAAACATCGCCGAGGCAGTACACTAGAAGCAAGGGATGTGCTGACGGTGCTTGATCGATGTTACAATATTCATTTGCCTGGCAAAAGCAGCATCTCTACCGTTGCCAAATCACGTTCCAATAATCCGAAACCGAAACTGATGCAGTCGAAAATTAAAAAGCTCTAAATAATTATTTACATTTAAATTTGATACTGATTTTTTAACGACGACAAAGTTTTATTTAAAATAATAATAAATTTATCTTGTCTTTTTTTTTTCATTTTTCAAACGTGAAATATTTGTTCCTTCTTTTCAATAAGTAACAGAATTTCCAATTGCAGCTGAATTGCATTTCAAATCTAGCGATCAACTGAAAATTTGCACACGAAGATACATTTACCATAATAATTATTCTGATTAATTGAATTCAATTTCATCATTTTAGTGGACGAAAAAAGATCTGCATTTTATACGGAATACTGTATGCATTGTCTTGCATAACAAAAGTGAGTTAATTTTGTTTTTGTAACACTTTCATTTTAAAAGTTGTGTTGTTTTGTTCTTTTTAATTTTACATTGAAAATTGTTTTCATTTATAGCATTCCGATGATTTCTGGATTTTGCTTATTGGTCGGTTTCTTGGCGGCATCGCAACGTCACTTTTGTACAGTGCATTCGAATCATGGCTAGTTTGCGAAAGTTTCAAGGTGATTTTCACAATTTTTCTTTCTAATTTTCATAATTTTTATGCTGTTGTTGTTATCCTTTTCTTCTCTCTCTCTCCTTTTCTTAGCAAGGTTTCGAAGAACCACATTTGAAAGCAGTATTTGCAAATGTAGTATTGGGCAATTCTGTTGTTGCCATTGTTTCTGGCATTATTGCACAATACGCAGCCGACTTTGTTGGTTTAGTGTGCGTTTTCAATTTATTATTACAGTTTTTTTTCTTACAGTGAAATATTAATAGCATTCTTTTCTAACAGAGGCCCATTTGATGTATCGGCTGTTGTACTTTTAATTATGGTTATCTTGGTGGCGACCACTTGGTCAGAAAACTATGGTAATGAACACTGGTCCTTACGCGATTCAGTTACACAGGCTGTAAAAATCATCGCAAATAGTAAAAATTGTTCATTTACTTTCCCATGCTTTTTGCATGTATTGATTCTGTATGGTGAACATGCTGCAGAATAATTGTAGACAAACGAGTTGCGTATCTTGGTGTAGTGCAATCTTTGTTCGAAGGAAGCATGTATACATTTGTACTGGAATGGACACCAGTACTGACGGCTGCTGTTCTCAATTCTCCGGATCCGAAAGATCGTTTTGTGCCACACGGCTTAGTTTTCGCTTCATTTATGATCTGCATCATGATTGGTTCGTCTATTTTCAAACTGATGGCCAACATTTGGCGTCCTGAATTTTTCATGAAGTTCTTATCATGAATAATTTCCATTTTGCAATATCTGCAAGTTTGATTGCTTTTTCTTTTTTAAGATATGTTTTCCTGTGCGCTGCTATATCGCTAACGTTTCCAATTTTTCTCTGCTTGAACAGTTTGTTCGTGTTCACCGGCTTTGCCATATTCGAAATTTGTGTAGGCGTGTTCTGGCCAGCGAGTGGCTTCATGAGAAGCGTCCATGTTCCTGAAAAAGGTTCTAACAAAACAGTCCCTGTTTCTATTTTCATTGGTCACTAGCTTTTCGTTGTATTACTTTTAGCCAGATCGACCGTGATGAACATTTTTCGTATACCACTGAATCTGGTGGTCGTTATCATTCTGCTGTTCGATTTGCCCATTACCTGGATATTCGTCGGCTGTTTTTTCTTTCTCATGCTGGCTGGCATTTTTCAGCATCTTTTACATTTGTAAAAAAGAGTATTTAAATTTTTGAAACAATATAATTTTCAATTTTTTCAGATCAATTGTGAGTTCCATTGCAGGCGACGAAAAAGCTACACCTATTTGAAGTGTAACTTTTAAACCCCACTTCACTTATGATAACAATAATATTGTCGAATGATTAAAAACAATTGTTGAACTTATCAAATAATGCCATCATCTATCTGCCCGTGAATAGCAATCAAAATGCGAAATGGAAGCATATAAATTTATTTTCACAATTTTGTTGTTGCTCATCAAAAAGTATCCATGAGTACCGTCCCTTCAGAATGCTTGCCTTTCAATTTCTCCATCACTGAACTGCGTCCGCCTGATTTACGTTCAACTATTTTACGTCTGTCCTTGTCCAGCTTCAGCTTCGTAATTGTTACCTGATCAGTAAATAATTTATTAAGCTAAGGTCACTACTTTAAGTCGTAAAAATCTTTAAGCATTTGAATTTGAAATTTCAATGTAAACTTACATTTGAAGGATGAACGCCAATGTAAACAGTAGCTCCATTCGTTTTTTCACGTGTCATTTTGTCAATATGCAAAACATATTTTTTCCGATAAACGCGCAACACTTTGCCAACATTGCCTTTGTTATGACCGGAGCATACCTAATACAATTTTCCCTTTGGTAATATTGTCTAGCATTTTAGCACTTTTGAAAATTAAAGTACCAAAACTTCGTCGTCTCTTCGAACCGGCAATGTGCGAACATTGTACTTTTGACGAAGTTCACGGCTTAACGCACAAGACATAATCTTTCGGCGAATATGTGAAGGCGCTGTAAAATGTGCTTTGCGATTTTTTCTACGAGAGCTGGTCACAAACTTGTTGAACTTCATTATACCTAAAAGTAGTGTTAAATTTAATTTTCAAAATACAGTTCAACTTAGACGTATGCGCAATTATTAATGGTTAATTAATTAAAGTTACAAGTTCGTGTGACATGACAACAGTATCCTTTATGATCATTAAGTTTAATGTTTTACCAATTACAGTAGTATACTTTAAGTGATTTTTGACATTATGTCTTAAATAACATTATTAATCTTAAAATTGAATTCAATTTAACAATTCTGACTTTATAAAAAAATTTTTATCTTGATATTTAATCTGGACATCGTAAAATTTGATTCTAAAGTTTATAATCTAAAATTCATTTATTAATTAAACGAATTTAAAATTTTTCATTAAATTATCAAAACTTTTTAATTAATTTCATGTTTACTGTGTATAAATAATTACATTCATAGTTTATATTTAATTTAACTTGTGTCTCAGTATTCATACAGTTATTCTTTCAAGTACAGTTACTCATTCATAAATGGTATTTCTTTTTTTTCCGTAAAATGAATGAGGATGAATTTTATGCCAGTACGCTGGATAAGATTTTTAAATAATTTTAAATATCACAGATTATTTGCCAGCAATGATCAGAATCAGCATGAATTAACGAAGCCGATCGAACCAAAGCGAAGCGATTACGGCTATTCATTGTCTTATATTTATGATTTTCTTGGTTCTATCTGGCAATCTGATGCAAAGGATAAAAAGATCTGCGCTCAGAAAAATGCATACACAACGTCTTCTTATGTTTCTAAAGAAATTATTATTCAAGAAACGCTTGAAATTGTGAGACAGCTTGGAATTGCAAAAACCGTTCACGATCAGCTGGAAGTTGTTAACAATTTGCGGCACCATTTAATTTCTTTTCCTGAATGCCGAACAATTGGCGAAATGGTATGAAAATTTTTCATTGAAATTCAATTTTGAAAATAAAACTTCTTTTAAGTTATGTTTGAATGTTTTATATACGAATTTTGCATGATTAAAGTTGTGTATGAATTGTATATGATTTTAAAAAATTGTTCATTTTAGAGAACTGTAACGCCTTTATTAATTCAGTGGCAAAGGAAGACCTATGGTGTGGGGCTTCGAGAACAGCTTTCTGAATGTCTAGCTTTAATGGGTCACGTGCAACCCGTAAGTGGGAGAGGTATTCGATTGCTTTCCATAGACGGAGGTGGAACAAGGTTGGAATATAAGGAGTTTTTTTATTTCAGTTTTTAATATTATGCTCTGTAGAGGTCTGATGGCTCTTGAAATATTAGAAGCGTTGGAATCCGCCTGTGCGGGCTATCGAATTCACGAGCTGTTCGATTACATGGTCGGTGTGAGCACCGGTGCCATTATTGTTGCCCTCATTGGTGGCTTGAGACTGAATGCCGCAGAGTGCAGAACAATTTATGAATTAGTTCCTGCGCGACTTTTTGCACAAAGCAAAATTAGCGGCTCCTTAGGGCTAATGCGCTCCCATTCTTATTACAGCACCGAAACTTGGGTAACACTCTTACGGCAAGCTTTGGGCGAGAAAACTTTTCTTCAAACAACTCACAGAAAAGTGCATCCTAAAGTAAGCAATCCTCTGATTTTTGGCCATTGTATATTATTAAAAAACAAAAGTTTCAGCTTGGATTGGTAAGCTGTGTTCCCAATGACGGTCGGCTATTTCCATTTGTATTTCGAAATTACAATCATCCCATTGGATTGCGTTCTAATTTTGAAGGCAGTTGTCAGTACCGCCTTTGGGAAGCGGTTCAAGCAAGCGCAGCAGCTCCTGGTTATTTTCAAGAGTGCAGGTTGCACAATTTGCTACACCAAGTATGTAATTTTTAGTTTGAATATTGGGCATTATGCATGGAAATTTTATTTTCAAACAAACAACAATAAAGGATGGTGGAATGATTGCAAATAATCCAACGGCTGTTGGTATTCATGAATGTCGACATTTGTGGCCAAATATACCTTTTCAGTGCATTCTTTCTATCGGAAATGGATCTTTTAGAGTGAATAACAGACGTTGTTCGACCGCAGACTATTCATCACTACGCGATCGAATTGCTCAAATTATCGAAAGCGCTACAGAAACTGAAAGTAAAACTAAACTGTACTCATAATTGTACTATGCTAAATAAGTAAAATAATTTCATCTTGTAAATTGATCTTATTTTTGTTTCAGTGGTGCACAGAACCATTTCGGATTTGCTTCAACCATCAACATATATCAGATTGAATCCGTACATGTCGCACAGATATTCTTTGGACGAAAGCGACGTGCATCGATTAAAGCAAATGCAGTATGATGCTAAGATTTATTTGAGGAAGAATACGAGAAAAATTAAAACGGCATCCGAGCTGCTGCTCAAGAAAAAAAGTCCATTTCAAGAACTAGTGGAATTTTTAAAATTTCATTCTGTTTCACCATATGTATAAATGTAAAGCGATGTATGCGGGCGTGCATAATAATTTGAACAAGCATGCTGGATTCATGCGTGTAAAAATTAATGCTTATTTCAATTTTAAAAGCTTTTATATCTTTTTTACATGATTGTGTTATTGAACAACGCTTGTTAGTTTTGTTTGTGATTGTTGTTGTTTTTGTTCGATCAATAAAAAATGTTTTTTTTTCATGATTGTTCAAGATGAATTATTGAAAAATTAGAGACGTACTTATATAAAATTAAAGAAGTAAACTAGAAATAAGAATTTTCATATTAAAATTAACATCAACGTTATTTGAACTTGCATTTTTTTAACTGTACTACAGTTTGACAGTAATCGTATTCTGTTATGCAGTCGTGTAATTATTTGTTTCATCGCGTATTTTTTGAAGATTAATTGAACTGTGTCACATTAGCGTGAAAAGTAAAGTAAAGTGAATTTTAACAAATTATGATAAGCAAATTTAATAAGCCATTTATGATTTTTTTAAAAAAGGATTTGATGTTTTAGAAAAAGTCAGTATTTGTGTCAGCATTTACTGTTGTTCGTTAGTCATGGATGAAAAAGTGGCTACTGAACTAATAGAACAGGTTGAAATGTTTTTTGTATAATTGTGATATCAATTACAATTTTGACATCTTTTCCAGATTCGTAATATAGATGCGTTGTTGGAAGTGACAGAACTCCCGGATAGGGAAGACATGCTGCGCCTAAGAGAAGATCTGATGGCCTTGTTGCCTAGTTCATCCGTGAATGCAGAAAGTTGGGCAGTCGATTTGCAGGAAGATTCCAACGTAGAGACCAGTTTGACAAGCGACTCTGATTTATTTGAACAGTTTATTGGTTTGCGATGTCGTGTTCCTTGCGATAATAAGCATTCATCCCTTTTATATCACAATGCAATAATATTTGATATTGAAGACATGACATCATCTACATCTGAAGATATCTTGGTAAATAATTTTATTTTTTATTCACAAAATTTTAATTCTGCTTTTTAGCATTGTTTTTCTTTCATCTTTTTGATCTTGCATTATCATTTTAATTTATATAAAAAACGTCCGTCTTTGTTTTTCTTTTTTCAATGCATATGCAAGAATAAAGTGGATATTATAATTGTTTTTATGATAAGTTAATTTTTGCTTTACATCATATTAAAGCTGTTTGAAAATTAACTTTTGCTGTTTAAAAAGGTGAAGGTTTTGTACATCAATCCCGTTGAACGTTCGATGCAGCCATGTAAACATTTTCTAGATAACAGGTGCACTTTTAATGAGAATTGTCGGTACGCATGATTGTCATTCTCTTCATTTTCTTTCTCACTTTATTAATTCAATTTAGTTATTCTCATGGTGAAACTGTGAAATTTGCTGATATAATTGAATATGAAGAGCCTGATTTTGAGTAGGATGTTCACAGAACAGTATTTTTCTATTTGAATTATTTTCTTTTTTTTGTAGAAATTTATCAGTTGGCTCCAAGTGTTTGGTGAAATGTGGCTCTGAAGACTTGTGGAAGTTGGCATCAGTGACGTCCATTTCATTGGAAGAGGAACAAATTGCCGCTCGTCTTGCCAATACAGGCGTTTTGTTAGCTGTAAATTTTGAACATGTCTTTCCATTGAACGGTATAAAGATGAAATATTTCATTTGAATTTTATGAAAAGGGGAAAAAAGAATTTTTCTTTCAGAGCAGAGCAGTTTGAAAACAGAAGTGAGTCAGACGGAGGAGAGCTTGCCAAAAGCTTTACCTTCTTCTTCTTCTGCCGGAAGTACTGGCCCTGTTTGCAGTACGTCTGCTGCATCTGGTTCTTTAATTGGTGATTGGGAAGTTCATACTCGAGTAATATTATTTTTCAACAGTTTTAATATTTAAATACAATTTATAATTGAACATGTATCATTTGTGAAATAAGTTGCTTCAAGTTTGTCATGTTCAATTTTTTTTATCTTGTTCAACAGGGTATAGGTACAAAACTGATGGAAAAGATGGGCTACATCAGAGGACAAGGATTGGGCAAGGACAATCTCGGTCAGACCGAACCGATCGCAGTTCATGTTTTTCCCAAGGGTATTAATTTTTTTTATCATAAATTTTTTTTTGTAATGTTTGCTTTTGTTTTTTTTTGTAAATAATTATTAATATTTATATTTTAGGAAAATCTCTTGATCATTGTTTGCAAATACAGCGTAACAGAGAATCCAAAGATCTGCCGGTTGAGAAGTTGCGAGTGCATTTGGATGACAAAAAATATGAAGCCAAACTGGCAAAGAGGACCGAAGCAGTTGAAAAATTTTTTAATATGATTAATGGTCATCTGAAAACGCCAGGTATGAGTGAAATTATTTATTTAAATATTCAATTTCATGCGTTCAATTTGAAGATGCAAATCAACGCAAACGTACAGCCGAAAATGGGGCAACTGTTGTTGATATATCTTCGAAAAAAAGTTGTCATGATTTGCAGATTACTGTAAGTTATATTTGCTTGTTGAAATATTGATTTAAATTGGCAAATAAGGATGATGATGATGTTATTAAATGACTTTTTTTCAGCTGCTTAAAGTTGGCGAAGAAGTGAAGCAGATGAAAAAGCGCGTGAGCAGTTTGAAACAAGCTCTTCGTCGTAATGACGGGAAAGATTCTGTTGTAGCTGAAGATTTACAAATAAAATTGAAATTAGCCGAAGAGCAATTACAGTTATCATTGGGAAAGCAAGCTCGAATCGAAGATGAAGTCAAAGATCGCCGTGAAAAGCAGCGTTTTTTTAAATTTTAATTTTTCTACTGTATGTTTAAAATAATCATCGGATGGTAGTAAATAATTTTTGCTGTTTTTTTGAAACATTTCATATTTTGCCGATTGCATATTAGTGGATTAGTGTCCATTTGAAAATATTCTGCAAAAGAAAGGATACAGTGAATAATAAATATTTCAGTTTTGTTTTTCTTTTGTTCGGCGAATTGTATACAGATAAATATGGTGGAAAATGATTCGGAATCGATCGATCGATTGGTAAAACAACGTCAAGATACGGATCCACTGAGAAATTTCTTAGCCGGTGGAATTGGAGGCGTTTGTTGCGTTGTCACTGGTCATCCGTTTGATACGATCAAAGTTCGTCTGCAGACAGCATCAACCGCTACCGGTGGATTTGGAACAAGTACATTGTCTTGTCTGAAAAAGACAGTCGTTGATGAAGGCATACTGGCGTTGTACAAAGGCATGGCAGCTCCAGTAGCCGGTGTGGCTCCACTGTTTGCGTTGTACTTCTTCGGCTGCAGCATTGGCAAACGGTTACAGCAGACCAGTGCTGACGAGCAGCTTTCGTATGGTTTCAGATGTTAAAATTGATTTTAAAATTGGAAATTTTAATTAGTTTATCTTTTTTTTCAGTATAATTAAAACATTTAATGCTGGAGCTCTGTCGGGTATGATGACAACTTTGATTGTGGCCCCCGGTGAGAGGATCAAATGCCTACTTCAAGTACAGCATCAGCATCAGCGTTCTGAGGCACAGTATACCGGTCCTGTGGACGTGTTCAAGAAACTTTACAAAGAAGGTGGTATTCGTAGTATTTATCGCGGAACAGTGGCTACCCTGCTTCGAGGTGAATGGTTATCTTTTTGCTTCAAATTGACCAATTGACTACAACAATTAAATGTTACCATTTACAAATGTTACCATTATGAATGTTACCATTTTATTGTTGTAGATGTGCCAGCAAGTGGAGCGTATTTGGCAACATATGAATGCTTAATGAGATCCATGAAAAGTTCTGAGTAGGTTTTCGTGAAGTTAAAATAATAAGATAAATAATTACTGCTAACAGTTGGTGAAAAGCTACATTTCCATCGTTCAAAGTGATACAGGTGAACTAAGCGTTTCGAAGACATTGTTGGCCGGTGGTGTAGCAGGTCTAGCTAATTGGGCAGTGGCATTGCCACAAGATGTTCTGAAATCACGTTTACAGATTGGTATGCATTTTTTTTTCATTAAAACTTTTATTTGAATTTGAATATTTATCAGCACCCTCTGGCATGTATCCTAATGGAATGCGTGATGTGGCACGACAATTGATTCGAGAAGAAGGACCATTGGCCTTGTACAGAGGCTTTACTCCCGTGATGCTGCGCGCTTTTCCTGCTAATGCGGTTGAAAATTTATTATAATTATCATTTGAACTTCATTTCATAATTGAAATTTTGTAGGCTTGTTTTTTGGGATATGAGATTGCAATGAAAGGTTTGATAAAGCTGGGGTTGTAGATTCTTACAAGTAAAGATTACAAGAGTTGCAAGAGAATGGATGGTGTTTGCTGATTGATGATCGTTGATTTTTTACTTATCAATGTTTTTGTTCATGCATGAATGATGGGTTTGATTAATTTAATTTCAGTTATTGATCAGATGTTGTCTACTTTTTTCTCTGACCAATTGAAGATTATTTGATTTTTTCTTTATTGTGTCTTACAACGCATCTTTATGATTTGTGGATAATTATGTATTATAAGTTGGCTGTTTATAATGTGAAAATTAAAGACGAATAATGATGTGTATATTGCATTTAAAAAATCATTTTCAAGTTCTAACAAAGGAAACAAAATAAATACGTTTGTTACAGCAGTTTACAATGTTTTTTTTTTTGCTTTTATATGAATAACTTTTTATTGAAATTACTTTTAAATTATTTGTCATTAAATATTTTTAAAAATTGATGTTATTTGTCATTTTAGAATCATGCAATCTTAATGTGCATCAATGTGTGTGTACGTTATCATGAGATAAATGATCATTAAGTTCAGTTGTGATACGGTAAATTATTTTGTATCTTACTGTAACTTTATTTGAACGAAAACTGTTGCATGTTACTGTTGTTTTCTTTTTAGCTTTTTCCTTTTTATGTAAAATCTGTGTTTGTGGTGATAGCTCTTACTTTGACTTTCTACGCTTATAAAGGTAATCAATATGTAAATTTTGTTTAGGATTATATCAATAGTCGCCTTCAGAAGCATTCCGTACGAGTACACGTTCCAATAATGGGATTTCAAGAATTCACGGGATATTTTTTAATTGCGTTTGGCACACCACTTGCCATTTTTCTCCGCGTGATCATGCACGATCCCATGCGAATCATACTCTTCGTCGGAGCGTGAGTGAATGATATCTTATCAATTTGTTTGAAACTGTAGTAATTTAAAAAGGGGTTGAATGGATTATATTGTTCAAACGTTTAAATTTTAGATTTTTATTTTAAATGAACTTTGGTTTCATTCAATCACTTTGACAGTTTAGTAATTTTCTAACATCACAGATATGAAGATTTCGATAAGTGAAATTTTAAAATTGTTCAACTTCTGATAGTACGATAGAGTTTTAATTCAAATTTTCAATTAAATTGAAGAATTTTATTAATTCATTCAAATAATCTCTCGTTCACTGTCATTGATTGGGCAATTGATTTTTACGAGCTTGTATGTGTCGTATTGACAGTGTAGCTGTTTATGTAATTTCTTCATAGATGAAAATTTAAATATTAAGTATTTTTCAAAGAGTTTTTCTAAATTTTATCCCATTTTTTGAGGTTCAATTTTTATTGTTTAGGGCTTTCTTCTACATGCTATCTATTCTTGTTGCTGCCATCATTTGGTTTATTCTTCCACACTTTGATGGAATGTTGTGCTTTACCGTTTTCTTGTTTGTCTTCTTACAAGAAATTATTCGTTACTTATATTACCAACTAATTAGGTAAGATTTTTTTCATATGTTTTAATTTCCAAGTTTCAATATGCTAATTTTCTCAGACGAGCCCAAGCTGGCTTAGATTTAGTGACTGAAGGAAATGAGAGCGTCGAAGGAGTACATCCGTTGAAGCATGCTAACCACATGATTTCGTTCGGTAAGTTTTCAACATAGCGTTGTGAACAGTGGCGTTCATTGCTCTGTTATTAATGGCTATTGTTTTTCAATTTTAGTAATTGGAATGGGTTTTGGCTCAATGGCCGGTATAATTGCCCTTGTGAACGGTTTAGCGGACAGTTCCGGTCCGGGTACAGTTGGCTTGCCGTCTGCTTTGAAATTATCTGACATGCATGGTTCTCATCATTTCTTTCTCATCTCTTGTGAGAATTGTTGAAATAATTAATTGTTTAATCAAATTAATTGTTTACCTTTTAGCAATCTCTGTTGCTGCATTGATTTTGCTTCATGTCATGTGGAATGTGATAATTTTTCACGCTTGCGATAAGAAAGCGACATGGTTGGCCATGTTTGCCATTGCAGATCACTTTCTCGTCACCGGCATAGTGAGTGCATTGATTGTGATTGGTTTTTTTTTTAGAAATTGTCGCTCATTTCTAATTTAACATCATCATTAGAGCTTCTACAATCGTAGCAACGCGTGGGCGGCGAGTTTGAGTTGTTTGTATGGATCGTTGCTTTTGTTCTCCGGTCTCGCTTATGCAATCTCAGGAGGTAACGTGAAAAATGTACGCTTGTTCATTCGTTGCATTTTTAATCCTCGCATGCGAGCTCAAAATCCACCAGATGTCGATCAGCGATTTTAAACAGTATTTTAATGTTAAAAAATACAGTATACCAGAGGAAAAGGAAAAACCAAAAGTTTCTCGAGAAAAAAAAATTTAATCCTTCCAAACAAATCGATCTGTTTCTTTTCTTTCTCTTTTTTCTTTCACGTATTCATTGAAGATTTCCTTACTTTGCTGCATTAAATGGAATTGCTGGAAATGAATTCGTGCTCTATACGATCTTTATAAACACGAACCAGCCGAAAGCCGCTTCTTTCGGCCGTATTTTCCGTAATTATAACTTCTAAACCATCGTCACCTTGACCAGTTGTATTACGATGATAATGACCACAGAATAGCTTTTTCACTTTAAGCCGACGTATCCATTCTAGAAATTGTTTTCTTTTATTCTCACATGGTATATTAAATGCCATTGGCCAGCAACGGGATATGAACATTGGCTCTTCTTTCGGGTCATTGATAAATGGTGGAATATGCTGAAATGAAATTAACTTTTTTCTTTTGACTGATAATCGAAAATTTTGAAAGAAGAAAATTAAATTAATGTAATTTATTCTAAATTGACATTTTATATGTGCATGTAGCAGTGATGATGATGATGATGGTGATGAATTCAGTTGAAGTGAATAAAAAACAATTGATGATAATTTTACCTGAAATGCGATCACATGCGTCGGTTGTTCTTTGTCAGTTTGTTCAGCTTCATTTTCATACCAAACTATTTGCTGATCGATGTGCATATCCATGTTCGAGATGGGGAGAAAATATTGTGAATTGAAAACGAAAAATTTCACCTCGCCTACCCAGAATGTGTAGAAATCTGGTCCAAATTGTTCACGGTACATTTGCAACGTCTGTGAAGTGGGCTTGTCACCGATGTCGTGATTACCGCAGACGTAGATTGGCTTGATATCCGTTCGCAGAAGTTTTACTGTTTGTTCAAAATCACGAATTTGTGCAGCTTTTGCAGACGAATACGGTTCGGCGTGGGTGAAGTCACCGCAGAAAACTACAAAGTCCGGGTGTGGCTTCAGCTTGTTGATCGCCAGTATCGCATTCTTCATTTCTTCTTTGCCTTCAGACAAATTCGACCAATCTGTTGAATGCAAGCCTAGCTGTGGATCTGCAACCACAACAAACGTGAAATCTTTCCATTCACCTTTACACTCTTGCATGTCTTGTTTGTGGATTGAGAAATAAAAATGATTTACATTATACAAAGTAAGCAACAATTTGTACATGTATGTGATCAAAGGTTTCAGAGATCCTTGTTATTTTTCAATATACACGGAAATTATTGGAAATTTTTACTCATTTATTCAGTTTTGATTTAAGATTTACTTAATTTTAACATCTCTTCTAAGCTGACAACCTTCTGCCTTGGTTTGGCATTCGCTTTTCCACGACTTTGTTCAATTTTGTCCAAATTCTTCCACTCAGACCAAGAGATCCACTTGTCAGAACGATTTTTCAACAGCTGCTGTATGTCACCATTTTTCGCAGGTATCTTTTTTAAATCTTCAATTACAGTCAGTGCTACATTTTTCGCATCGGTTTGGGTATGAGCCAAAATACGGTTTGGACCTTGGCTACACCAGCCGCATGCGTACAATCCTCGCCGACCAATTACCCGTCCTTGGCCATCAGTGAGAACGCCTCCGAGCTTGGCGTCAAATGGAAACTGACCCGGCTCGATGTTCACTGTTCTATAGCCGCAGCTGTAAATAAGCAAACTTGCACTGATTTCTTCAAATCGATCGGTCGGTCGAACCGTTGCACTCTCACAGTTCACACTGGAGGTGGTGGTGGTGGTGGTGGTCAACTGATTTTCCACGAATCGAATTGCTTGCAAATTGTTCTGCGAGTCGCCAATTGCTTTGTCAAACGATAATAGAAATCTCAACGACAAGCAACGTTCATTTGCATAATCAACGCTCGACTTGACCGAGTCGACCATTTCTGACATCAGTTTGAACAGACGTTGCTTGGGACGGTCGAACTGATGCGCATCTTTTCGAATTGGATCCAAGTCACACCCGCGCAAAGTTGTCTTCAATCCTTGAACACGACTCAACTCACGCAACTCTTTGGTCGTGAAAGATGCTTGAGCCGGACCTCGACGACCGACCAGTAAAACTCTTTTCAATCGACTCTTGTTCAAAGCTTCGAGCGCATGCTCGGCTATGTCGGTATGCTGAAAGTTTTCCACCCTGCTCAGCAATACACGTACAATATCCAAAGCAACATTACCGTGGCCGATGACCACCGCCGTGCTATTGTCGCTTTGCAAATTTGGATTCAATTCACCACACTCTGGTAGACCATTATACCAGCCGACGAAGTCGCGCGACGAAAAACAATTTCCAATTGAACAGTCCAACTTTGGCAACGGATTTGCTTCCGAAGCTCCATAAGCTAACACCACAGCGTCGTAATGCTGAAAACAAATCAACAACAGTATTCACCAACACCATTTCACTCACTACCTAGTAAGTACATACTTAATTTTCAATAATTACCGTATGTATACAGCAATCAAATTGTCAGTTCAGTTTTGTAATTTTAAAAATTTTTTTAAAGAATTAATATCAACTGAAAAATTAATTTAAACTTTATATATCCATAAACGACGATGTCACTACTGACATTAATTGAAAACTTGTGTACAAACATGTAAGCATTTATAAATGTTTGTGCGTGTGTTTGTCCAAAAAAAATGAAATAAACCCCTCCTCATGTATGTTTGCATTCAGTAACCTCTGGAAATATAGTAGGCCGAGAAAGTTTGTTATATCATTGTAAAGACGATATTGTTCAACTTTTACAGAATGTATTATGAAAAGTTACCGCTGAAAAAATAACATACACACAGCAATTCTGCAATCGACAGCTCTTTTCCAATGTGTACATTTCCGAAGAAACGAAATCGATCGGCGAATGAGGTGACTGTTCTTTCGAAGCCCGTAATGCAGCTTTTCAAATCTTGATGATCAGGAGCAATGCCGTAACGTACCAATCCGTACGGAACGGGATATTTTTCGAAAACGTCCACCAAGCATTGTTGGTCACCGCTCAGCAGCGTTTGGCTACAGTAGAAGCCGGCGGGACCGCTTCCGATGACTGCGATCCGTTTTCCATATTTACCGGTACAAAACAAGCGAACAGACCAAGCTTTAATTTTTGAGGTAAAAATGAAACATGATCGTGTCATTGTTCAACGTTGTCGCATTGGCACAGAACCAACAGAAAAATATTTTTCATATTCTCTTCTTTTTTTCTTTTACTGCTGTAAAGTTTGGTGCTTTTTTGTTTCGAATGGCTTTTTTTTCTATTTAGGACCGAGAAACGTGATTTTTTCAGGGTTTGTTAATACAGAAAATTTACTACAATTGTATGTGATGAGCAGGTTCGTAATAATGTTGCAGTTTTGTTTTCGCAGTCTTTATTTACGGAAATTTAAAAAAAATTTTCATTATTGAGCACTTTAAGCATTACCATGATGAAAAAATATGGTAGCAAGGTACTTTGATTAAATTTTAGTGATTTTTTGCAAATAAGAAAAGCACTGTACCACCACATAAATGCAGAGTTTATTAGTATTGTCACAAAGTTAAACATGAAATTACATCGTCCGATATAAGGGATGAAAGAATGTATTAATAATCATCCACTGCCACTTCGCATTTAAACAATTTGATGTGAATAGCAGAAGTTGTTCGAGTACGCTTTTCCACTTTCGCATCGTCTACTACAGGTTCCAAATCGTCAATCAAGTTGACCGACGATGTGCATACATCAATGTTTAGAGAACCTCGTCCTTGTCTTTTCAGCTGCAATGCTAAAGATATAGCTCGATTCATAGCTTCTCCCATTGCATGTATGTAAACTGCTTTGTATCCAGTGTCTAGAAGTTTTTTGCAAATTTTCATTTGTGCTAAATACCAAACTCATGATTCAGTCAGTGATCATTTACAATTATCAACATCTCACCCTTGATGTGGGTTTTTTCAGTAACATAAATGTCGTTTTTTCGGTTCGATAAACGTGGCGGCTTTCGACGATGAATTGCATGCTTAACTGTAAGCACTGCATTGTTGTTAGTAACCTCTCCTTCCATAACCTGTATTTTTATTGTAAAAGTGCAAATATAGCCATTATTATGCAGCCCAATGATACGTAAGGACTCAGTCGCTCTCCTATAAAATAAATCTTTTACCAGTTAATTAATGGCAAGCACATCAGAGTGATTTTACCGATTCTCGCGCACTTCCAAAAAACACCAGTAAACCTGTAAATCGTAAATTGAATTAAACTTTCAATTGACAGTCAGCAATATTTTACAAACCCTATTTTGTGACTATCCAATAATTTTGGGAAAAACGAATGAATATATGTACACGTGCATATCAGTAATAAAAATACACAAAGTAAGCTCTGGAAATTGAATAAGGCCGACTAAAATAACACAGATTAAGCTTTTTCAGAAAATAATAATTATATACTTATTACCAGCTTGACAGATTTTGAAGAACTTTAATGAAACTGCTGAACGTTCTACAGTAATACTTTGTGTGCAAGTTCATACAGTATGGTGCATTTAACAAATTTTTCAGAAAGGAAACAAAATTAAAAATTTTTGAATCGAAAAATTTCTAAAATTTGTGAAATTTAATTATATTTTCATTTAATTGTTACATTTATAATAATATGATTTTATTTCAAATTTGTTTTTTCTATCTGGCATCTCCTAACCGAGCCATTAACATGTTATTAGCACTCGCATGATATGCATTATTTATCATTTTTCATAAATTTTAAATATTTTTTTAACTTCAGTTTAAAATGTACTTTTACAAAATAATTGATAATCAAGACATTGTCTACAAAAGAATGACGTTGCATTAGCAGTCAAATGCTTTTAAAGTGCCTGTTTGATGTGCTATTAGTAAGATTGTCATCATGAATTTTTGGTTCTTAATTAGTGTGTCGCTTTTTTTATTTAATACTTCTGTATCTCTACGGGAAGGTGACTGCGAAGGTGAATTATATTGAATGATTTTACATTTTTTATAATTTTAAAGATTTAATTTTTAGTTTGTATTAAATTTTTGGAAAAATTTATTGCAAAATGTCCTCCTGACACATTGACGGACATCAAAAAGCTAGAAGGATTTTTGAAGAAAACATGTGCATCAACAGGCGGAAAGGATCATCGTTTCGTAAGTATTTTTTATGTTTTATCACATATTTTACTCTTTAAAACTATTTCACTTTTGGCAGTGTAGTTTAATAATTGTTTATATTTGAGAATGTTGAAAAAATATTGAAATTTGAAAATTTTTATTATTCATATATATCTGAAATGTTAATTTTATTTTAAAACATTAAATAATTTACAATCATTGTTATGCTTTAAAGACAAAATACTTATGTATTTATTTTTACTTTAATTTTTTTTTAATTATAAGAGAAATTAAATTGATGAATCTGAAATAGATTATTGTTTCGTTGCGTCGTTTACATTCTATATTTTCAAGGTTTTTAAAAGAGCCTACTTTTCAAAGACAAGCTTTCATTAATAAGTTTTTTAAATGTGATTGAAAAATTTATTTTTTTTTATAAAACTGTTTTCTTGATTCTGTAATTCCATAGTTTTGATTTTTTTTAATGTTATTAAGTGTTATTACATTGGTGCGTTGCCGGAATCGGCTTCAAATATTATGAATGAAGTTGTTAAACCGTTAAGTTGGTCAATGCCTGCGGAAAAGGTGTGCGAACGACTGAAGCAAAAGGATGGTCAAATTTGTGAACTCAGATATGGTAATTTTGTTCACTGTATATAAAAATATTCGCTAATGGTATTTTCTGCTTTGAAGATAAATCCATCGACTGGAAAACGGTGGATTTGAACAAATTGCGTGTGAAAGATTTGAAAAAGATTTTGGACGATTGGGGAGAAGTTTGTAAAGCTTGTACAGAAAAGTCCGAATTCGTCAACCGTATTAAAGAATTGATGCCTACTCATTTGCATGCTAGTGAACTGTGACTGTTCACCGCGTTGTTGCATTTTTTTTCTGTTGTTTAATATGTTGTTCTTGAATTTGCTGAAAGATTAAACAAAATATAACAATGAAAAACTGAAGCTTAATTTAATTTTCAAAATGTGAAATGAAACGTTGCACGTGTGCTCATTTTTATTTCTACATTTTAAATACTATTTAAAACGGTATAATTTTTTTTAAAAAACTGTTTTCAGAAATAATGACGTAAATCTACTGATATGTCGTTATTTGAATAATATATCACTGACAAATTTGTATACTGTAAGTACAGTAAAACATCATTACCGCACGCATGTAAAGTTATGCGTATTTTGAAAGTGTTTTTTGAAATGATGGTACTTCAGAAACGAATATGTAAGAAATAAATCGTGTTTCCGCTTGCATTGATATTGGAAATTGGTAAGTTTGTTGTATTCATATTTTGATTTTGATATTGGAATATTTTTTTTTGTTTTGAACTAGATTGGTTTATTTGAGTTGAGTTGGAAAGTTGATTTCAATTTCAAATTCATTGATTTGAATCAGTTTGACCCAAATACAATTATTTCAGATATTTTTTCTTTGTTTTTTAAGTTATTTTTATACTTCAAATTGTATTTAAGTGAAATCTTTTGCATGACACACGTGTTCTTGTGAAAGTATTTGAATTTTCTTCAGTAGTATACTTCGTTCGATTGGAGTGAATGTGAACAAATGTCGTTATCAATCGATATGGTCAAGTTGTAGATGTTTTCTATGATGATGATGATTTTTTAAAATCGTTACCTGATAGATGTGTAGAATTTAATTGTTTGATTTATTTTCATAAATTGGTATGTGATTTCGTTGAATTGAAAGGGCAGTGATAGAATAAATTCGTACGTAAGCAGATGGCTGACATTTAACCGACCTGCTTCTTTGGCTACTTTGACGTATTTTGTACAGTTTGAATTTTATCTTTGATGTTCATCGGTATGTAATGTTGTTGTTGTTGTTTTTTTCTAATTATTTGTTTTTTTTTTGTTGAAACTATACAACATTCTTGTTCACTAAATTTGGGTGAATTGTTTTGTCAAGAGAAAAGTTCAACGGCAATTTCGGTTAAAACAAAAAAAGGCTTGTTGAACTTGATCTGCATTTTTTCTTTTTAAATTTTATGCTGAAAATTATATAATAAGCATTAGCATTATCTTCTTCTTTTTATACAGCATTTTTTTACATTGAACACTACTTTAATTGAGATCTTATCAAAAAATAGTGGAGAAGAATTATTTTCAATGTTTTGAATTTTTTTTATTAGTTGCATTTTTCATGTAGGCGGGACTGACATGGTTGTAAATTTGATGAATACTTTTTCAAATTTTCCCAATTATTCTCTTTTCATGAATCAAAGTATAAAAGGAAAAGAGTTTTGATCAAATTTGGCAAATTGTTATTAATACTTTCAGCGTGCTTTTTTGACAGAACATGTTGATGTTGACAAAATTAATTAATTTTTATTGATTCTTTACAACTTGAATATTGTCATATCAGAAAAACGAAACAACACTGATCAATTTCACCATAAAATGTATAATATTTGATTAAAAGAGAAGAAATAATAATAGAATATTAAAAAAAAATTGAAATTGTTTTTTTAATGAATTATGAATTCATTATTCATCTGCGATGTTTTATTGGTTGCATTTTTGAAATTGTTTTGTATAGAAGAATGCTTTGAATATTATCGTGCAACATTTTTTCACTTTGTGTTTTTATTTTGACAACTTTTCATATAAGCGATCCGGTCGTCAATCAACACTCGAGCTTCTTCTTCTTCTTCTTCTTCTTTTGAAAGCATTAATAAATCAAATTTCATTGCTGGAATTGTTTTACTTGCTCAGCTTTATTCTCCTTGTTTACACACACAATCTTTTCTCTCTTTATATTTCATGTAGAAAGCACCACAACACAAGTATGTTATCAAAATGGTGATAATTGAAAAATTTGCATAATTTATTGTAAATGAAATATTATTATTTCGACTTATATTTTTTTTTTGGAGGGAGGGGGGAGGGTTAGTTTTGGTAGATTTGCTTGTTGATCTTTATTGTCATCTTTTTCAACTTTATCTCAAAACAGCTCAACATTAGCTTGTCACAGATATTTGCAATAATTTTCAATTGAAAGGTTGGATAATTTGTTTGTTTGTTTTTTTATTTGAAAAATTTTATCATTTATTTATTCGTTGATGCAACGATGAATTATGAAGCTGCATGTGATGAAGTTAGTGTTGCTTGTGTGTGTTTTATTTGTTCAATGGGGAAATATTTTAATTTTTCTGAAACAAAGAAAAAAAAAGATTTCTCTGAATCATCACGTCATTTCGTATATAATTTGTGCCGTGTTCAGCTGATGAGACGGCCTTGGGGGTGTTGGTGATTAACCTTCATTTGATACATATGTCATCATTTTGATGGGCTGATTCTGCATGATGCGGTGACGAATGTCAATCTTGAAAATCCGTCTAAGATTTTCATGTTACTAATGCTATTATCGATTGATTACTGTGGCGCAAGTAATCAGAGAGAGAGATAGAGAAGAGCGTTTTTTTTATTTCTCAGTTGAATATAGATTTATGCATATTATTTATTATATTCAAAAAGTAAATTGATAAAAAAAAATAAACAATGGAAACAGACCGTTGAAGTGGAGTTGAAGAAATCTTATGTTTTATTAAATTTGTAATTTAAAAAAAATGTACATTTATTATTATTTGTGTAATATAAGGTAAAAGAAATATTTAAAAAAAAAAAGAATTTCAATATTGAATAGAAGAGCAGCAAAAAGGAATAGAATATAGAAGAGAGAAGCGTTAGCTAGATGGCGCTGAAGTCGTGAATTCTTGAAGGAGGCTGATCAGAATATAATGTGACGTTGCGTGGGCAACGTTCTGTGCTTACTGAACTTGCAAGTGCACAAGCGTTTTTATTTTCTTTTCGCTTCTTTGTTCTTCTTTTTGCTCATGTCATGGGTTTAATGCTCACTTCACGTTTGCTTTTTTTTTTTGATATCTCTCTGATCAAAGGTAAAAATCACAATTTGACAAATTGCTGCTATATATTTCCTCTTCATCTTCATCTTCATCTTCTTCTTCACTGGAGCAATAATAATTATTATTATCAGTTGAGCACCTGTTGTTAGCCTAGCTTTTGGAAGACAATGGAAATGAGCCGCTGTCGACCTAGGCTAGGTCAGCAACGTCATCATTGGTTATTTTATTATTATTATTGTTATTTTGTGATTTTTATTCTCAAATAAATTATTATTCATATTTCGACTTGTTGTAAACCGTGTTGTGAGTGAGGAGCATTTTGCAAATTTTCCTTATCGCGTAATTTTTCTTTCATCGCTAATTTGATATTAAAGTTGATTTGTTCATTTTCAGCGCCAACTTTTCGTTTTGTTTCATTCTATATCTTTTTCACTTATATGTTTAATTGGAAAGTTTATAATGAAATTATTTGCTTTTTTTTTATCATTAGCTGGACAACGTGGACAAGAAATTATTGTGGAGAAAATATTTTAACAAGCATTCTTTCTCCGGCTAACAAAGCGGCTTGGCATTTTTTGTTCGACCGCATTGAAGCAACAAAATTGTTTGCTGAATTTTTCTTCTCATCTTATTTGCATATTGTGTGAAATTTCATTTTTGAACCAACAAAAAAATTATTTATAACATCTGAACTTCACCATCATCATCATCATCACCATGCTGTCAATGTCAGTTTTCAATCACGGCATTTCCAATTTTCCATTGTTCATATCGTTGTTGTTGGCTGTTGTTGGTCAAAGCAGAAAATGGACCATGGACGAATTGTTGACATTGCGATTTCCATATCTCAGTTCCAACGACTTGTACTTGGACGTCTGCAAAGCAGGTACGTACACGTAGAAGAAATTTGCATTCTCACGTGTTGGTCTTTTTTGAAATTATTTTCATTAGCAGTAATCATTCTCAGTTTATTATGATTTATCCGAGAGGGTAAAAGTGAATTTAAATTTTTTTTTCTTCTCAAAATATTTCTTCCAATTTTTTTTGTGTTGACAACACGCGTTGACAACGGAAGTTTGATAAAACAAGCTTATGTGACGTTTTTTCCCCCCAATTTTCGATGGCGTGATGCAAATTTTACAGCACGTCAGTCATCTTCTTACTGTGGTGATTGGTTTTCTTGTGGTTTCTATTTCTGCCTATTTTTCCAAACACATTTTTTACCCGTTTCATTAAATTTTTTCTTTTCTTGTATAATAACAGTGTATAATGTAATCATTTCAGATGAGAGGTAAGAGAGAGGGGATAAAGTAAAACTGTTAATCAAATTTCATTTGGTTGTTGAAGTTTTTCTAATAATCATAATTAACAACGTTTGCACGTACACAGCTATTGAAGGAGGAAGCACTTGTCTTTTTTTCTTCTATTTCTATTTAATTTGAATTTATTTCTTCTAATTAAAAAATATCTATATAATAAAGTAAGTAAACGGAGAGATGTAGATGCAAGTAGTGTTTCTCCCAGTGAAGATGATCAATGTATAAATATTATTGAATTTGGGCTTACAAGTGCATTGGCTCTGTGGTAGCATTGACGAATGCTGAAATTGAAAATTAGCCCCTGCCTGAAATGAAGCCGGCTATCAGTGGTTGGTTGGTTACGTATTTGCTTGTAAAAACTGGCCACTTTGATGCAATCTTCTCAAAATCGATCTTCCAACATTTTCCAGGGGCTTCAGTTTTTCTTCTGATATAAAATGACATTTCTCACTGGTGCAATTGATTGCAATAATCGGTTGGTTGAGAGCGAGTTTGTGGAACATTTTTCTTCTGATCATTTGCTGTTCATTTCTTGCATGCAATTTAGGCGGAAAATCTGAAATGGCGGCCTTTAATCGAAACGGGCTCCATCTTTTGTGGGCAGATATTGTTGTACTGCTTGCCCTCAGGGATTGTAGGTTGCATTGATGATGCTTGCCTGCCTGGACCTGTTTTCCTTTTAGTTTTTTGCTCAGAACATGCATGAAAAGCCTGACGAAAGCAAACCACACAAACACTTTCACTATTTGATGACCGATTTCACTTTATCAATTTTGACAGTAATTGGTTAACTTGTCTTATTTATTTATTTATGTTTCTTCCAATGATTATCATAATAGGAATATTCAGTGAACAAGGAAAATAAGGGGAGGGGTTTCAAGCAAAAAATTATTGTTGCTGCTAATTCAATTGGGAAAGTTTGTTCTTTGTTCACTGTTGTTTTCACATTCGGCTACTTTGTAATCTTTCTTCTATTGAATGCAAATTGGAATATATATATATATATATATATATTATATACATTTTGATTGTTCCAAATGAATAACCGCAACTTTATTCGATTTGACATATTGTTCGATTTAGCAGCGCATCTAACAACCGGCCAGAAAGATAAATTTCAAATATAATACTGAATTATCACAAAATGCTGCCACAAATCAAAGGTTGAAATTAATTGTTCAACTGAAATTAAATGAAGCAGATTTAATAAATTGAAATAAAACTGCCACGGAAACAAACCAACGAATCCTGATCGACTGACGTTGCTGGCAAATATAGTTGCTCTCTGATAGCATGAGTTTCAATTGTTCACTTTAGATTTATTTAAAATTAAATTCTTGCCGACGGTGATGTTTAATTTGAAATCAATTTATTCCTATTTTTCAAACATAACCCAAGGGGGCAGGGGAGCGGGAGGAAATGAGAATTTTCATTTACCAATTTTTATCTAGGTGGATTTTTGGCGGATATAGCTTTGACACACGAAGAGGTGAACGAAATTCGTCACCTCAGAAGTGTTGCGTTGTCGAAAACAGCGTTGGCAATGAAAGATCGTCATCATCAGAAGATGACTCATCTTGACAACAAAACCACCGCCCAATCGAACAGTGCACAATTGCAAAAATTGCATCGTCGTCATCACGGCAGATCATCAGCATGCAACAACGACGACAATAAGAAAAGCAGCAGGTATTGTTTTACTTCAATTAAAATTTAAATATTAAAATTTGAAAAGCAAATATTGCAGATTTCATTTTTTTTTTCATATTTTTACTTTTGCAGTTGTAATAAGCGAAGAAATCGGAAAAGAGTACGACGCGCTGCTACAGCTAGAACTGAACGTTTGTGGGAAAATGGTGTCATTCCTTATGAAATATTGGCAAATTTTAGTGGTAAATTTATAAATTTTGATTTCTTTTAATCAGTTTATTTGAAAGCAGTTTATAATAATAATTAATCAGATATTTCATGCATTAACATATCGTAATGGATATGTAATGTTTGATTTTTTTGAAAAAAAATTCCTGATGATCGATCATCCGTCAGTTTGTATTGAGCTCGAGCTGCACCGTTGGATAGGTTTTCACTTTGCTTCATCATGGTTGCATGCAATTTACGCCGCATTGTTCGCTGATCTCATTAGAATAATGCTTGCTTTTTTTTTAAATTGAAATGTCCTAAAAATAATTTATAATTAAACAAAAGTTATAATTGTGCAAAAATTATTGTCAGCATAGAAATTTAAAAGAAAAATTTAGAAATACAATCATTAATTTAAGTGTTTGCAATATTGAAGGTGAACACCATGCTCTTTTTCGGCGTGCAATGAATCATTGGGAAAATTACACTTGCCTTTCATTCGTCCCTCGTACTTCGGAAGATTTCAGCTATATTGTATTTACAATAGCCGACTGTGGGTAATGATTTGTCATGTAGTTTGTTTGTTTGTTAGTTTTTTTTTGGAATAATTCATATTTTGATTTTGTTTTTTTTTTTCTTTTTTTAAGATGCTGTTCATTTGTGGGCAAACGTGGTGAAGGTCCACAAGCGATATCTATTGGAAAAAATTGTGACAAATTTGGTATTGTTGTGCACGAGTTGGGTCATGTTGTCGGATTCTGGCACGAGCATACCAGACCTGATAGAGATCAATTTGTAGATATCTTTTACAAGAACATTCAGCAAGGTTGTAAAATTGATAATTTCTTGATTCATTTGAATTTGATTTCATTTTTCATTTCATTTCAGGTCAAGATTACAATTTTGAAAAGCTTAAATCATCCGAGGTGAATTCTCTCGGCCAAGGCTACGATTTCGCTAGCATTATGCACTACGCTCGAGATACTTTCTCCAGGGCAATGTATTTGGACACGATTTTGCCCAAGCCGGACTCGGTCACTTTGGAAAGGCCTGAAATTGGCCAACGTATCCGACTCAGTCCAGGAGACATTATTCAAACCAATTCACTTTACAAATGTTCCAGTAAGTATTATATTGTTTTTTTTGCATTTGTTTTTTACTCTTTTAAAATTTTGCTTTTTGTGTCTTTCAATTTTCTCTCCAGCAACAGAGTGAGTAGGCAGCCTCAAATAAATAAATAAATAAATGAAAATTATGTATATTTTTTCTTTTTGAAAGTGGTTTAAATTTCTGTTTTAGATGATGAATTTTATTTAAACTGAAATGTGTACAGTTGAAGCTGTTGCAATAAGAAGAAGCAATAGATTAAGCAAACACAATTCCATTGAGCAGAGGGTACAAGTGAAACGTTTGAACGATATTTTTTAATGTGTCAATTTAGATTATAGTATTTTTGCATCTTATTTTATATTGAATTTTAAAAATGTAGGTACAATTATCATATGAAAGAATTTATTTTTGCTATGGTATGAATTATAGTTAATTAATATATGGTGAATTTTGTTGAAATTAATTTCATTTCGTCGTTTTGTATTTGTGCGAAAATAATTGAACTATTTCAGAATGTGGGCAGACATTTCTAGAAGAAAGTGGTAGCTTTGCTTCTCCAGATTACGATAGTAAATCAAAGCACAACGATGCGTTGCTTTGTCATTGGCGGATCAACGCACCAAAGGGTCATCGAATTATTTTAAATTTAACCTCAATCTTGTTGCCGGAGAATGTTGATTGTGCACCTGAAAATAGCATTGAAGTGCGTGACGGTCATCACAACAAATCCCCTTTAATTGGTATAAGAATTAGATGGAAAAAGAAATTTTTTTTACATATAATTTGACGTAAAACTGATATTTTCAACGTGTTTTCAGGTCGTTATTGTGGACGTTTCAACGAACCAATACTGATTTCAAGTGAATCGAACAGATTATGGATACAGTATCAAGCGACAGCAGAAGAAATACCAAAAAAGAATTTGTTGAAAGAAAAGAAAAAGAAACGCGGATTTGCCGCTGTTTATCATGGTAATTTTGTTTTTTTGTTTCACTAACCTTAGTTAAATCTGTATATACATTTGTTACTGTTGTTTTACTTATATTTTCTGTATATATATATATATATATATATATATATTTATTTATTTATTTATTTGTCAATATTTTAAGTTCATTGTGGTGGAAATTTTACTGCCGACAGTGGCGTCATAGAGAATCCAAATTATCCATACGATTATACACCAAACAGCGACTGCGTTTGGATGATCACTGTTCCAGAAGAGTATCAAGTTGCAATCATTTTTACAATGTTCCAAGTGCTTAGATTTTATTTTATTTCATTTATCAGAATTTCTTTTGCTTTATTTAAAACAGTACTTTTTTTAGTTAGAACAGCATGAAGATTGTATTTATGATTTTTTGGAATTTCGTGATGGGCATGATGAAGATTCACCTTTAATTGCTCGCCTTTGTGGCTACTCGCTTCCGGAAAACATTAAATCAACGACCAATAAAATGCGCGTCCGTTTTGTTAGCGATGCTTCGGTGGAAAAATATGGATTTTCGTTCAACTTTATCAAAGGTAAAAAGCACACGATGAATTGGAAGATTGCATTCACTATCCATCCAAGTTGTGCTGCTATGAGTTAGTTGATCACTTTGAATGAGCAGTGAAAAAAGGAGAAAATGTTTATTTTCTTTTTTGCTTCGTCACTTGAGAAACAACATATCTATTTATTTAATGATGATTTTTATTTTAACTATTTAAATTTAAAATTTAAAATTGTATCGTGTTTTGTTTTTTTTTGCAGAATTTGATGAATGCAAGACTACAAATCACGGTTGTCATCACAAATGCGTGAATACGCTGGGCAGTTATCGTTGCGAATGTGATATTGGTTATGAGCTTCACAGTGATGGCAAAAGTTGCGAAGGTGGATGGATTTTTCTTTTGAAAAATGAAAATTTTTTTTTTTGCATTTCTACTCATTAATAATAAAATTACTTGTTCATCTTGCAGATGCGTGCGGTGGATATTTGAAAGGCGAGAATGGAAGTTTGACGAGTCCAAATTTTCCAAACTTGTATCCGAACAAAAAGCGTTGCGTTTGGGAAATCAAAGCTCATTCTCAGTATCGCATCTTTCTCAACTTCACTCATTTTGATTTAGAAGGAGTTTTGGTATAAAAAAAAATTTGAATAATTTGTGATTATTCCATTGGTGATGATGAGTGCATGTGGTGAAAATGCTTGTAGACAAACTGTGAATACGATTATGTGAAAGTGACTAGCGTAGACGCGGAAGGGGCGGTTGCCAAAGTGCACGGTCAATTTTGCGGTCGTATTGCCCCTCAGTTTCTGCTCACCTCAGAAACGAGTCATCTGCGAATCAAGTTTGTCACTGATAGTTCAGTACAAAAAAGCGGCTTTGCAGCCGTGTATTTTACTGGTATGTTTTGTTGCCATATAGAAAATTGCTTTCCATTCTTTCTTTCTTTCTTGTGATCATTATAAATTTGAAATTAATTGAAATCACTTACTGGACGATTGATTATTTAGATCGTGACGAGTGTGAAGTTGATAATGGTGGTTGTGAACAAATTTGCAAGAACATGATCGGCTCGTACGTTTGCGAGTGTGAAAGTGGCTATGTGTTGTCCAATGACGGTCATCACTGTAAAGAAGGTGAGCACAATTTTGCTATTGTTCCACTGTTGGACATATGTGATTTTTATTCTTGGCAAGGTCCTTCAGGTGGATGCAAGTTTGAACTGAATACCGCCTTTGGTCAGTTAACTAGTCCTGGCTATCCTGAAGACTATCCAAACGACAAAGAATGTGTTTGGCATTTTGTCACCACCCCTGGTCATCGCCTGCAATTGGTATCTTATTTATATTATGAAATGAAAATTTTTAACAACGAAAATTATATACTGAACACAGGATTTTATTGAATTTGAAATTGAACCGCACCAAGATTGCGCATACGATCGGATTGACGTATACGATGGATCATCAGTGGATGCACCAAGTTTGGGTACCTACTGTGGTCCGAGGGCACCTGAAAAAATACTGTCATCTAAAAATGAACTCTACCTTTTTTTCCATTCTGACAGCAGTGTTCAGCGCAAAGGTTTTCAAGCACATTACACTTCAGGTGAGAGAAGTGAACATCACTTCTTGTTTGTTGCATTTTTTTACAAATAATTTTTTCCTTCATTGTCTATAGTTTGCGGTGGTACTATTCGTGCTGAAAGAACTGTTGGATATGTATATTCACATGCCACATACGGTGGCTCTAATTATGAAAACCGTGTAGCCTGCGAATGGACTCTGTTAGCTGAGGACGGAATGTCTGTGGAAATTCAGTTTACCAACTTTGAACTGGAAGAGGAGGTGCACTGTGAGTATGATTATGTAGAAATTTACGATGGCGATTCTGAGAACGCTATGCGATTGGGAAGATACTGTGGAAATAAGGTAATTTCTTTTTCTTTTGGAGGGAATTGTGTTGTGCTTTTTCAGTGATATTACTTTCTGCTATGTTTAGCAACCAAATTTATTCATCTCTAGCGGGCCAGTGTTACGGGTTCGCTTCAGGGCTGATGATACCGTCACAGCCAAGGGTTTTGTATTTGAATACGTTGAAACAGATCCAGTTGAAGGACTGATCTATACTGAAGAACCTGGTCCTACTACTAGACCACCTTTGGAGCCGGTCATTAATGAAAAAGCGAACAATCGATTTCTCGCTAGAACTGCTGCTGGTCGTCGTCCCTATATTCACTGAACAATAAACATTGTTCACTGATTTGACGATTATGCCTAACTTTGCTCGTTCACAGTTAATCATCTCTGCCACAACAACTGCTAATTTATTATTATTCTTTTTTTTTATTGTTGAAATAGCATTTTCACTTATTGGCATCTAACTTTTCAATCGGCATTTTCTTACCTGATGCCATATCTTCCTTCATCCACTTTCGAAAAGCTGCAACAGTAAATTTGCAGACTTTTTTTTTTATTTTAAACACATCTGCACATTGTACTGTTGTCATTGCTTTTGGGCACTCACTCACTGTGCGTTGGCTGACGTTTGCTTATTTTTTATTTTTTTCGTATATACATTTCGTATTTTCACTTCTAATTTTAGTGTTAACTGCCATGACCGCACATTAATTAATTACTTTTAATTTTATCTTTATTTTTGTTTCACTGTACTTGGTTATAGTTGTGATGTTGTGTATATGTAATGCAAATGTTCTTAATTATTTGCTCTTCTTTCTTTCTTTTGCGTGCATGGCTAAAAATTGCATAACGTTCATTTCTCTTGTTTTTTTTCTGTGATGAGTAATTTGGTTATTTCAATTACCGCTTGCTTCGTTGCTATTTCAAATTTTGATCTCTGATTTTGAGCTGGCGCTTGCCAATTCAAGCGTCGTTCCTTTTCATAACTGTGGAACGAACGCATCATCATCTTCTTATTCATGTCGGGTATTCTCCAGCCGTTCAATTTGAAAAGCGAACAAACAACGCACATGTTTTTTTTCTACAAATAATAAGTTCCCTTTGCTGGTGCATGTGAGCATCGTGATAGCATTTGCTTTTTATGACGGAATGCGATGCTTAAAAATGATGACGGTGAAATTTGGCATTGAAAGCACGCCTATATTGATAAATGGGCATATTCCATGGCTTTTCTTTTGCTGCCTTCATCTCTACTCAATTCCAACTGCTCCAAGCTGACCACAAATGGCAAACGTCGCTATTGCGTGTTCTTTTTCTTTTCAATTATATTTTATTCATCTCTGTTTTTCCTTTTACTTACCAATAATTTTATGTTCAACTAGCACACTTGCACTAATTGTAGCTGCACACTTTGTGTGCATTTATACTATTTATTGTGCTTTTTCTCTATTCTTAGCCGCATGCATGATAGAGACAGTATTTTCTCGTCCCAAACTGATTGCGTTTCATTCAACTCATATGAATGCAATTCATGTGGACGCGTGCCCGTGGACGGGTATTTTTGTGACTCTTTTTTTTTATCTTCCCATTTTATCTAAAACACTACTTAGAAAAACGATCGCTTTATTTGCAAATGATCAATTAAAAGTTTTGGTTCTCTTTAGCATTTTGCTGTTCTATATTTATCAAGTCCAACAGTTATTTTCGACAATCAATGCTGAGCGTGAAATATGTGCATCGTGCAAATGGATATAGAATTGCACAAACAATTTGTATATTTCTATTTAAATAACTACAACATATACATGCTCTCGAAATTCCAGAGAATGCAAATCTGTTATCAAATGGAAATTGTATATATATGCATCAAAGATTGTTTTATAATAGTGCATGATAAGTTGTGATAATGCTGAAATTCAGATGAATTTATAGCAGAAATTGTGTGAAGATAATTGCTACAAATTAAAAATACGCATAGCCTTGACTACAGTATCATTTGCAGACTTGCACATCTTTTGTAAATACTTCCTCTGCCACTTTGGACAAATAATTGAAAATAAAAATTCAAAATGCCAAATCTGCTTAATAATGAATAAGATGGTGCAGAATGGAAATTATTATGCAAGTACTATTTTCATCAAGGCAAATAATTGTATGCTAATCATGTGAGACAACGGAACAGTAGAAGCATATATTAAAAGGTGAGGTTTGTGGTGAGCAATCGCTCGCAAGCAAATAAACAACAAGGCGACGCATAAAAATTTTAGGCTAACATTGACGGAAATTCCGTTCTACTCGACTTAATGAAAACCAGCTACAGTAAGACTTGTTTACCAGAAAAGGTATGCAAATTTTTATTCTACAGAAATGCGCTTGCTTACGTGGCATTAGTTTCAATGGTAGCTGGCGTACTGTGTGCGGTGCGTGTGCATTAACGTTTTCCCTGTGATGAAAATCATGGAGAATAACGTTGAAAACGACTTTGCATTTTGTTTTTATTTTTTTTATTTTTTCAAATTAATTCACCTACATTTAAAGAAATGTGAATAGAAGATTTACATGAAGGCTGCGAAAGGATCCATTTTAGTAAGTTGCATTTACTTCACTTATTCTGTAGCTGATGAAATGTAAAAGCTCAGAATATTAATCTATCAAAACGAAGTAATACAATCTTCTTAAGTTTCGAAAATTGACGGACAAAATAAGGAACAGTTTGTAAGCTTTGTGAAATTGTTCCTATATGTTGCGATCTATTATAAACAAGATTGATATATGTAAAATATTTTAAATTTATTTCTTATAGTATTATTGAAATGTGGTTGAAAATATTTTCATCATATAGAGTTAATTTAGCTTTTCGTTTTATTGCAGATAGGGAAGGTTGAATATCACTACTACATCATTAAGGTTGTTTTTCAATTATGCAAATTGCTAGTATTCATTAGGTGAATTTCACAATGCATTTCCTCTCTTCATATTATATCGCGGCATAGGTTAGAATTCATCTTCACCAAGAAAAAGTTCTAATGCACTAAAAACCGGTTTTTAGCGCTGCACTATGCAAATAACGATCGCCATAAAAGTGCCTTATCATCAGTAAGGGTGCACTTGTTTGTTTGACTTACGTGGCAAGTGGTAGCGTTGCGAAACATTCTCTGAGTTCATTATGGCGTTCATTAGCTACTGAAGTCCGTTTTAGAATTACTGAAAAGTATTCCACTTTTCTACTTGTGTTACTATTATTCAAAACTGTGTATACTCATATTGTAAATAATTATCTTTTAATTAAAAAGCAGTTAATTATTATATTTGTTGTAACTCTACTTTGTGATACAGTGAGAACAGTTTTGATTTAATATAATTTTTACAGGTAAAGTTAATGAAGCAAAAAAAAGGTGAAAACGCGGATGACACGAAGCAAATCACGGACGGCACATAGAAGAACAAGAGATGAGAAGAGGTATAATGCGATTTCTTTTGTGTGCTTATTCTATAAAGCTGATTCAAAACAGTGAAGTTATTCGTTTGTTTAATTAAGT